>JARQOD010000003.1:559141161-559240926 GCA_033576555.1 Oophaga sylvatica
TACTATATCTATTAGGTGCGTTCCGCAGACCCTAACACTCCGTATATATTTCCAGAGTCACACACAGATGCTCACAGACTCAGTATGGATTAGACCAGAATATAAAAAGCAGAAAAAGGGTACTGTATCAGAAGCGTACAGCTGTATACAGTGTAGGGGAAATTGTAAATTTCCGTATATATTTCCAGAGTCACACACAGACGCTCACTCAGTATGGATTAGACCAGAATATAAAAAGCAGAAAAAGGGTACTGTATCCGAAGTGTACAGCTGTATACAGTGTAGAGATAATTGTAAATCTCCGTATATATTTCCGGAGTCACACACAGATAGTCAGCATGTATTTGTCTGTGATACCAGCCGGTACACGGTAGTGTGTGAGGAGCGTACAGCTCTATACGGCGTGGGAAAAAATGAATGCTCGGTAACTGTGCAGAAAAAAAGAATAAAAGTATTAAGGCTGTGTAAAAAGCAGTCTGCACAGCAGTGTACACACAGCAATACAGCTAGCAGGCAGCCTAATAACCAGCACTGCTGCACACTAGAAAATCCTACCCTGTCACTGGCAGGCAGCCTAATAACCAGCGCTGCTGCACACAAGAAAATCCTCCCGTCACTGCACACTAACTGTACAGCACAATTGCTATCAGCACAAGCACATAAGAACTTCTCTTTCCAGCCCTAACTCTCTCCCTACTGATAAACAGCGTCAGCAACCTCTCCCTACTGTTAAGATCGGCAGAAGTAAAATGGCGGTCGGTGGTCTGGGCTTTTATAGACACTATGACGCCCCCCAAAGCAAGCCAATCACTGCAATGCCCTTCTCTAAGATGGTGGTGGACGCTGCCCATGTCATCTCATTGCCCACAGTGTAAGCAATATGGGAAAACCGACTTTGGCGCTTGTTTTGCCGAACGCATGGCCAACTTCACGCTATGGTGAAACTTTGGTGATAGTCGGCGACTTATGAATCTGACCGATCTGTTTTGCTCAACTCTAATGGCTAAGTTTTTGTTCTGCTGCCATTTCCGTGACCCTCGCATTGTACTCATTTTCGCCAACACTAATTACTGGTTGGTCACCCTTCTAGACCCATGCTACAAGGAGAACTTTACATGTCTCCTTTCTCTGACAAAGAGGTCTAGTAAAATGTTGCAGTACACCAGAAGGCTCTAGTTGAAGAATTATTAAAAAATTATCATCTGACAATGCTGGCAGCAGAGGTATCAGTTACTTAAACACCCAAAGAGAGGAGACAAAGGAGACACACTGTTAGGGTCTGCGGAATGCACCAAATATTTGATGTAGAGAGGTGCGTTCGCAGCCCGGGTCCACTGTGCAGGCGGAGCCTGCTGCTAGTAAAATGGCGCAAGAAGCGAACTCTGTTATCCCGCAGAGTCGCCAAAATAAACGCCGTAACGCGCTGTGGCAATATGTGCGAACTCTGTTATTCCACAGAGCCGCTAGAAGGAGTGCCGCAGCGCTATATGGCGATGTGTGCAAACTCACTTAACACCACTGAGTCGCAAAATAAACACGCTAGGGCGCTGTCTAGCGTTGAGAGCGAACCCTGTTACGTCACAGAGCCGCTGAGACAAACTTCTGTGTCCTGTCAGGCACCCAGGTACACAGTTGACTGCTAAGCGAACATAGAACGTGATCATGCGCTAATGTCCTCGCGGGAGTCACCCGCAATCTATGGCGTCTGAACGCCAGGCCCTGAATACAGCAATCAAACTCCTCACCGGTTATGCCGGTAATCTAGGGCATCTAGGACACCGACCCTGACCAGCTAGCATACCAAACTCCTCACCGATTAAGTCGGTATTCTAGGGGCTTATTTCAGCCGGGCCCTAACCACACACACACGCATGACCACACTGGCGCAAAGCATATAACGGTTGATACTAGCGCATGGCGGCTCAGCATTGCCACCCTTTTATAGTAACAGCTACAGGACCTGCAAGAAACAAGGACCAATGAAACTGTTCCAGAACACCAGTAGTCACAGGACCTTCCTGGCGGACCAATAGGAGCTGCTGGAAGTACCTGAGCATGTGACCCGTGATCTCCAATGAGAGATCTCACCATCGCCGCTAACCAGTACTGGCCACAATAGCAGAGCCTGGAGAGGCAGCAGCAGCCCTCTGCACACTGTTAGACTGGGCGAGACGCTGGGACTGACGTCTAAGCTGAGCAGAGTCCACTGTGGCCGGAGACGGATGGGAGACCGCAGCAGGAATGGCTTGAGATTCCTCTTGTGCAGAAGCGGGAACTCGACCTCTAACACACACCAGATGCAGCAGAGGCAGGGTAACACTCTCAAAGGTCTGAAACAGTTTTCTCAGATCCTCCCTTTACACAGGCTCTGATGCTCTGACAAGGAGAAAAAAGTTTTTGAAGTTGCCTTACAACTATTAGCTATCCAAGCTAGACACATGGCATGAGATGCCTCTCTACACCTTGGAGGTCCCAGCCTGCACTGCTGCTAGCATTTTGTCAGAGTGGGTTTTTAGTGCTTCCCTGGATATTATAACTGATAGGCGCATCCACCTGTCAACTGAAAATGCTGACAGACTGACTCATCAATTGTTTACAGTGATTTGTACTAAGAAGTTCATCAAAGCTGCCCATGTTACTTGCATTCTTCCAGAGCTTGTTACTGCCACGTACAAGAAAATATATTTTAAGGGAAGGTTCAAATCATTTCTATATTTTACAATAATACTGCTTTTATCTGCTTTTATCGTCTATGGTGAGGTGTGTCAGCAGGTATAGCATATGACAAGCATCTAGTCATTTTTCCATGGACTCATTGACCTATTGAAGTTTTTTATGATGTTCTGTATTTTGAAATTCATCAAAGCCTGCAAAATTAACTTATTTAACCCCTTAACCCCAGAGGTATTTTTGTTTTTGCGTTTTTGTTTTTCTCCCCTTCTTCCCAGAGCCATAACTATTTTATTTTTCCATCAATATGGCCATATGAAGGCTTGTTTTTTGTGGGACGAGTTGTACTTTGAAAAACACCATTGGTTTTAACGTGTTGTGTACTAGAAAACAAGAAAAAGATTCCAAGTGCGGTGAAACTGCAAAAAAAAGTACAATCCCACACTTGTTTTTTGTTTGGCTTTTTTACTAGGTTCACAAAATGCTAAAACTGATCTGCCATTATGATTCTACACGTCATTATGAGTTCATAGACACCAAACATGTCTAGGTTCCTTTTATCTAAGTGGTGAAAAGAAATTCCAAACTATGTTAAAAAAAAAATTGCTCCATTTTCCGATACCTGTAGCGGCTCCTTTTTTCATGATCTCGGTTGGGTGAGAACTTATTTTTTGCGTGCTGAGCTGTCGTTTTTATTGACAGCATTTTGGTGCAGATATGATCTTTTGATCACCAGTTATTGCATTTTAATGCAATGTTGAGGCAAACAATTCTTCCGATTTGACTTTTTTTCTCGCTATGACGTTTAGCGATCAGGTTAATCCTTTTTTTATTTATAGATCGGGCGACTCTGAATGCGTTGATACCAAATATGTGTATGTTTGATTATTTTATTGTTTTATTTTGAATGTAGCAAAATGAGGGTGATTTGAACTTTTATATATTTTTTATTTTTTATATTTTTAAAAGCATTGTATTTTACTTTTGGCGTGCTTCAATAGTCTCCATGGGAGACTAGAAGCTGCCGTAGCCAGATCGTCTCAGCTACATATAGGCGATGATCACATCGCCTATATGTAGCTTATTAACTCACTTACTATGAGCGCCGGCCAAAGGGTGTCGCTCAGAGCAAGCCAGCAGTGACAACCATAGAGGTCTCCAGGAGACCTCCGGTTGTAATGCCAACCCACCGATGACCCACGATCATGTGATGGAAGTCACCGGTGGGCGGATTTCTGGTGCGATTGCCAGAAGTGCATTTTAAAAGCCGCTGTCAGAATTTGATAGCGGTATTTAACGGGTTAGTAGCTGCGGGTGGATCGCGATTCCACCTTTGGCTGTTCCGGGCACTTGTCAGCTGTTCAAAACAGCTGATATGTGCTGAGAAAGATGTGGGCTCACCGCTGGAGCCCACATCAAAGGGAGGGAGTCTGACATCGACGTACTATTACGCCCCATTTAAGAAGGGAGTTAATGTGTTCATTCACAGTTTCTAGCATCTGTATGTAAGAGGTAGTGGTGGGACACTTATGCTACATGAGCTGAAATTACCACGTCTGAACTCTCGAGTGCTTTGTTTCCATCTATTTCTGGGTAAACATTTAAGTATGTTTGAGGTCATTGTCCTGCTGGAAGATCTATGACCTAGAATGCAAACCCAGCTTTCAGATCCCAGACACTACATTTTGACCCACAATCCTTTGAGAATCTTCACATTTCATGATGCCTTGAACCCAGTCAAGGCACCCAGGGCCAGAGATAAAAAAAGCCCCAAAATATATTTGAACCTCCACCATATTTCACGGTAACTACTGTTTTATTTTATTTGTAGGCCACATTCCATATGCAGTAAACAGTAGAATGATGTGCTTTACCAAAAAACTCTATTTTGGTCTCATTTGTCCACAATATGCCTGCTGGCCCCTTTAGTATGGGCCTAGGGGCCTGCTGCCCCTCTATAAATAGTGAGGGCCGCCTGCTGGCACTCCACATTACAAAATTTACAGTAATAATACAAAAGAGAAAATTTGCACACCTCAGATGGATAAATTATATTGCAGTACCAATATATGGGTATGCAAAGCATAGCCATCTACTGTCCCTCCAAAACTGTTTAGTGAGGGCTGGCTGGTGGCACTCTAAAATTAGAGTGAGGGCCACGTATGGCCCTCTGACAATAGTGAGGCCCACCTTCAGGCCCTTTAACAATAGTAAGGGCCGCTTAATGGGCCTCTACAAATAGTGATGGCTACCTAATAACCCTGAAAAAAAAATTGGTGACTTTCAGAGTCCCTCTTTCATAAATTAAGTAGGAGTTGTCTGACCATGTCTCACACACCAAATGGACAGATAAAGTATTAAAATGATTAAATTACATTTTCTGTACAATGCTTTTTTCACCATTGAAAACAATGCAAACATGCAAAAATGCAGCAAAACCACTATGTGTGAACATAGTCCAAGGTGTAGAGGAGCATTTTTTTTCTGTTATTTATTTTGCCTCATGTACAATTCATTATTCTAAGAATGTTTCTTAACAGTTTTGTATATGTTTTATTGTCAGTCCGTAAAAGTGGCATAATACTATGGCAACATTGTTCCCAGCAGCGATCTGGGATTGAGAGACGCTTCTAGGGGTCTTCCCCATGCTGTTCCCATGCCATTTTATTTCTGTTTTTGTTTTCAGCAATTTTTAGACTCCCTCCAGACCAACGGGGGGGCCGCCAGAAAAATTTTCTAGTTTCCCATTGACTTCCATTATACTTGTTACTCGGGTCAAGTACTCATGCATTACGATTTGCTTGACTTGAGTAACAAGTACCGGAACATTTTAGCACTTGCTCATCACTAATCCTGATCACTTCTTTTTTTAGCTCTTCAAAAGTATCTCAAAAATTATTTCAGCTTGATTCAACCATCTTGGAGACCCAGTTAGCCCTGACCTAAAGCTCTTCAGTGTCTTTCCTTCCTGCCATTAAATCTCACACTGCTCAGTAGAAGCTTCTACTGTCAGGTTGGGTTGGTGAAGAATGAACTTTCTCACTCCTTAACTGGACACATAAAATCTTGTTTTTAGTATCAGAATTATGCAGCCAATTTGACAGGGATTTTTAAAGTTAAAACATCAGCTTCATCAGGTCTAAGACATCAAGCTAAAAAATTATTTAGTTTGTATATTGAAAAAAATGCAGTTAACTTTGAAACTTTAGAAAATCAGTTTACATGAACTTGATTTTAAAAGAACTTAGTTTTAATAAACTTATCATTAGTTGAAGCTTAAGTTTACTTTGCAACTTTAATCTCTTGACATTACTGAGTTGTGGATGATTGTTTAATTAGTTCTTTCTTAATTAGTGTATTATAATTGAAAAGAGTAGTTCATATATGATGAAGTCATTCCATTCTACAGTATATAAGCCTGCTCCTCTCATTCAAGCTCCTTACACTATATATATTTTAGAACCTGCTTATGCTTATTCCATCTTCAAAATGAAAAATCCTCCATCATTTCAGTAGAAGATTATACATTTTGTAGAAATTTCCCAAATAATTGTAAGTATCACAAAATAAACATTTTTTTGAAACGTACTGGTATCTTAAATACGTAGTTTAACTTTCATGACTCTAGAATTGAATTGACTATTCCCTAATTATTTAGGAACTCAAATTACAGTTTGTGGATGTCAGAGCAAGTGAAAAGTTCTAACAGACCAGATAAATGCAATTTTAAGCTATGCAAAATTGTATGGAAGTTAACATTTTCATTTAGTATATTTAAAAAGTGACCATTGTCTTCATTTTTATGTCATAAATCAATAGTATACATGAAAATAAGCAAGTTTGTAATATATATTATCTGAGAAATCTGCTTCTTTTTCCTGGATTGATCTTTCAGTCTCAATTCATGGGTAAAATCTATTTTGATACAGGAAAGACGTATATCTTTGTACTGTGTTAGCCAGTAGATAGAAAAATATTTAGAATTAAGAGTCTGACTCCTTAGTGGTTGATACCTTTTAATGGCTAACTGAAAAGATGGTAACAAATTGCAAGCTTTCCAGACTACTCAGGTCTCTTCATCAGGCTAAGACTAATACAAAATCTGAAGAATCACATATTTGTACACAACACATATTCTGTGCTGTGTTGTGTACAAATATGTGATTCTTCAGATTTTGTATTAGTCTTTGCCTGATGAAGAGACCCGAGTAGTCTCAAAAGCTTGCAATTTGTTACCATCTTTTCAGTTAGCCATTAAAAGGTATCAACCACTAAGGACTCTCAATTCTAAATATTTTGGGTAAAATCTATACTCACTGAAGGCAGACTTTCCCATTCCTAAGATATGAGATAACAGTTGGTGCTTTAAAATTTTATAGAGAGGAGATGGGGAGGAGTTACAGTTATCCATAGAATCCTATAAGCACAAACTATCATCTTCTATCTCCATAATTGGAAAATCTGTGGTCACGGAAAACAAATTTTACCATAGAATTTAAAGTTTTAACAATGAAAGATCAATCCAGGAGGAGAAAGAAGCAGATTTATCTACTGAGATATATTATCAATTTTCTTATTTTGTGTGTGTACAGTCATGGCCAAAAGTTTTGAGAATGACACAAATATTATATTTTCACATGATCTGCGTTTGACAGATGTTTTTATCACAGACAGAAATATACCGTATATACTCGTGTATAAGCCGAGATTTTTAGCACCTTTTTTCGTGCTGAAAATGCCCCCTCGGCTTATACACAAGTCATAGGGCAGAAACCAGCGGGGGAGGGGATGCCGCGGCAGGAGCCGGTGGCTGGGATCATACTCACCCCTCCCCGTGCCATCGCTGAGCGTCCCTGCAATCCTGCGTTCTCCCCGTCTTCCTGCAGCTCTTCAGCACTGAGCGGTGACGTAATACCCGCTCATTAAGGTCATGTAATATGGACGCGACGCCACTCCCATGGGCGTCGCCTCCATATTCATGGCCTTAATGAGTGGTATTACATCACCGCTCAGTGATGAAGAGCTGCAGGAAGACGGGGAGAATGCAGGATTGCAGGGACGCTCAGCGATGGCACGTGGAGGGGTGAGTATGATGGAGGAGAGGACAAGGAGCACGGAACAGGACGGGGGGGAGAACGGGGGAAGCATAGAGGAGGACGGGGAAAGCATAGAGGAGGATGGGGAGAACGGAGGACGGGGGAAGCATGGAGCTGGACGGGGGAGATCGGTGGACGGGGGAAGCGTGGAGCAGGACGGGGGGAGATCGGTGGACAGGGGAAGCATGGACCAGGACGGGGGGGGGAGATCGGTGGACGGGGGGGAGATCGGTGGACGGGGGAAGCGTGGAGCAGGACGGGGGGGAGATCGGTGGACGGGGGACGCATAGAGGAGGACGGGGGCAGCACAGAGCAGGAGGGCAGTTTATACACCCGGCTTATACATGAGTCAATAATTTTTCCCAGTTTTTTGTAGCAAAATTAGGGGGGTCGGCTTATACACAGGTCGGCTTATACACGAGTATATACGGTAATAATTGCAAACATATGAGTAACAAAAGCTTATATTGACAGTTAGAATGAGTTAATGCAGCAAGTCAATATTTGCAGTGCTGACCCTTCTTCTTCAAGACCTCTGCAATTCTCCCTGGCATGCTCTCAATCAACTTCTGGACCAAATCCTGACTGATAGCAGTCCATTCTTGTACAATCAATGCTTTCATTTTGTCAGAATTTTTAGGTTTTTGTTTGTCCACGAGTCTCTTGATGATTGACCACAAGTTCTCAATGGGATTAAGATCTGGGGAGTTTCCAGGCCATGGACCCAAAATCTTTATGTTTTGTTCCCTGAGCCATTTAGTTATCACCTTTGCTTTATGGCAAGGTGCTCCATCATGCTGGAAAAGGCATTGTTGATCGCCAAACTGCTCTTGGAGGGTTGGGAGAAGTTGCTCTTGGAGGACATTCTGGTACCATTCTTTATTCATGGCTGTGTTTTTAGGCAAGACTGTGAGAGAGCTGATTCCCTTGGCTGAGAAGAAACCCCACACATGAATGGTTTCAGGATGCTTAACAGTTGGCATGAGACAAGACTGGTGGTAGCGCTCACCTTGTCTTCTCCGAATGAGGCGTTTTCCTGATGTCCCAAACAATTGAAAAGGGGATTCATCAGAGAAAATAACTTTACCCCAGTCCTCAACAGTCCACTGCCTGTACCTTTTGCAGAATATCAGTCTGTCCATGATGTTTTTTCTGGAGAGAAGTGGCTTCTTTGCTGCCCTCCTTGAGACCAGGCCTTGCTCCAAGAGTCTCCGCCTCACAGTGCGTGCAGATGCACTCACACCTGCCTGCTGCCATTCCTGAGCAAGCTTTGCACTGCTGGTAGCCCGATCCCACAGCTGAAACACTTTTAAGAGACGGTCCTGGCGCTTGCTGGTCTTTCTTGGGCGCCCTGAAGCCTTTTTGGCAACAATGGAACCTCTCTCCTTGAAGTTCTTGATGATGCGATAGATTGTTGACTGAGGTGCAATCTTTCTAGTTGCGATACTCTTCCCTGTTAGGCCATTTTTGTGCATTGTATTGATGACTGCACGTGTTTCTTTTCTGGTTAACAGAAGAGAAACAATGATGCCAAGCACCAGCCTCCTTTTACAGTGTCCAGTGGTGTCATTCTTACTTAATCATGACAGATTGATCTCCAGCCATGTCCTCATCAACACCCACACCTGTGTTAATGGAGCAATCACTGAAAAGAGGTTAGCTGGTCCTTTTAAGGCAGGGCTGCAATGATGTTGAAATGTGTTTTGGGGGATAAAGTTCATTTTCTAGCCAAATATTGACTTTGCAAGTAATTGCTGTTAAGCTGATCACTCTTTATAACATTCTGGAGTATATGCAAATTGTCATTAGAAAAAGTGAAGCAGTAGACTTTGTAAAAATTTATATTTGTGTCATTCTCAAAACTTTTGGCCATGACTGTACTATTAAGTTATGAAAAAATAAAATAAAATGACGGTTACTCTTTAACCCCATCAGGACCCCCGCTGTACATGTATGCTAGAGGTATACGCCCGTAGAACACTGTAAATGTATGGCGAGATGATCACACCGTCTCACTTACAGAGCCGGCATTATCATCAGTGGGAGTCAGCTACATATTATAGCTGACACCCTGCAGAAATGCCCACGATTAGTGCTAGCACCGATCGCTGGCATTTAACCTGTCTGATGCGACAGAGAGATCGATTGGCAAAGCAGAAGTTAGGGAACTCCCCCTGTGCTCCGATCAGCAAAACGCTATTGCGATCACATTGTGCCAATGGTCTCCATGATGACCCCGGGCCGAAAGATGGGCATAGAGTTACCCAGGTATAATGGTCTATAAGATCCTGCTCAAAGCAGCAGCTGACATGTCTTCTCCCTGTGTGCGATTGTCTGATCTAATGCCCTGCAAAAGCATTGCAGAGCATTGGATCAGCGATCAGGGGAGTGAAAGTTGATGTCCTATGGAGGAACAAGGTAAAAAAGTACAGCTAAAGTTATAAAAAATTGTAAAAATATTAAAAAAATCACAAAATAAAAAACATTATTATACCAATAAATGCTCATATTTAATGCAATAACAAAAGTAAGCAGAGCAAGTACACATATTTTTGATATCGCCACATTCGGAACAACTTGATATAAAAATCTGCACAACTAGTTTAACCCTTTTAGTGAACACAGTTAAAAAAATAAATAAAAAAACTGTCACAATATGATGCTTTTCATCCATCACACTGCTGAACAAAAGTGGAATAACACACAATCAAAAAATTTGAATGTAAATAAAAATGGTATAGCTGAAAACATCATCTTTGGGGCTGTCCAAAAATTAAAGACCTTTGGTTTCAAGTCACCTTGGCGCAAAGGTGGAAAAAAATGGAGGTACCTAAATTTGCAGATATCTTAGATAGGATTTGTCTACACAGTGACCTGGAATGGAGATTTGCGGTTGTTAATAATAGTATTCATAAGTACTCAAAAAATGGGAGATCTGGAACAGCAAGTTTTATGCTAAACAAACATGTTGACATTGTCTCTATGCTAATTGCTGTTTTAATTGATGCGTATTTAAAAGATGTATCTCTTTCTGAGGAGTTCCTCATAAGATGGTCTGATGAATGCTATTGTATTGTTTTGTTATTTTATTTTTTTTATATCCTCTTCAAACATTGTTTAGTAATGTTTGAGGGTTCTCTAATTTTATTGTTCCCTTTACCTATGTAAGTTATACCCTACTTACCCCTTTTCATTCTGTTACCCTTCCCGGTCTTAATACTAAATTAATAAAAATATTTAAAAGAAAACATCATCTTATCCTGGAAAAAATAAATTGCAATAAAGCTCTATCAACGGAGAAAGAAAAAAGGTACACATGTGGTCAAAATTGTTGGTACCACTCGTTTAATGACAGAAAAACCCACAATGGTCACAGAAATAACTTGACTCTGACAAAAGTAGTAATAAATAAAAAAATCTATGAAAATGTACAAATGAAAGACAGACATTGCTTTTCAACCATGATTCCACAGAATTAAAAAAAAATAAACTCATGAAATAGGCTTGGACAGAAATGATGGTACCCCTGAAAATAATGTGACAAAAAGGACATGTAAAATCAAGATGTCTCCACTAATTATCATCACAGGTGTCTACAATCTTGGAATCAGTGAGTGGGCCTGTATATAGGGCTACAGATACTCACTGTGCTGTTTGTAGACATGGTATCATACTCAACATGGACCAGAGGAAGCGAAGGAAAGAGTTGTCTCAGGAGATTAGAAATAAAATTATATACAAACAAGTTAAAGGTTAAAGTTATAAGACCAGCTCCATGCAGCTTGATGTTCCTGTGACTACAGTTGCACACATTATTCAGAAATTTAAGCTCCATGGGACTGTAGCCAACCTCCCTGGACGTGGCCGCAGGAGGAAAATTGATGACAAATCAAAGAGACAGATAATATGAATGGTAACAAAAGAGCCCAGAAAAACTTCTAAACAGATTAAAGGTGAACTTCAAGCTCAAGGAACATCTGTGTCAGATCACACCATTCGTCATTGTATTAGCCAAAGTGGACTTCATGGGAGATGACCAAGGAGGACACCATTGTTGAAAAAAATCATAAAATCATAAAAAAGCCAGACTGGAATTTGCCAAACTGCGTGCTGACAAGTCACACACCTTCTGGGAAAATGTCCTATGGACAGATGAGATAAAAGTGGAACTTTTTGCAAGGCACATCAGCTCTATGTTCACAGATGGAAAAATGAAGCATATCAAGAAAAGAACACTGTCCCTACTGTGAAACATGGAGGAGGCTCTGTTATGTTCTGGGGCTGCTTTGCTGCATCTGGCACAGGATGCCTAGAATCTGTGCAGGGTATAATGAAATCTCAAGACTATCAAGGGATTCTAGAGAGAAATGTGCTGCCCAGTGTCAGAAAGCTTGGTCTCATTCGCAGGTCATGGGTCTTGCAACAGGATAGTGACCCAAAACACACAGCTAAAAACGCTCAAGAATGGCTTAGAGGAACACATTGGACTATTCTGAAGTGGCCTTCTATGAGCCCTGACCTAAATCCTATTGAGCATCTTTGTCATAATTATTCAGACCCTTTGCTTAGTATTGAGTAGAAGCAGCCTTTTGAGCTAGAACAGCAATAAGTCTTCTTGGAATGATCCACCAAGTTTTTCACACTGGATTTGGAGATTCTCTGCCATTTTTCATCTTAGATCCTCTCCATTTCCGTCAGGTTGGATGGTGAACATTGGTGGACAGCCATTTTCATTTCTCCCCAGAGATGCTCAATTGGGTTTCGGTCAGGGCTCTGGCTAGGCCAGTCAAGAATGGTCACAGAGTTTTTCTGAAGCCACTCCTGTTGTGAATACTCTGGAGGTGACTTCTGAGCTGTGCTCCCCCCGGTGGTTGCTGAGGGTAATGAACTAATTGCTGAATGGCCTTCAGCTGGCTCTGAATGGTCTGAAATAAGTGACCTGAACTCCCTTCAGCCTTGCCGGTAGTCAATTGTTCTTCAACATCTTGCTTGGAGCTCAGCTTGCATTCCTGCTGTCATTCAGATAAGTGATTTGCTGTTTTTTTTCCTCTGGTTGGATTTTTCTTGCTGGTTTGCAGCTTAGCAATAGACTTCAGCCTGGTCTCCTTTTGGGGCCTGGCGATGCAATTGTGCTCTGTTTGTGTTTGCACTTTTGCTCTGCTCCTATGTAACTTTTTATTTGCTGAATTGCTGTGTGTTACACCAGAGATCTGATTTAGGTGGTAGAGATCGTGTGATCTCAGGTTTTTTGTTAATCAGAAGTGTTGGTATTTTTGTCAGGGTTTTTTTGGGTTGCAGTCAGAATTCTTTCCTATAATTTTCTATCTAGACAGATTGGGCCCCAGCGTTTGCTCATTCTATTTTCTGTCTGTGTTCGTATTTACTTCTGGTCTAACCGCCATTACATGTTTGGGGGCTTCCTATTTCTTTGGGAATTCTGCTACGGGGCAGATAGCATTCATCTTTCTGCCTTTAGGTGTAGCTATCTCTCCGGCTGTGACGAGGCGTCTAGGATCACCGTAGGTACGCTCCACGGCTACTTCTAGTGTTGCGGTTAGTTTAGGGTCCTGCAATCCAATAGTTTCCAGCCTCTCTGGTGTATTGCTTTTTTGGCTATTTTTGCAATTTCTTCTCAGCTACCAAAACATAACACACTCCTTTGTTGCTTTAGCTGTGTGCTTAGGGTCTTTGTCTTGTTGTAAGTTGAACCTTCAGCCAAATCTGAGGTCCAGAGTACTCTAGAAGAGGTTTTCATCCAGGATATCTCTGTACTTGGCTGCATTCATGTTTCCTTCAATTGCAACCAGTCATCCTGCCCCTGCAGCTGAAAAACACCGCTATAGCATGATGCTGCCACCACCATGTTTGAGTGTTGGGATTGTATTGGGCAGGTGATGAGCAGTGCCTGGTTTTCTCCACACATACCGCTTAGAATTATCACCAGAAAGTTCTATCTTCAACTCATTAGACCAGATAATCTTATTTCTCATAGTCTGGGAGTCCTTCATGTGTTTTTTAGCAAACTCTATGCGGGCTTTCATATGTCTTGCACTGAGGAGATGCTTCCATCGGGCACTCTGCCATAAAGGCCGACTGGTGGAGGGCTGCAGTGACAGTTGACTTTGTGGAACTTTCTCCCATCTTCCTACTACATCTGTGGAGCTCTGCCACAGTGATCTTGGGGTTCTTCTTTACTTCTCTCACCAAGGCTCTTCTCCCACGATTGCTCAGTTTGGCTCGACGGCCAGGTCTAGGAAGACTTCTGGTGGTCCCAAACTTCTTCCATTTAATGATTATGGAGGCCACTGTGCTCTTAAGGATCTTGAGTACTGCAGAAATTCTTTCTAACCTTGGACAGATGTGTGCCTTGACACAATTCTGTCTCTGAGCTCCTTGGCCAGTTCCTTTGACCTCATGGTTCTCATTTGGTCTGACATGCACTGTGAGCTGTGAGGTCTTATATAGATAGGTGTGTGCCTTTACAAATCAAGTCCTATCAGTTTATTAAACACAGATGGAATCCAATGAATGGGAAGAACCATCTCAAGGAGGATCACAAGGAAATGGACATCATGTGACTTAAATATGAGTGTCTGAGCAAAGGGTCTGAATACTTATGACTATGTGATATTTCAGCTTTTCTTTTTTAATAAATTTGCAAAAATTTCTACATTTCTGTTGTTTTTCAGTCAAGATGGGGTGCAGAGTGTACATTAATGAGAAAAATGAACTTTTTTGAATTTACCAAATGGCTGCAATGAAACAAAGAGTGAAAAATTTAAAGGGGTCTGAATACTTTCCGCACCCACTGTAAATGTAGTATCATAATTACACTGACAGTAAATTGCATTGCTGTGTAATTGCACTTACCTGAAGAATAAAACCATCTAATCACTTATAGCACATGAGAAAAGGCGTAAAAATAACTAAAACCAATACTTGAACTGCTGTTGATTTGTTCATTCTGCCTCCCAAAAATCGCAGTAAGGCTCTTCTTGCATTTATACTGCGCTCTACACTGAGTGCTTACACTGGGGTTTACATGCAAATTTCTGAAATATGTGATTCAGACAGAACCCCCAACAAAAGTATCCCAATAATGAGGCAGATGGAGACACGGTAGACATCGTCTGGCCTTTGATACGTCAGTGTCTGTCTTTTGAGGCGTGCATAAAAGCGCAGTCCACTTCAGGTTTGTGCACCTCTGAAAAGAAATACACCACTGAACAGAGACAAGATGGAGTCTAGAGCAACTCTGCTGCCTTATTATAATAATTTGATCCATTAGTAATGTCTTCTGAATGACATCATTCGGCGATTTAGATGGAAACTCCAATGTAAGTGCTCAGTGTAGTGCGCAGGATGAATGTGATCCAAAATGATATGTAAAATGTTTCAAGTTTAAAAAAAGTCATCACTCAGGTCCATCATTTATTAGAGGAAACATAGGGGGCTTCCATGTTACTGGTAGCACAAATGCTCTGGAAAAGCGATATGTTTCCTCCCCCAAAAAGAAATCCAGCAAATTCTATACTCAAAAATGAAAATGCCCTCTCCCTTCTGATCCCCACATTGTGCCTAAACCATGTTTGGCGTTCACATGTTTGTCAGCACTGTAGCAATGAGAGCCTGCCTAATTTACGAGGTCCATGTCTCCAGAAGCACGAGCTGGGCACTGCAATGACAGATTTGCAATTTTCATTCAGCAACATCTATTGCATTTTATTTCTGGAAAACATTCATGAAGTCAAAATTGTCACTACTAGAGTTGAGCGATACTTTCCGATATCCTAAAGTATCGGAATCGGAATGGTATCGCCGATATCACTAAAATATCGGCGATACCCGATACCGATACCGGAAGTCCCATGTAAGTCTATGGGAACAAAATATCGAAATTAAAAAAAACCCATTCTTGCCTTGTTGGTTAATTGTACATGAAGGAAAACAAGAAAGAGTAATGTAGAATGTATTGGGGAAGGTTGAGGAGACATTAAAGGCATAGATGTTTAACCCAATCAAATGGAATAGCATAAATATTTTTTTTTTTAAAGATGTTCGGATTGACGAAGAAATTGACAATGTTAACGTTTTTTATATTTTGGCAAATATGTATATTACACAACTTCCATGCTCTTCATCTTCACCTTTTTAACTTTTCACACACTTTCTCCTTCATAATCTTCTGCAGCATCATCTTTTTCATCAAATTATTCTTCATCTTCACCTTCTTTATCTTCTTCTTAAACTTCTTGCTATTCATCTTTGTTAACATTACTCATATTCTTCTTATTAAACTATTATTCTTATTCATATTCTGCTTCATCTTCTTCATCATATTCTTATTTGTGACAGAGAATCCTGTACTTGTAATCTGTCAAAGTATGAATTTTTCATCCTTCCGTTCTTGCTGTCACAAAAGATTTAAATTACAACAGTATTTGTCCGTGTTCAGTTTAGCCTGCAGCAGCAGGCATTTTCCAGGGGCACCACGAGGAGGAACGGACTCACCCCCATACACTGCTTAGTCTTCTTCTGCTTAGAATTTAGAGCATATATTTTGCTCTTCATTTTGGTCTTATACTTCATGTTCTTCTGCTTTTAGATCTTCTGCTTATTGTTCTTGTGTCTCTTGTTCCGTATCTTGTATTTGTAGCACAATCTTGTACCAGCTGATGTTACTGGGACACGGTTACTAAGCAGGAGGTACCTGTGCTCCAAAGCACTACCAAGGACCAGCAGACGTTGCTGGAACTCGGATACCGAGATGGAGGCACCTAGGCCAAAGGCACTGCGGAGAACCAGTTGACGGTACTGGAACCCGGAGGGGCAGCAGAAGGAAAAGAGCCAATGGCACAACCGAGGACCAGCTGACGTTACTGGGACACGGTTACTAAGCAGGAGGTACCTGTGCTCCAAAGCACTACCAAGGACCAGCAGACGTTGCTGGAACTCGGATACCGAGATGGAGGCACCTAGGCCAAAGGCACTGCGGAGAACCAGTTGACGGTACTGGAACCCGGACGGGTAGCAGAAGGTACAAGAGCCAATGCAAGTAACGAGGACCAGCTGACTGTGCTGGAACCCGGAGGGGCAGCAGAAGGAAAAGAGCCAATGGCACAACCGAGGACCAGCTGACGTTACTGAACCCCAGTAACACAGGAGCAAGTGTTGACTGTGCTAACAGCACTTCTGAGCAACAACTGGCGGTGTTGGAGCCCAGGGTCAAGGAGGATGTTTAAATACTAGATCAAGTAATTTCCTTGTTACCTGTCAATTTTAAATGTCTATACTTCAAACAAGAGAAAGATAACCTTTACTACCATAAGATGATGATTTCATTTAAACTAATATCTAGATAAATAAAGAATTGACAAACATAAACACATACATTAACATGTTGAACAGCAATGCAAACCACAAAATAAATTAGTTAAGGAATCTGCTATACGGTTGTACATAAAAGCATACAAGTACATATCTGAATCCATTAATGATGGATAAGTAACAGTATGTACACCATTTTTATTGTATAGACAATGAATGTCTGACTTCAAAACATCATCAGCATTACAAGTTATCTGTGACATTACTAAAATGTTACATTTGCTGAATAATGTCACTAAACAGTTTATACAAAATTATACAATTTCCATCATGTAATACTCATAATATGTGGCAATAATCATGTTTATTAACAAACATAACCTTTAAAAAGTGCATAGTGCATAGTGAAAATTGCTATTTATGCCTGACTGTCGACTTGCAAGCATGACAACGGATAGATAAGGTATATATAGATGAGACTGCATAGCCACAGATGGTGAATGGCGATGTAATACTGTACCTCAATAAAGTGTGCGTCACTACTACATAATTTTTTTTATATAGCTTTATAAACAGGGTACGTGGATGTATGCTTGCGCCTTTGTTTTGACGCACAGACTGCCTTCCTGCTGAGACGCGTTGGGTAGTGAACAGTTGTGTGCAGTGTTCACTGTAGTCTGAGGTTTTCCTTTTTGGAGTGCAGATCACGCTCCAGTTAGTTCTTCAACCACTGCTGGTTGTAGTCTGCTGAGCGTGTGTCACTGGCACATCCTTGAAATTTTTCTCTAATTGTTGCTGCTCCATTCTATTACAAATAAATAAAATCTATTAGTGTGACGCGCTTCCATCCGTATACAATACATTGGTTGCAAACACTATAGAAGTACACAAAGGGGCCTTTCACACCTACTGAACAGTTGTGTGCAGTGTTCACTGCAGTCTCTGCGGAATAACCACACTTAGGCCTTATAACTTTTCAGACTTTCTTTATCAATCTACCAAGATGAAGAAGGCAGGGAGTAAGGCACGTGGTCGTGGAGTTTCTTCAGGGAGAGGACATGGGGATTCTGTGGCTGCTGCGGCCCCCAGTGACACAGCATCCACCAGTTTTCCCCGGGCCGTGAGCGTTCCTTTATGCGCACTTTTGTAGGAGCTCGGAGTACCCCCCTGATGCGGGAAGAACAAATTGAAGCCGTTGTTGTTTGGATCTCAGCCAATGCATCGACTTCAATTGCTTCCACCTCCTCTCAGGACCACAGCACTGTTGGGCAACCATCTGTCTCTTCACCGCCTGGCAAATTGCCCAGGCAGTCAGAGAGTTCTGTACAGGAGCCAGCTGAGTGTCTGCTTCTGTTCTCATAATCTATTGGCTTGCAAACAGGGGCCCAGCCAAGCAGCATTCTGTAATGTGAAGAAGAGGGAGTATGCAGTGATGCGCAACAGCTGTGTCTCTCTGAATCTGAAGAGGCGGGTGAGACAGTGCCGATGGTCAGCACACCGCAGAACGCATCTGATGATGATGATGAGACCCAGGTGCCAGTTTCTGTTGAGCATGGTGCTGGCCAGACCACCCAACAGCAGGTGTTGGAAGAGGGTAGTGGAGATGATGAGGTCCAATACCCAACATGGCATGAAGAACAGGAAGGTGGTGGGAGCAGCTCAGAGGAATAATAATAATATTGATTTATATAGCGCCATCATATTCCGCAGCGCTTTACAGTTTAGCAGTTTCAGAACACAAGTCATAAGTAACAACGTTAACAATACAATAATTTAAGCTAAATAAGTCGCCCCTGCTCGTGACAGCTTACAATGTACAATGAGATGGGGGAGATACAAAGTATAGGTGTTTATATACAATGGTGCATTTACAATGATGTTCCAGCCATCTTAAGGGACTGAGGGATGGAGATAGTGAATGGGCTAGAGACACACACACACTTACACAGAATACATAGAATGACTTTGATTAGTGAATGTGATAGGCCGCTCTGAACAAATGTGTTTTGAGGGAGCGCCTGAAACCATGCAAATTGTGGATAGTCCTAATTTCTTGGGGTACAGCATTCCAGAGGATTGGCGTAGAGCAGGAGAAGTCTTGGAGTCGGGAGTGGGAGGTACGTATTAGTGCAGAGGTTAGTCGAAAGTCGTTTGCAGAGCGCAGCAGTCGGTTAGGCCGATAGATAGAAATGAGGGAGGAGATGTAGGAGGGGTGCTGCACTGTGGAGAGCTTTGTGGGTGAGAACCAGTACTTTGGTTGAAAGCTGGGAGAGGCCTAGAGAAATGGTTAGTGATAGAAGGAAGATAGAGGAAGACATTGCCCCAACGGTACAAACAGGAGGGAGAGTTAGGCTGCAGACTCGGTTGCCTGTAGCCTCCAGTTTGGCACCTGTTCGGAGCAGTTGTCTTCCAAAAGTCAAAACGTGCGCTCCCAGGACTTGCACTGCGTGGTCCTTTTTTCACACACTTGCACATGATATTTGCTATGTGAAATGCAAGCTGTGTAATCAAAAATTAAAAATAGCTAAAAGTGTCAGTCACCTCAATACCACAAATATGTGGAAACATGTGCGGACAAAGCACGTAGTTGAGTTACAAAGACACACTGGAGATGTAGGCCAACCTACAGCAGCACCTACATCTTCAGGTTGTGTTGAAGCCTCTTCATCGAGCTCACACACAGCTGGTTATGCTTCCTCACAGGATCGCCATGGAAGAACCTCGGCCACTGTTGTCCAGAGACAAACTGTTATTCCACACACAGCAGCAAGTTCCCTGTCATCCTCACACTCCCAGGCCACAAAACAGCCAGCGGTAGCACAGGCATGGGATAAAAGACGGCCATACTCCGCAAACCATGCACGAGCACAGGCTCTGAATGCTGGCATTGCAAAACTCCTGTCCCTTGAAATGCTGTGATTCAGGCTGGTGGAGACAGACAGTTTCCGTAACTGAATATCATTGTCAATCCCACAATACAATGTGCCAAGCCGATTTCATTTCAGCAGGCAAGCCGTCCCTGGTCTGCAAAAGCATGTTGAGGGAAAAATTAAACATGCGCTACTAAAAGCCCTCAGTAGCAAGGTCCACCTGACCACCGATGCGTGGACCAGTACCCATTGTTATGATCTGCTACAACCAGTAAGGAAAGAAGGGAATTCTGTCCCTACAATACAACTAAGCTGAATCCCTACGATGTAACGGGGAACCTGATCCTGCGACCAGACCCGCTAAAGTCCTCATCTAGTGTGAACGAAGACCTATAGTTGCGAGGGAGTAATCCCTACAAGATCTAGGGACTGGGAGAAAAGGTGGACACCTCCTAACATAAATTGTAGCATGGATAATTAAACAGAAAAATAAATACTTTGTGATCCTAACATCAAGCAAAACTCACAGATTAAGGCACCTAAGCACCCGGCTAGCTTAACAGTAGATAATACAATGAAGTCAAGCAAAGCCAGAAGGGCGGAGCCAGACTAAATAGGGAAAAAAGGTCATGTGACCAGCAAACTGAAACAAAACCTAACAAGAGGGTTCTAACACCCATGGCCAGGGACAATACCTTTCCCTCACTGCCCATTGGGTCAATGTTGTGCAGCCGGGTACTGATCTTACGAGTGGCGCTGTACGTGTTCTGCCAACTCCAAGGATTGCAGGAATCAAGTCTGTACACATTGATTCCTCCTCCTATTCCAGTTCCTCAGAATCATCGCTGCAGGAGCCGTCACGGTCTACCTCCACATGGACCCGTGAACGTTTACCTGTTGCGACCGATATGAGCACAGCCGTGTCCAAATGTCAACAGGCCATCCTGAAATTAATTTCCATGGGGAATCTTAGCCACACAGCGCAGGAGCTCTGTAATGCCATAAAGCAGGAGAGCGACGTGTGGTTTTTGGAAGAGAATCTACAGGCAGGCTTGGTAGTGTGTGACAATGGCCGAAATCTGGTGTCAGCTCTGGGCCTTGGCAACCTCACTCACATACCATGTCTGTCATATGTGCTCAACTTGGTCGTGCAGAGTTTTTTGAGGGACTATCCGGATCTTGATGCACTGCTGCACAAGGTCCGCCTAGAGTGCGCTCACTTGCGACGTTCCAGCATGGCCAGATCGCTGATTGCAGCTCTGCAACGCAGATTTCACCTTCATGAACATCGCATTATATGTGACGTACCCACCAGGTGGAATTCCTCGTTACATATGTTGGAGCGGTTGTGTGAGCAGCAGCCAACAGTAATGGAGTATCAGCTGCATCAGGCGCAGTCAACTCGCAATTTGCGGCGTTCACACTTCACCACTACTGAGTGGGCCTCTATAATAAGAATAATAATATTATTTATTTATATAGCGCCATAATATTCCGCAGTGCTTTACAGTTTAACAGTTTCAAAACACGAGTCATAAGTAACAACGTTAACAATACAATAATTAAAGCAAAATCAGCCGCCCCTGCTGGTGAAAGCTTACAATCTACAATGAGGTGTGGGAGATACAAAGTACAGGTGTTTATATACAATGGTGTTTTTACAATGATGGTCCAGCCATTTTAAGGAAGTGAGGGATGCATGGAGATAGTGAATGGGCTACACACACAGAATTACACATAGAATGACTTTGATTAGTGAATGTGATAGGCCACTGTGAACAAATGTGTTTTGAGGGAGCGCCTGAAACCATCCAAATTGCGGATAGTCCTAATTTCTTGGGGTAGAGCATTCCAGAGGATTGGCGCAGCGCGGGTGAAGTCTTGGAGTTGGGAGTGGGAGGTACGGATTAGTGCAGAGGTTAGTCGAAGGTCGTTTGCAGAGTGCAGCAGTCGGTTAGGCCGATAAATATAAATAAGGGAGGAGATGTAGGGGGGTGCTGCGCTGTGGAGAGCTATGTTGGTGAGAACCAGTAATTAGAATTGGATCCTATAATGAATGGGCAGCCACTGCCAGTGTAATGAGTGGCGAATAACTCTATGAAGGATATCTGCCACGTTTTGCGTGCGTTTGATGAGTCAACGCGGATGGCGAGTGCAGATGATGCACTAGTCAGCCTGACTGTCCCCCTTATCTGCCTGCTTCAAAAAACACTGCAAGCACTAAGGCATGAGGTTTTGGAAGAGGTGGAGGATGAGGAGTCACAAATTCCATCACCTTCTGGACAGTCAGCGCAACGTGGTTCCTCACAAAGGGCTGGAGGACTTTCAAAGTACCATGCTGTATCAACAATTGAACCTCCAGAGTCGCTGTCTATATTTTCATAACCATTACAAACTTTTAATTATTTACAAAGCACATAATGTACATTTTTTGTCTATCCTTTTGTAATGCTATTGTGTTTCCATAAACTGATGTTACAGAATTATGATACAAAGTTTTTAAATTTTGAGTTTTAAATTTTGTAAATTTATATGTATTTGAAGGACTTTGTGAGGAGGATGAGGAGGAGTCAATGGAGGAGGAAGACATCGCTCCAGAGGGAGGTAGACAATGCTCTAGTCAGTATGTAGACCAAGGGTGGGGTGATGCACAGCAGGCGGAGATGACGCCTCTTGCAGGGGACAACGTTTCTTGGCCAGTTGGGAGTCTGCAGCACATGGTTGATTTCATGCTGCAGTGGCTGAGAAACGACCGCCGCATCGAACACATTCACACCACGTCTGATTATTGGGTGTACACCCTCCTAGACCCTCGCTACCGGGACAACTTACAAAGCCTCATCACACCGTTGAACCGGGAGCGTAAAATGCGGAAGTACCAAGACACACTGGTGCAATCCATAATGTTCTCCATTCCAGCCGAGAGCACTGCTGCTGCTACTGATTTACAAAGCAGCTCTGTGCGTCGAGGCAGTGGAGACAGCTCTGCAACAAGAGGGAGCACAAGCAGCGCCTCTGCACAGGGCAAGAACAGTATGTTCCAAATGTGTCGAAGTTTTGTGGCAGCGCCACCAATGTCTACACCATCCGAGACGGCTCCAGTCAGCAGGAGGCAACATTTCCGTAAGATGGTTACAGACTACATGTCTTGCCCTCTCAGTGTACTCTCAGATGGCTCTTCCCCATTCAAGTTTTGTGTCTCTAAGCTGGATACATGGCCAGAGCTTAGCCAGTATGCATTGGAGGTGCTGGCTTGATCTGCTGGCAGTGTATTATCGGAGCGCGTCTTTACTGCTGCAGGTGGTGTACTAACAGACCGTTGCATGCGACTATCCTACGATAATGTAGAACGGCTTACTTTTCTGAAAATGAACTAGGCATGGATCTCGCCTGAATTTGCCTGTCCGGTTTCAGATTAACTAACTGGTTGACAACGTTTTCCATGTCTCCTGTTATGTTCATCTTTCTACCACCTGAGCTATACTCCCTGGGCTACAACACTGCCAGTTGCTGCTCAGAAGTGTCGTGTCCACAGACCAGTACACAAGCTATAGTGATAGTGGGGTTCAGTAACGCCTGCTGTTCCCCTGCTGTGTGTCCGGCAAAAATTACTGCTACCTAGCTACACATGTTTAAAAAAACATGACATGTTAAAGTGGCTAGTGCTACACATAGATATCAGGCTACACCCTTATTTCTAAGCTGTAAACAAGTGAAACGTCAAATTTAAAACCATTCAATGATTAGTGTTGGTAACAAATCTGTAACTAAATAATTGTGACATATTATGGCAGATATCCACATGTCTAACACAAATGCTAACACAAAAGCATACTTATGCTATAGGGTACTGATGGTGAACCTTCTCACTCCATAACTTTGACCAATCCAACTCACATCATGCCTCAAATGCTGCAATGTTGGAAGTGCATAATGTGGGTTGAACTTTGACAACAGCTGCAGTGCGAAGGTTATCCTTCTGTGTTCTTGGCTTTTAAATAAAAGCATACAAGTAAATATAATAATACATTGTTGATTAAGGGACATGATGTACACCTGTAATATTGTGCAAACAATGGATGTAGGACTATTCCTCTTCAACATTACTTATATTTGTGTCATTTGAAAAAATACATATTTTAGTTAAAAATTAAAAACCCATGTTCAGTAGCTGTGAAAGGCCCGTTTGTGTACTTCTATATTGTTTGCAACCAATGTATTGTATACGGATGGAAGCGCGTCACACTAATAGATTAGATTTATTTTAAATGGAATGTAGCAGAACCAATTGGAGATAAATGAAAAGGATGAGCCACTGAGACACGCTCAGCAGAGTACAAGCAGCAGTGCTTGAACATGTAACTGGAGCGTGATCTGCACTAAAAAAAGTAAAAAACACAGACTGAAGTGAACACTGAAACACAACTGTCCACAATCTGTGAAAAGCTCCTTTCTGTACTTCTATATTGTTTGCAACCAATGTATTGTATACGGATGGAAGCGCGTCACACTAATAGATTAGATTTATTTTAAATGGAATGTAGCAGAACCAATTGGAGATAAATGAAAAGGATGAGCCACTGAGACACGCTCAGCAGAGTACAAGCAGCAGTGCTTGAACATGTAACTGGAGCGTGATCTGCACTAAAAAAAGTAAAAAACACAGACTGAAGTGAACACTGAAACACAACTGTCCACAATCTGTGAAAAGCTCCTTTCTGTACTTCTATAGTGTTTGCAACCAATGTATTGTATACGGATGGAAGCGCGTCACACTAATAGATTAGATTTATTTTAAATGGAATGTAGCAGAACCAATTGGAGATAAATGAAAAGGATGAGCCACTGAGACACGCTCAGCAGAGTACAAGCAGCAGTGCTTGAACATGTAACTGGAGCGTGATCTGCACTAAAAAAAGGAAAAAACACAGACTGAAGTGAACACTGAAACACAACTGTCCACAATCTGTGAAAAGCTCCTTTCTGTACTTCTATAGTGTTTGCAACCAATGTATTGTATACGGATGGAAGCGCGTCACACTAATAGATTAGATTTATTTTAAATGGAATGTAGCAGAACCAATTGGAGATAAATGAAAAGGATGAGCCACTGAGACACGCTCAGCAGAGTACAAGCAGCAGTGGTTGAACATGTAACTGGAGCGTGATCTGCACTAAAAAAAGTAAAAAACACAGACTGAAGTGAACACTGAAACACAACTGTCCACAATCTGTGAAAAGCTCCTTTCTGTACTTCTATAGTGTTTGCAACCAATGTATTGTATACGGATGGAAGCGCGTCACACTAATAGATTAGATTTATTTTAAATGGAATGTAGCAGAACCAATTGGAGATAAATGAAAAGGATGAGCCACTGAGACACGCTCAGCAGAGTACAAGCAGCAGTGCTTGAACATGTAACTGGAGCGTGATCTGCACTAAAAAAAGTAAAAAACACAGACTGAAGTGAACACTGAAACACAACTGTCCACAATCTGTGAAAAGCTCCTTTCTGTACTTCTATAGTGTTTGCAACCAATGTATTGTATACGGATGGAAGCGCGTCACACTAATAGATTAGATTTATTTTAAATGGAATGTAGCAGAACCAATTGGAGATAAATGAAAAGGATGAGCCACTGAGACACGCTCAGCAGAGTACAAGCAGCAGTGCTTGAACATGTAACTGGAGCGTGATCTGCACTCAAAAAAGTAAAAACACAGACTGAAGTGAACACTGAAACACAACTGTCCACAATCTGTGAAAAGCTCCTTTCTGTACTTCTATAGTGTTTGCAACCAATGTATTGTATACGGATGGAAGCACGTCACACTAATAGATTTGATTTTTTTCTAATATAATGGAGCTGCACCAATTCCACTAAATAAAATAAAAAAAAAAAAAAAAAAAGTGACACGTGCAGATGCCTACAAACAGCGGTGGATGCAGAGCAAACTGCAGCGTCACCTGCACTGTCACACACACACCTTGCACAGAGCTGTTAAAACAACACTGGCAAAATGAAGCTTTACACAGCGGTTGGTAAACTAGCCTGCCTCAAGCACAGTAGTACACAAAATCGCAATATCTAACTGTCCCTCAGAGTCAGCACAGCAGCGTTCTGTCCCTAACTGAGTTCACAGCACAGTGACGCTAAAATGGCTGCGGCGCCTTTTATAGTGCATTCTGACATCATTTCAGCAGCCAATCACAGCCATGCCATTAGTTAAGATGACCGCATCATTACAGGATGTGCCCACACTTCGTAGGATTCCTCATTGGCTGACTAAAATCACATTGCCTCTCAAAGAATTATGGGAACTTCCGATTCCGGTATACGATATGGAAAAAGTATCGGAATTAAGTATCGGAATTCCGATAACGCGAATATCGGCCGATACCCGATACTTGCGGTATCGGAATGCTCAACACTAGTCACTACACATGGATAATTTCCCAGAGGGATATAATTTTCAAAACTGGATCACCTGAGAGGGGATTCTCCTCTTCTAGCTCTTTGTGGCTCTGTATATGGAGTCAGCAAAATCTATATTATAATGTGGTACTCATTCTCTTCCGAGCTTTGTGTTGTTCCTCAAAAGTATTTTTTGACCACATATTTGGTATTTGTGTTCACAGGAGAAAATGCACAACAAATTGTACCATTTGATTTCTCCTGTTTATCGTTGTTGTAGAGCAATGTTTTTGTGGGAAAAATTTAGTTTTTTTATTTTTATGGCTCAACGTTATAAAATTCTGTGAAGCACCTGTGGGTTCAAGGTGCTTACCACACCTCCAGATAAATTAATTGAGGGTGTAGTTTCCAAAATGGGGTCACTTGCAAGAGGGGTTTGCACTGTTTAGTCACATCAGGAACTCTGCAGACGCGACATGGCATCCGCTGTCTGTTCCAGCCAATTTTGCGATTCAAAAGTCAAATTGCATTCCTTCACTTCCGAGCCCTGCCGTATGCCCAAACAGAAGTTTCCACTACATATGGGGTATTGACGTATTCAGGAGAATTTGCACAACAAATTTTACAGTCCATTTTCTCTTCTTACCCTTGTGAAAATGAAAAATGTTGGACTAAAGCAACATTTTTGTGGGAAAATTTAATATTTTCATTTATTCCTTCCACATTGCTTTAATTCCTTTGACGCACCTGAAGGGTTAATAAACTTCTTGAATGAGGTTTTGAGCACTTTTAGGGCCTGTGCACACATTGTGGATTTGCCTGTGGATTTTTCCACACAGAAACCGCACCTCTTGGCAGAAAACGCAGGTGCGGTTTTGACGCGGTTTTCCAGTGCAAGTCAATGGGTGCAGAAACGCTACAGAACCGCACAAAGAATTAACATGCTGCGGAAAAAAAACTGGGTTTTTTTTCCGCAGCGTGTGCACAGTGAAAGTTATTTTTCATAGATTTACATGACACTGTGCCCTGCCTGCGGAACTGCATTGAACCACAGGGCTAAAACCGCTGCAGAACCGCAGGCAAATCTGCAACGTGTGTACAGGCCCTTAGGGTGTGCAGTTTTTAAACTGATGTCACTTTTGGGTATTTTCTGTCACACTGCCCTTCAAAATCACTTCAAACGGGATGTAGTCCCTCAAAAAAATGGTTTTATAAATTTTGTTGGAAATTGAAAAAATGCTGGAACTTTTAACCCTTCTAATTTCCTACTAAAAAATATTATGTTTAAAAAATTATGGTGATTTAAAGTAGACATTTGGCAAATGTTATGTTATTTATTAACTATTTGTGTGACATAACTGTTTTAAGAACATAAAAATTAAGTTTTAAAATTGTGAAATTTTCTAACTTTTTGCCAAATTTCTGATATTTTCTCAAATAAATGCAAATTTACCACTATCATGATTTACAGTAATGTCACGAAAAAAGAGCCTCAGAATCAGTAAGATCTGTTGAAGCATTCCAGATTTATTACCTCATAAAGTGACACAGGTTAGAATTGTAAAATTTGCCTGATAAGAAAGATGAAAACAGGCTTCGGGGAGAAGGGGTTAATATTCAGCATATTTCATCAATTGCTGTGCAACCAATACACATAAATATGTATAAATATATTTGTAAAATCAATAGATTAATCATATTGTAATATGGAAGCTATGGAAAATTTGTATTTTCGCAATGTGGTTTATTATGCGCTTTTTTTTAGCTTTTCTTGACATTTTTAACCTGTCTTTCTTTATAAGTGCTGTGATGAGAATTTCATTTTCTGATGTTGATCTAGCTGTGTCATTTTACAGAAAAAAACCAATGCTACACATAAATGCCAAACATTTCTCACAATGGAATCCTATAGGAACCTATTGTACAACTTCAAAAACACGCTACAAGGGAATTAAAGTGAACATATTCACGTGCTGCTTCCTATTAGAGATGAGCGGATTGATACGCATAGGATCGAGTTTGAATCGAATTTCAAGAAGTTTGCGGTTTCACGAGAATTCAATCACATTGAGATTTGATTTATATTTCAGCTTTGAATCATCAGAAAGTGGGAAAAGGTCATTTTCTGTTGCCATGCAGGCTTCTCGATAGTGCTTGCACAGCAAATTGGTGGTCAGTATCTGAGCCATTACAGATCAATGGTTGACAGCTTGTACGGCTGAGTCATTTTCCATCTCCCATCTCCAGAGTCACTGGGTAAGGCCACGGATACACTATCAGTATTTGGTCAGTATTTTACCTTGGTATTTGTAAGTCAAAAGCAGGTGAGGAATAATTAGAAAAAAGTACTTTAGATTAGAAACACGTGCACCAATTCTGCATTTTCGACCCACTCCTGGTTTAGGCTTATAAATGCTGATGTGAAATACTGACCAAATACTGATAGTTTCACCGTAGTCTTAGTCTCTCTCTCTCCTGTAGAGTGGAAGCTCCTATGATCAGCGGGGTCCTCTTCTCTCTTTTCCTTCTGAAGAATGTAAGCTCTCATGGTCAGAGAAGTCCTCTCTCTCCTGTAGAGTGTAAGTTACTATCATTAGCAGGGTTCGTTTTCCCTCTCCTTTCCCACATGTATTTTCCTAGCAATTACAAGCTTCCAGTATTGAGTTTCATGCAAATCTAACTTAAGAGATCGGCTCATTTTTATTTCCTACACTTCACCAGAGATGCAATTAAGTTGACAACCAATGACAACCTGACGTCTGAGTATTGCTATTGAAAAAAAGTACTCTCCTCATACTTTCAGTGAGTGCCCATCACCAGTGACCAATATTATGCATCAAAAGGCCTTCAAGACATCTTCCAGTAGGGCCAAACACCACTGACCAATGCAACATCAGTGCACATAGCTTAGTGGATACATAGGTGGTGATATGCAAGTGGTACCCAAACTGCCAACTCTTTAGTAGTGGACACATTAGTATTTTAGTAAAGGTCCTCTTTATCATGCAGCTTTATGTCAACTTAATATTCAGAATACCTAATTTAGGTAGAAATATGAATGGAGTAAATAATGCCTACTAATTGTTGACAGTCATTTGTATCTTTGTTGTTGGGTTTCTTTTATGCCAGGACCATGTGCATTTCTGGTGACCCATATTTTAGTTCATGGTGCCCTAGTGTGAAGTTATATTGCACAGATATTCACCACTGCCAGCCGTACATCTAAAGGAGGTCAATTCCATAATATAACATTCAATGAAACATGGTACAGATATTTTCAGCAGATTCATCAAGTAAAATAATTGTGAGTTCATACATTGGCAGATGCTATAAGACCCTTGTGCAATATGCAGTATACCATTGTAATAACATGGTTGCACAAGTTCTTAATGATCTATTGATAGTTTAATGCATCATTATTGAATGACTGAAAAATGAAACTAATATTTTATTTTTTCTGTAGAAGACCATGTATAAAGTAGCATCAAGAAACGAGTCAGACACAGTACAGTTCACAATCCTGTGTTTCTCCAACCTTCCTCACCTTCAATTTCCCCATTTTATGATATTTTTAACAATCTACCTTAATGTAATATTTGGAAACACTGCAGTTCTTGTGACAATTGTCTTTGATCCTCACCTGCACACTCCTATGTATATATTTTTGAGTAACCTCTCAGTTCTGGATATTTTCTATACTTCTACCACTCTACCCAAACTTCTTATTATGCTTTCTACTCAACACAAATCATGTCACTGATGGGTTGTATAACACAGATGCATTTTTTCCTTTACTTTGGTTGCATGGAAATGAACCTTCTTGCAGTTATGGCATATGACCGGTATGTGGCAGTGTGCCATCCGCTCCACTATACCGTACTCATAAGACCAAGAACCTGTCTTGTTGCGGCCATCTTCATAGGGTTTGCTTCATTATTAGAAACTATTTCCTTTCCAGTTTTAGTATCCAAATTATCTTTTTGTTCATCAAACCAAATTGATCATTTTTTTTGTGACATTTCTCCATTGCTGAAGCTTTCCTGTACCGATACCACAAATGTTAATAATACAATATATGTTGTAGGTACACTGTTTGGTATGACCACATTCATCATGACTTTTGTTTCTTACATTTATATTGTATTTAATATCATGAAAATTCACTCTGCAGTTGGAAGAAGTAAAACTTTCTCGACCTGCGCCTCCCATCTCACCTCTGTACTTTTATATTATGGCACTATTATGTCATTATATATGAGACCCAAATCAATGTATTCTCCATCACAGGACAAGTTTTTCTCTCTTCTGTATATCGTACTGATCCCATTGCTCAATCCTGCAATTTACACTCTGAAGAATAAACAATTTAAAGATGCTTTTAAAAAACTTATAAATGTCACACTTTCTCCAAAAATTAGATAACCTCAGATAAGGCTATTTTTATGGTGGAACCTTCATGTCAAATACTTGAGAGTAATTTCTACAAGACCAGGATAAATAACTCTAATGAAAGGGAAATTAATGTGTATATCCAAAAGTACTCCTGGGTGCTCGTGCACACTACGGATTACATCGGATGAGTGTTATATGGTTTTCATGGATAGCACACTCGTACCCATGATAGTCTATGAGGCTGTGCACATATTTGAATTTTTCCACGGACCAAATGGTCCGAGGAAAAAATTGGAGACATGTCCAATTTTGATCTGCATGTCAGATCAAAATGGGAAATGCAAGTCTATAGGTCCGTGTAAAATATAGGACTGCACTCGGATCCATCCGAGTGTGGTCTGATTTTTACGAACTGACAGTATGGAGAAGAGGGAGAAACTTTTTTTTTTCTGTCTCTCTCCATGCTTGAGAAAAACTGACGCCACTTTGACCAAACTCTGATCAGAGTCTGATGAGAATAATTTGGACCATTTTTTTCAAATGGAGAGAAAACGGTTGTGTGCACTTACCCTTTTGGTGAAACTACAGGTGCTTCTCACAAGATTAGAATATCATCAAAAAGTTAATTTATTTCAGTTGTTCAATACAAAAAGTTAATCTCATATATTATTGAATGAAAACCCAAAAGTCGTTATCTCAGTAAATTAGAATACTTTATAACACCAGCTTCAAAAATGATTTTAAAATCCAAAATGTTGACCTACTGAAAAGTATGTTTAGTAAATGCACTCAATACTTGGTTGGGGCTCCTTTTGCATCAATTATTGCATCAATTCTGTGTGGCATGGAGGCAATCAGCCTGTGTCATGGCTGAGGTGTTATAGAAGCCCAGGTTGCTTTGATAGCAACCTTCAGCTCGTCTGCATTGTTGGGTCTGGTGTCTCTCATCTTCCTCTTGACAATACCCCAAATACCCCAAAGGTCAGATGAGTTTGCTGGCCAATCAAGCACATTGATACTGTTGTTTTTGAACCAGGCATTGGTACTTTTGGCAGTGTGGGCAGGTGTCAAGTCCTGCTGGAGAATGAAATTTCCATCTCCAAAAAGCTTGGCAGCAGAGGAAAGCATGAGGTGCTCTAAAATTTTCTGGTAGACTGCTGCGCTGACTTTGGTCTTGATAAAACACAGTGGACCTACACCAGCAGATGACATGGCTCCCTAAACCATCACTGATTGTGGAAGCTTCACACAAGACCTCAAGCAGTTTGGATTGTGTGCCTCTCCACTCTTCCTCCAGACTCTGGGACCTTGATTTCCAAATGAAATGCAACATTTATTTTCATCTGAAAACAACACCTTGTTCCACTGAGCAACAATCTAGTTCTTTTTCTCCTTGGCCCAGGTAAGATGCTTCTGGCATTATCTATTGGTCATGAGTGGCCAAGGAATGAGACACTTGTAGCCCATGTCCTGGATATGTCTGTGTGTGGTGACTCTTGAAACAATGACTCCAGCAGCAGTCCACTTCTTGTGAATCTCCCAAAAATTTTTGAATGGCCCTTTCTTAACAATCCTCACAAGGATGCAGTTATCCCGATTGCTTGTGCACCTTTTTCTACCACACTTTTTTCTTCCACTCAACTTTCTATCAGTATGCTTGGATACAGCACTTTGTGTACAGCCAGCTTCTTAAGCAATGATCTTTTGTGGCTTACCCTCCTTGTGGAGTGTGTCAATGACTACCTTCTGGACATCTGTCAAGTCAGCAGTCTTCCCCATGATTGTGGAGCCTACTGAAACAGACTAAGGGACCTTTTTAAATGCTTAGAAAGCCTTTGCAGGTGTTTTTTGTTAATTATTCTAATTTACTGAGATAATGACTTTTGGGTTTTCATTGACTGTAAGCCATAATCATCAACATTAGCAGAAATAAGCACTTGAAATAGATCACTCTGTTTGTAATGACTTTGTATAATACATGAGTTTCACTTTTTGTATTGAAGAACTGAAATAAATTAACTTTTTGATGATATTCTAATGTTGTGAGAATTACCTGTATGTGACAGCAAAGATGAGGCTATATCTATATTTTCTCTTTAAAAGAAAATACTGTACTCCCTCTTAAATATAATTTCTAATATTTAAAACATTTTGCTAGCTATGAGCAGATCTGTGAAAATTCAAATTCTCTAAATTGTGTGGATTTTCCCCAGAAATTTGATATGCAGCAAAGTTATTTGCTGTGAATTGATTGTCCTTTATTATTCTTTGTGGCTTACCAGATCATAAAGCATAATAAATCTAAGCTGTAGAATCTAAAAAAACTTATACTCACCTTACCACTCACTTGTCTGGCTTGCTATCAGCCAAACAGTCCTCAAACTTGCTTTTTCTTTCCCCTGTTGCGGGCTTTATCCCCTAGCCAGTTCAATATGGGACAAAACTTGTGAAGTAAAGGCACAGAGACTGGGAAGAGTGGGGGGCAGTATAGAGAGTGGACAGTGTGGGGGAGGAAGTGTGAGGAGAAGGCACAGTATAGAAACTGGGCAGTATTTGTACTGAAATATCTTCCCCATACTCTACAGAAAAGAAGAATTGTGAAACCTTTATCAGATGTCCTTCGTTTTCCCCTTTGGCATCTCATTCTCGGTTGACAGGAAAAGACTGATGATATGCACCAAAGAAGAACTTAACAAAGCTCTGGCCCTGATGGACCTCATAGATCTTCATGTTGAAGATTGGAACATACTCCAGGACCTCTCCACACTCCTTCCAGTCCTGCCACCTTACCTTCCTCAAGGGAAATTGCCACCAATGGTCACCCAAGGAAACAGAGAAAGAAAACCGGGAAGCTGACATCAAAACGTCTTTCCCAGACTGATCGATAGACTAGAGGCAACTATTGGATTTTGACTGTCTAGGACCTCTTTTTCCCTTTCTGCAGTTGCTGTGTGATCCAATGTACTTGCTATTAAAGAGAATGAATATTCACTCCTCTCCACTCCCATGGTCATAGGGAGTAGTGAATATTCATTCTCTTTAATACCAGGCACACGTGATCGCCCAGCCGCTTCAAGTTGGAGGCTGCAACAAACAGTGTGCCTGCTATTAAAGAAAATGAATATTCACTGCTCTCCCCTCCCATAGTGCCTCCCACCTCTCAGCACTGGCTTCAGTGCATAGAGGTGGCAGGGACTAAGGGTGAGTGGAGCAGTGAACATTCATTTTCTTTAACAGCGGGAACATGTGTTAGCTGCTGCCACTGACTCCTGCCACCTGTGACCCGCTCTTCCACCGCTGCCGGCACTCTACCCTTATCCACATCCACAGCCACATATGGTACATCTGAACTATAACACGCACCACCCACTTTCCTCCAAAATTTTGGAGGTAAAAAAGTGTGTTTTATAGTCTGAAAAATATGGTAATCTCTTTTCGAACACTCATTAAACCTCCCTTCCAGAGTAAATGGGAACAAGAGCTAAATAGAACCTTCCCATCCACAGAAACGGATAAAATATTACTCTCCCCAAAGCTTAGATCCAAGTGTGTACATATACATGAGAATGGATATAAGGTCTTAACTAGATGGAATATCACCCCTGCCAAACTTCTTAGATTTAGCCCACTATGGTGGAGATGCCTCTCAGAAAAGGGTTTGTACTATCATATGTGGTGGGACCTGCTCAAAAATCAAAACCTTCTGTTCTGAGATCATGCTCCATATCAACCAGATTCTCAAATTGCTACACCTCTTTCCAGACAAAATACCAAAAAAATATACTCAAGCTTCTTAGACATCCACTGGCCGCAACAAGAATTTTGATTCCTAATTTCTGTAAATCTACCTCACCTCAATTTCTCTCGCACCCTCCTATCTGTCTAACCCTCTCCTGTTGCTATCACTTGTTGAAAAAAATGGTTAATTCTTTTTATAACCTCTTTCCTATAGGTTATGTTCTTCTTTTTCTCAGAGTTGTAATCCTAACCTGCTGATGACTTATTATTATTATACTCTGATGTAAAAATTTATAAAATTCTAATAAAAAGAATTTTAAAATAAAAAACGGAACTGGGCAGTATAGGGGAGACATAGTGTTAAAAGACAGTGTGAAGAGGGGCCAATATAGATAGGAAATTACAGTGTGGAGGACATGCACCACAAGTAGGATAGTGTTATAGTCATATTTTGTGCCAGCAGCACACTAAGGGGCAATTATCATTCAGGGGCACAGTATAAGTACTGATATTGATATTTTTATTCAGGGATATTATAATGACACTGTTATTTTTAAGTGTAATTGTATAAAAAAAAGGCGTGCACTCTGTAAGTAGCAGGCAGGTGCAGGCTGAACCTAGAGCTAGTCCAGAAAAATCATAAAAATAATGAAAAAACAGCCGCACTCAAAATTTTGTTAATCCAATGCAAGTGAAAGAATTTATTGAAGTCACCGCAGAGTTAAAATAACGTGTTGAGGTAATGTTTCAACCCCGTGTCGGGTCTTTCTCAAACCTTACTTAAGGCAAAACACGGAGTAGAAACAAGAGAGGCCACAGCGGAATCAATATACAGGAAGGGCTAGAGGCCATGTATGAAAAAATCCGGCAGGGCAAAGGGTCAGGTGGGAGTCCTGGGATATGCTGGCAAGATGAAGCACAATGTGCCGTCTGTGGTGGCGTGTGTTATTTTTAAAGGCACTATGTTGGGATGTGCTGCAGACGACCAGACAAAAAGGAAATCTGTAGAAACGAGCGGAAACTGAGAATTGTCATCATTAGAGTTGAGCGAATATGTTCAGAATCGGTCGCCGAATCTGAGTTTGCTATATTTGTGCCACATTGGTGCCGAATTTATGTTTAACAATCAATTCCAAACATATTTGGTCATTTCTACTCCCATTGAAGCCAATGAGGTTCGGCTGCATTCGGCAAATATTGCAAATACAATATTCGCCACCGATCGTAATCGTAACCAAATCTTGAAAAATTCGCTCAACTCTAGTCATTATGGCATCTAGACAAGATGGAAAAGAATAGAAAGCGAATGACTCCAATCAGAATCAGAATCTATAAGATTACTCAATGTTCATCAGTAGAGATGAGCGACTTTGCCTCCGGGAGGGTCGAGTCGGGTTTCGGACCACCCGACTTGATCAAAAGTCGAGTCGAACGAAATCGGCCGACTATCGGCAAAAGTCGGAGTTCCAACCGAAACCCGACCCGACCCCAATACAAGTCAATGGGGAATAAAAGTTGGCAGTGAGTGGAGGACAGTAAACACACCTAAAGTGCCCATTTCAATGCCAACGACATCAATTCTTATTACTTAAGCTTGTCAGCCTTATTTACTTTATAATAATAGTAATGCATTGAAAATTGGGGGTTATTTGGCTAAAGTTGTGGGGGGGCAGGGCTGGCTCCAGGTTTACGTGGGCCCCGGGCGAAAGAGTCTCAGTGGGCCCCTTTAACTCTGATACGGCAGAGAAATATAGTTATAGTACAATGCCAAATACTTCAATCTTACATTACATGACTGATATCTATTGTAAATTCTACAATAGCTCAAAAACCGGACAGTATAGTCCTCCATACAGTATTATGGGCACCACATAGTGCGCCATACAGAATAATGAGCCCCATATAATGCTTCATACAGTATAATGAGCCACATATATTGCACCATACTGAATAATGAGCCCCATATATTGCTCCATACATAATTGGTCCCATATAATGTGCCATGCAGTATAGGATGGTCCCCATAGAGTATAAGGAGCCCTACATATTGCTCTATAAAGTATAACGAGTCGCATATAAAGCTCCATACAGTAAATGATGGGCCCCATATATTGTTCCATACAGGATGGGCTCCATATAGTGCTCCATACAGAATAGGCCCTATATGTGCTCCATATGATGCTCTATATATAAAGGGCCCTATATGATGTCCCATAAAAAATGAACCCCATATGATGCTCTAGTATATGTTGGGCCCCATATATTATTCCCCAGTGTATGATGAGCCCCATATAATGCTCCAAATATAATGGTCTCAATATATAATGCTCCATATATAATGGGCTCCATGTGATGCCCGATAAATAATGAACCCCATATGATGCTTTAGTATATGATGGGCCCCATATATGATGCTCAAGTGTATGATGAGCCAAATATAATGCTCTAAATATAATGGTCCCCATATATAATGCTCCATATATAATGGGCTCCATGTGATGCTAAATATATAATGTGCTCCATATGATGCGTCTTATATAATGGGCCTTGTATATAATGCTCCAGTGTATGATGGGCCCCATTTATAATGCTCCAGTGTATGATGGGCCCCATATATAATGCTCCAATGTATAATGAGCCCTATCTATGATGCTCAAGTGTATGATGGGCCCCATATATAATTCTCCAGTGTATAATGCTCCCCATTTAATGCTCCAAACATTAAAAAAATGAAATACCTCTCCTCGCTGGGCACTGCTCTACTCTGGACTCCTCAGCGTCGCCATCTTCCAGCTCTCTGCACTGTGACTGTTCAGGCAGAGGACGCTGCTTTTGGTAGCTGAGGAGGAGAGGAACAACAGCAGGGCAGCAGAACACCTGAGATGTTGGTAACTGATGGGTTGCAGATTCCTAAACTAACGACACAACTAGAGGTAGCCGTGGAGCGTTCCTGCTTTGATCCTAGACGCCTCGTCACAGTCTGAGAGATAACTACACCTAAAGGCAGAAAGATGAAAGCTATCTGCCCCGGAGCAGATCCCCAAAGAAAATAGGAAGCCCCCAAACATATAATGGCGGTTAGACAAGATGAAAACACAAACATAGGCAGAAAATAAATTGAGCAAATGCTGGGGCCACAAGCTGACTAAATAGGATAGGACAGGAGAGATTACTTTCTGCAACCCAGAAAACCCTACAAAAATCCAACAATTCTGATTACAAAAATACTGAGATCACACGATCTCGCCACCTGCTAAATCAGATCTCAGTGTGAACAAAACCAAGCTGCAGCCGCTGAAAAAACAGGAAAAAGCAAATGAACAAACAACAGTGGCTCCAGATAAACTGTGAAGAGCTCAGGCCCCAGGAGGGGACCTGGCTGACCTCCACAGAAGTGCAGAAAACAATGCAAAAAGCAAGCACAAAAATAAAAGCAGAATATATCTTATCTGATAGCAGAAGATGCAGGCAAGACTCCAGCAAACTTCCAAATGAACTGTCATGATCCCAGTGCAGGGTTGACCTGCACGCTAGGGGTTAAGGTTTTGATCCCAGTGCAAGCTCTTACCTGCACACCTGGGGCTTATTATTGCGGCCTCTCCTTGGTTTGGGGAGAGCTTCTTATAGCCCTGGGAAGCTCCAATCCCTGTCAGTTATACTTTCGCCCTTGGCGGAGTGTGTTGACCCCTGGGTGTGTTTGTGCTGTGTTCTGGTTTGCCTGATACTTTGGTTTTGACTCGGTCTGTTCTCTGGATACTGCTTGTGGATTCTGTTTCTGTACCTTCGCTGTCTGTTTGGTTTTGACCTCTGCCTGGCCCCGACTATCCGTTCTGTCTCATCCTTTGTACTGTACTGTCTTCTCGTGCTTTGACCTTGGCTTGTTCTGATTTACGTCTCTGTCTGTGCCCTGGGTAACTCTGTCCCATAGTTACCTTTCTAGGAGTTTTCCCTCAGCTTCTAGCTTCCTGGAGCTGAAGCCACGCCCCTCAACTGTCAGGTGATTCAGGCCCTGTAACCATCTCTCTCCTGCCTTGCTCACCCTGCGTTCCTAGGAGCCTGAAGCTTTCTGCTGCACTCGTCTTCCGGGAGATTGCACTGGTGAGTTCTCTTGCAATCCTCCCCGTGATATTATAACTGACCACTAAGTTTTTTTTTTTTTTTTTTGCTTCACGGCTGTGTTTGAGGCGCAGGTTGTGCAGAGAGTTATGGATCCCATACAGTCGCTGTCCGAACAGATGAAAAATCTGAGTCAGATGTTTCAGGATTTATCTCTGGAACAGCAAGCGCTGTCGTGTTCACAGCGGCAGGTTTCTGAGTCTGTGCAGGGGGCTTTATCTGCTGGTTCTCTGAGGGCTATGGAGAGTGATGTTGCGCTGGTGTCCTCAGAACCACCTGTTAAACTGCCTGACTTCTTTTCTGGGAACAAAAAGGAGTTTAAGATCTTCATGGAGGCTTGCAAACTTTTTTTTAGTTTGAGACCACTGTCCTCTGGGGGTGAAAGTCAGAGGTTAGGGGTCATCATGTCTTTATTAAGAGGGTCCCCACAAGCATGGGCATTTTCCCTTCCTCCCACTGCCCCTGAGAGAGTGTCGGTGAATGCATTCTTTGAGGCCCTCGGGCACATATACGATGAGCCTGACCGAGTGCGATTGGCAGAGGACATGGTGATGAGCGTCTGTCAGGGGAAGCACTCGGCCGAGTGGTTTTGTACTGAGTTCCGCCGCTGGGCTGCAGAGATTTCTTGGGAGGATGCCGCCCTCCGAGGACTATTTCGCAGAGGCTTGTCCGAGCGGCTGCAGGATGCCTTGGCGTTACACCCCCCCACCTAACTCTCTCGAGGACGCCATGACCCAGGCCGTCCGGATGGACCGCAGGTTGCGGGCCAGGGGGGTGATGCAGGTGGAGACTACATTGTTCCCCAGTGGAAAAGAGACTGTCTCTGAGCCCATGGACGTGGGCGCTATCACTCTGAAGGAAAAAGAGAGAAAACGTCGTCAGGAAGAACAGTTGTGCTTTTACTGCGGTAAAGCTGGACATTGGAAAAAGGAGTGTCCTGTCTGCCCGTCCTCAACCCGGTTGGCGGGAAACGACTAGGTCTGGGTAGTCAGCGAGGAGACTACTCAGACCCTCAGGTACACTTTTCCTCGTTCTCTAAGGTGTTGCTTCATGTGGAACTGTTAGTGGATGGTTGTTCTTTTTCCTCTACAGCCTTTGTGGATTGCGGGTCATCCATCAATCTGATTGACTCTCAATTGGTCACACGCTGCAAGATAGGGACAGCTAGGCTTAAGACTCCGATCAAGGTGGTGGCCATTGACTCCTCCCCCCTCACAAAAGAGGGAATTCTCTTTATGTCTGACTTGTTTTCGCTCAGAGTGGGCGCTGCTCACGAGGAAAAATTAAGTTGTTTAGTTCTGGACAATCTACCAGCAGGGTTGGTGTTGGGCATGCCCTGGTTACAACACCATAATCCAGTTATTAACTGGAAAACGGGGGAGATTGTTCAATGGGGATTTAATGATTCTAAGTTATGTTATGAATCTGCACTGCTGGTTAAACCTGTTAAATCTGTGTCTGTGTCATCTGTCGAGCTGGAAGGTATTCCGGAGTACCTGAAAGACTTCGAAGATGTGTTCTCAGAAAGCGAGGCCGAGACGTTGCCACCACATAGACCCTTTGACTGCGCCATCGAGCTAGTCCCGGGGGCTAAACTACCTAAAGCCCGTCTGTTTAATTTGTCTGGACCTGAGCACTTAGCTATGAAGGATTATATTGCAGAAAGTCTTCGCAAGGGACACATACTTCCCTCAGTTTCACCTGTAGCGGCGGGGTTTTTTTTGTGAAGAAAAAAGATGGCGGTCTACGTCCCTGTCTCGACTTTCGTGAACTAAATAAGATTACTGTACGAAATACGTATCCCCTTCCGTTGATTCCTGATTTATGTAACCAACTATCAGGGGCAAAATGGTTCTCTAAACTGGATCTTCGGGGAGCATATAATTTGATAAGGGTCAGGAAGGGGGATGAATGGAAAACTGCGTTCCTCACGTCCGAGGGACTTTTTGAAAATTTAGTCATGCCGTTTGGTCTTACCAATGCTCCCGCCATATTTCAGAATTTCATCAATGTAGTGTTTTCTGATCTCATTGGTCGTTTTGTTGTTATCTACTTAGATGATATTCTAATATATTCCCCCGACAGCCATTCTCATATGAATCATGTACGAACTGTTCTCCAAAGACTTAGGGAAAATCATCTGTTTGCTAAATTGGAGAAGTGTGTGTTTTTTGTTCAAGAATTATCTTTTTTGGGATTGATTGTGTCCTGTGAGGGCTTTCGTATGGACCCCAAGAAGGTGCAGGCCATTGCTGATTGGGTACAACCCCGAGATCTTAAAGGGCTCCAGCGCTTCTTGGGGTTCGCCAATTACTACCGCAAATTTATTCGGGGGTTTTCGCAGGTGGTGAAACCACTCACAGATTTAACATGCAAAGATGCGGATGTGAAAAATTGGTCCTCGCTCGCAAAAGAGGCCTTTGCTAGTCTGAAAAAATGCTTTATGACTGCTCCGGTGTTGGTACAGCCAGATCCTTCCAAACCATTTATTGTGGAAGTGGACGCCTCTGAGGTGGGGGTGGGTGCTGTATTGTCCCAAGGTCCTGTCACTCTGACCAACCTCAGGCCATGTGCTTTTTTTTCCAGAAAATTCTCTGCTGTTGAGAGGGAATAAGATGTTGGCAATAGAGAGCTTCTTGCGGTCAAGTTAGCGTTTGAAGAATGGAGGCACCTTTTGGAGGGGGCCAGTCACTCGGTTACTGTGATTACCGACCACAAAAATTTATCTTATATTGAGTCTGCTAAGAGACTAACGCCCAGACAGGCCCGTTGGTCACTTTTTTTTTTCCCGTTTTCAGTTTACTATTACGTTTCGTCCGGGGTCAAAGAATATCAAGGCTGATGCCTTATCTCGCAGTTTTCATCTGGTGTCTCCCCCTGAGCCACCTTCCTCCATTCTTCACCCTGGGGTTGTGTTGGCAGTGGTCTCGTCTGAGTTGGAACAGGAGATTGAGGGGGCCCAGTCTCTGGCCCCTGCTGCCAAGCCAGGGGGTAAGTTGTTTGTCCCAGAGCAGCTTCGGCTTAAACTCCTCCAGGAGTTCCATGAATCCAAGCTCAGTGCTCACCCTGGTATATCTGCCACACGTCGGGCGGTGGCTAGGATCTTTTGGTGGCCTACTCTTAGTTCTGACATAAAAAAATTTGTTTCTGGTTGTGGGGTCTGCGCTCGTTCTAAAAACTCACATAGCCGGCCGGCTGGGGAACTGATGCCCTTGGCAGTTCCCGAAAGGCCATGGACTCACTTGTCCATGGATTTTATTACTAATCTTCCTATGTCCAAGGGCAATACGGTGGTATGGGTAGTGGTGGACAGGTTTTCGAAGCAGGCTCATTTTGTACCCTTATCCGCACTACCCTCAGCTGAGACTTTGTCCAGATTGTTTGTACAGCATGTTATCCGGTTGCATGGGGTACCCCTGAATGTGGTGTCTGATCGTGGAGTGCAGTTTGTGGCAAAGTTTTGGCGTGCTTTCTGCAAGAAATTGGGGATGTCTTTGTCTTTTTCGTCTGCATACCATCCTGAGAGCAATGGTCAGACGGAACGCACTAATCAGTCTCTGGAACAGATCCTCAGATGTCTGACTTCTGCAAGACAGAATGACTGGTGTGATGTACTGCCGTTGGCGGAATTCGCCTTCAATAGTCTTGTGAGCCAATCTACTGGTATGTCTCCTTTCCTGATCAATTATGGTTTTAGTCCTCATTTTGGTGAGTTTTCTCGTTTGGATTCTGGGTGTCCAGGGGCAGAGGGGTCTGTTCAGCGATTAAAGAATACATGGGCGGAGGTCCAGCGGAATATATCCAGGTCTCAAGGCAGGTACAAGTTTTTCGCTGACAGGAAAAGAACATCAGGTCCTATGTTTCGGGTTGGAGAGAAAGTTTGGCTCTCCACGCGAAACATTAAGTTGAAGGTTCCATCAGCCAAGTTGGGCCCCAAGTTCATTGGCCCATACAAGATTGTGGAAAAGATCAATCCAGTGGCTTACAGGTTGTGTCTTCCAGTCTCATTCAAGATCCCTAACGTCTTCCATAAATCCCTACTGAAACCTTTTGAGGCAGTCAGGGGGAGTCCGAGTCCGCTGCTCCTCCTGTTTTGGTTGAGGGACACATGGAATATGAGATTGATCATATCGTTGACTCCAGGTTGGTGCAGTGGTCGGTACAGTACCTGGTTCATTGGAAGGGGTATGGACCGGAGGACAGATCCTGGGTGCCGGCCCGTTTGATGCATGCGGATCGCCTGGTTCGGGCTTTCCATGCCAGGTTTCCGGGCAAGCCTGGGGGTCCAGAGGCCCCCCGTTGAGAGGGGGGTACTGTCATGATCCCAGTGCAGGGTTGACCTGCACACTAGGGGTTAAGGTTTTGATCCCAGTGCAAGCTCTTACCTGCACACCTGGGGCTTATTATTGCGGCCTCTCCTTGGTTTGGGGAGAGCTTCTTATAGCCCTGGGAAGCTCCAATCCCTGTCAGTTATACTTTCGCCCTTGGCGGAGTGTGTTGACCCCTGGGTGTGTTTGTGCTGTGTTCTGGTTTGCCTGATACTTTGGTTTTGACTCGGTCTGTTCTCTGGATACTGCTTGTGGATTCTGTTTCTGTACCTTCGCTGTCTGTTTGGTTTTGACCTCTGCCTGGCCCCGACTATATGTTCTGTCTCATCCTTTGTACTGTACTGTCTTCTCGTGCTTTGACCTTGGCTTGTTCTGATTTACGTCTCTGTCTGTGCCCCTGGGTAACTGTCCCGTAGTTACCTTTCTAGGAGTTTTCCCTCAGCTTCTAGCTCCCTGGAGCTGAAGCCACGCCCCTCAACTGTCAGGTGATTCAGGCCCTGTAACCATCTCTCTCCTGCCTTGCTCACCCTGCATTCCTAGGAGCCTGAAGCTTTCTGCTGCACTCGTCTTCCGGGAGATTGCACTGGTGAGTTCTCTTGCAATCCTCCCCGTGATATGAACCAGGAACCACAATTGAGAGAAGAACAATTGATCACCGGCAACCATCATGGGAGGGAACCTCCCTTATATCAGACCAGTCCGTGATCTCTGATTGCCACTCCTCGCTGAAAGGTTCAGTACTGTCTGTAACCAACAGAGGGAGCCTCTGCTCAGAAGCCATCTCTAGCACATTCATAACAGTACCCCCCTTGAGGAGGGGTCACCGAACCCTCACTTGTGCAACCAGGCCGATCAGGATGAGCTCGGTGATAGGCACGGATCAGTCTCCTAGCATGGATGTCCGAAGCAAACACCCAAGAATTGTCCTCCTGACCATAACCTCTCCACTTAACCAAATACTGGAGTTTCTGTCTAGAAAAACGAGAATCCAATATTTTCTCAACCACATACTCCAGATTGTCCTCAACCAAAACATGGTCAGGAGGCGCAGCCATAGGAACCACTGGCTCGACAAACCTCTTCAGTAAGGACTTGTGGAACACGTTATAGATCTTAAATGTCCCTGGAAGAAGCAAACGGAAGGAAACAGGATTAAGAATCTCCATGATCTTATAAGATCCAATGAACCTGGGCTTAAACTTTGGAGATGCATCCCTCATAGGGATATTTCTTGAGGACAACCAAACCAAGTCCCCCACTTTAAACCGAGGACCATCAATCCTATGCCGGTTGGCAAACCGTTGGGCCTTCTCCTGAGAGAGAGACAACCTCTCCACTACTTGGTCCCAAATCTGCTGCATTCGCTCCACAACAGAGTCAACACCCGGACAGACAGAAGCCTCTGCCTGTCCCGAAGAAAATCGAGGGTGAAACCCAAAATTGCAGAAAAATGGAGACATCAAGGTGGCAGAGCTAGCCCTATTATTAAGAGCAAACTCAGCCAAAGGCAAAAAAGAGACCCAGTCATTTTGATCATCAGACACAAAACATCTCAAATAAGTCTCCAAGGTCTGGTTTGTTCTCTCGGTTTGTCCATTGGTCTGAGGATGAAAAGCAGAGGAGAAAGATAATTGAACACCAAGTTTAGAACAAAATGTCCTCCAAAATCTGGAAACAAACTGGACTCCTCTGTCAGATACAATGTTCTCCGGAATGCCATGTAACCGAACCACGTGCTGAAGGAACAAAGGCACCAATTCGGAGGAGGAAGGCAACTTAGGTAATGGCACAAGATGCATCATCTTGGAAAACCTATCACAGATTACCCAGATAACGGTCATTCTCTGAGAAACAGGGAGGTCGGAAATAAAATCCATAGAGATATGGGTCCATGGCCTCTTGGGCACAGGTAATGGCATTAACAAACCAATATAGCGAGAGCAAGGCTTGGAGCGAGAGCAAGTCCCACAGGACTGCACAAATTACCTGACATCACGAGACAAAGTAGGCCACCAAAAGGACCGACTCACCAAGTCTCTGGTACCAAAATCCCGGGATGACCAGCCAAAGCGGAACAATGAATCTCAGACATCACACTCTTCTTCCACTGGTCTGGGACAAACAATTTCCCAATAGGGCAGCGCTCAGGTTTATCCTCCTGACACCCTTCCAAGGCCAGTCTCAAATTGGGCGAGATGGTGGAAAGAACTACACTCTCTTTCAAAATAAAAGTAGGATCAGATAACTCAGGAGAGTCCGCAAAGAAACTCCTCGAGAGGGCATCTGCCTTAACATTCTTAGTGCCAGGAAGAAAAGAAACCACAAAATTAAAACGTGTGAAAAACAAGGCCCACCTGGCCTGTCTAGGATTAAGTCTCTTGGCTGATTCGAGATAAACCAGATTCTTATGGTCCGTGAGGACCACCACCTGATGTTTGGCTCCTTCCAGCCAATGTCTCCACTCTTCAAAGGCCCACTTCATGGCCAATAACTCCCGATTACCCACGTCATAATTACGTTCAGTTGGAGAAAATTTTCGAGAGAAAAAGGCACAAGGGTTACTCTTAGAGGTTTCTTGATCTCTTTGGGACAAAACGGCACCTGCCCCAATTTCAGAGGCATCAACCTCCACCTGAAACGGTAGAGAAACATCAGGCTGCAGTAGAACAGGAGCAGAAGTGAATCTCTGCTTAAGTTCCTGAAACGCAGAGCTGCCTCAGGAGGCCAATTTACCACATCAGAACCCTTTTTGGTCAAATCAGTCAATAGTTTAACAATACCTGAGAAATTATCAATAAATTTACGATAAAAATTGGCAAAACCCAAAAATCTCTGAAGAGCCTTTAATGAAGTAGGTTGGACCCAATCAAAGATGGCTTGAACCTTGACCGGGTCCATTTCAATAACAGACGGAGACAAAATAAATCCCAGAAATGAGAACTTCTGTACGCCAAAAAGACACTTTGATCCCTTCACATACAGTGCATTCTCTCTCAAAATCTGGAACACAGTCCACACATGTTTCACATGAGAGTCCCAGTCATTGGAAAAAATCAAGATATCATCCAAATAAACAATCAGAAATTTATCCACAAAATCCCTGAAAATATCATTCATGAAGGATTGGAAGACGGAAGGAGCATTAGTGAGCCCAAAGGGCATCACTAGGTACTCAAAATGCCCCTCTGGGGTATTAAACGCCGTCTTCCATTCATCCCCGTGCTTAATGCGAATAAGGTTATACGCCTCCCTGAGGTCAAGCTTGGTAAACCGACTCACACTTTTCACCCTGGAAAACAGGTCAGAAATCAAGGGTAACGGATATTGATACTTCACAGTGATTTTATTCAAGAGACGATAATCAATACACAGCCAAATGAACCACCCTTTTTGGCCACAAAGAAAAAACCGACACCCAAGGGTGAAGAGGATGGTCTGATATGACCCTTCTCCAATGACTCCTTGATATAAGATCGCATAGCATCGTGTTCAGGTACAGACAAGTTAAAAAGGTGACCTTTAGGAAATTTACCACCAGGCACTATTTCAATAGCGCAATCGTAGCTCCTGTGAGGGGGCAAAGATGCAGATTTACTTTCACTAAATACATCCGAAAAATCAGTCAAAAAGTCAGGAACATCCTGAGACTTGGGAGAGGCAGAAAAAATAGGAGTGTCGGCATTAACACATTGGCAGCCCCAACTGGTCACAGACACAGATTTCCAATCCAAAACAGGATTATGAGACTGTAACCAAGGGAAACTTAGTACAATAATGTCATGCAGATTATACAGCACCAGAAATTTGCAACTGTCCTGATGATCTGGTTCAACCCTCATTATCACCTGAGTAGAAAACTGGGGTTTATTCTCCGCCAAAGGGGTGGAATCAATGCCCAGTAGGGGAATAGACTTCCGCAGGGGTGTCATGGGAAACCCACAACGTTTGGCAAAGTCAAAATCCATCAGGTTAATAGCTGCTCCTGAATCAACAAAAGCCTGAGCAGAAAATGTGGACAGGGAGCAAATCAGGGTAACAGTCAACAGAAATTTAGTCTGAACACTACCCAAGACAACTGAGCGTGCAAAACGTCTTCCCCGCTTAGGGCAGACTGAAATAGCATGAGAGGCGTCAACACAGTAGAAACATAACCCATTGCGCTTTCGAAACTCATGACGCTGAGCCCCAGAAGTCACTCTATCACACTGCATGGGCTCAGAAGCTGGTTCACAAGGCAACACTATCTCACGCACACCTCTGCGCTCACGCAAACGTCTGTCAATTTGAATAGCCAATGACATAGAATCATTGAGACCAGAGGGAGCAGGGAATCCCACCATAACACCCTTTACATTCTCTGACAGCCCCTTCCGAAAAAGTGCTGCCAAAGCATCATCATTCCATTTGGTCAGGACAGCCCACTTTCAGAATTTCTGGCAGTAAAACTCAGCGTCTTCAAGACCCTGATTTAATGCCAACAAGGTTTTTTCAGCTTGATCAGTGACATTAGGTTCATCGTACAATAACCCCAGAGCCAGAAAAAATGCATCAATATCATTCAAAACAGGATCCCCAGGTGTCAGGGAAAAAGCCCAATCCTGAGGATCGCCGCGCAGGAGAGAGATGAAAATTTGAACCTGCTGTGCTGCGTTACCTGAGGACTTAGGATTTAAGGCAAAAAACAACTTACAGTTATTTTTGAAATTCAGAAATTTAGCCTGATCCCCCAAAAACAAATCTGGCATGGGAATCCTAGGTTCCACAACCGGCAACCCAGCAAGATAGGTAGCAATACTCCGAACCTCAGTGGCAAGCTGATCCACACGGCCAGGCAACTGTGCAAACTCCATTGAGAGAAAAAAAAATCCTCCTCAGCACCCAGAGAAAAAGAGGGAAAAAATGCAACAGACAGAAAAAAAAAAAATCTCTGACAACTCTGACAACTTTTTTCTTTCCACACTATTTTTCCCTTCTGTGAGTATCATATAATTTTCAGTTATGGCCGGTGATACTGTTATGTTTCGGTAGCTGAGGAGGACAGAAACAACAGCAGGGCAGCCGAACACCTGAGATGTTGGTAACCGATGGGTTGCAGATTCCTAAACTAACGACACAACTAGAGGTAGCCGTGGAGCGTTCCTACGTTGACCCTAGACGCCTCGTCACAGCCTGAGAGATAACTACACCTAAAGGCAGAAAGATGAAAGCTATCTGCCCTGGAGCAGATCCCCAAAGAAATTAGGAAGCCCCCAAACATATAATGGCGGTTAGACAAGATGAAAATACAAACATAGGCAGAAAATAGACTGAGCAAACGCTGGGGCCACAAGCTGATTAAATAGGATAGGACAGGAGAGATTACTTTCTGCAACCCAGAAAACCCTTCAAAAATCCAACAATTCTGATTACAAAAATACTGAGATCACACGATCTCGCCACCCACTACATCAGATCTCAGTGTGAACAAAAACCAAGCCGCAGCCGCTGAAAAACAGGAAAAAGCAAATGAGCAAATAACAGTGACTGCAGATAAACTGAGAGGAGCTCAGGCCCCAGGAGGGGACCTGGCTGACCTCCACAAAAGTGCAGAAAACAATGCAAAAAGCAAGCACAAAAAGAAAAGCAAAAAATATCTTATCTGAAAGCAGGAGATGCAGGCAAGACTCCAGCAAACTTCCAAATGAACCAGGAACCACAAATGAGACAAGAACAATTGATCACCGGCAACCATCATGGGAAGGAACCTCCCTTATATCAGACCAGTCAGTGAACCCAGATTGCCACTCCTCGCTGAAAGGTTCAGTACTGTCTGTAACCACCAGAGGGAGCCTCTGCTCAGAAACCATCTCTAACACATTCATAACAGGGTGCACAGACTTGATGTCATCGCGCTCTCTGACCTGAATGTCACTGTCAGGAAATGAGGAAAATGTCACAGCGGTGGAGCAGGGAGAGGTAAGTATTGCAAGTGCTGGGCCCTGATCAAGCGGGGGGGCCCACTCATGGGCGCCGGCACTGGCACAGGGCCCCTCATAGTATGCCGGTGTATCTGACGGCGAGTGGGCCCCCCACCTGCTCAGGGCCCCCGCACTTGCTCGGGTGCACCAGGTGCTGACGCTGGCCATAGGGGGGGTACAGGCCAGTAAGGGAGGTGGAAAAGCTGGCATATGTTGAGGTGTAGGCTGGACGTTCAGCAGCTGCAAATGGAGGAATTGGAGAAGTCGGAGGAAGAGGAGGACAAAGCGAGCCATTTTGCTGGCAAACTATTTGTCATCAGGGGAAGGTGGTACAAAATCCTTTGAAACCCAGGCATGGTTCATTTTAATGAAGGTGAGATCACCTACATTTTGGGACGTCAACCGGGTCCTTCTTGTGATGGAGAACATCGATAGTGGAGGAGAGTTAATTTTGATCCATAGTTGACAACTGTTGTCTCCTGTCTGTTGCTATCGATTCAGTATTACCAGTCGTGTGAGCGGTACTCGAGAAATCAGTCCACAACATGGTCATGAAACCCCTGTCTTCAACGCTACTTCGGCTGTGTGCACCACGAACACCTCTTCCATGTTGCCCACTACGGCTTATGGTAGAACCTGCACAGCTTCTGTGTACTGGGAATGCCTCTAACAAATGGTTTACCAGAGTTGCTTGTTTGTTCGGCAATATTAGCTCTAGGTACTCCTGTGGCATGATGTTCTGTAATTTGACTTTATAGCATGGATCGAGGATGCTGGCCAACCAGTAGTAGTCATCCTTCATAATTTTGGCAATGCGTGGGTCCCTTTTTAGGATCCGCAAGACATAATCACACATGTGGTTTAATGTTCCAGGTGTCAATGATGCACTGCCAGTGGTGGGTGGAGGAGCACTTTCTGCCAAATCCACATCCAGTCACGCACAAACCCTGTACCTGACCTTGGCAAGCGAACATTTTCTTCCTCCATTTCGTCCAGGACAGTTCCCTGAGCAGACAATGGCTGACTGTCATCAAGGCTTCCCTCCTCCTCCTCTTCCTTCTCCACTGCAGACGCCTGATCCTTAATGTGCGACAAAGTTTGCATGAGCAGACGCATAAGTGGGATGCTCATGCTTATGATGGCATCGTCTGCGCTTACCATCCATGTGCATTCCTCAAAACACTGAAGGACTTTACAGAGGTCTTTCAGCTTTGACCACTGCACACCCGACAACTCCATGTTTGCCCTCAAACTGCCTGCCCGTGTATCCTCCCACAAATGCATTACAGCCTGCCTCTGTTCGCACAGCCTCTCAACCATGTGCATGGTGGAGTCCACCTTGTTGCAATATCTATGATTAGGCAGTGCTTGTGGAGGTTGAGCGATCGCTGCAGCCTCTGCATACGACTGGAGCCTACGGGCGAGCGACGGATGTGCGAGCACAGTCTTCGCACCTTATGGAGCAGGGCTGGTAACTCCGGATAATTATTTATGAAGAACTGCACCACCAGTTTAAAGGTGTGAGTCAGGCAAGGTATGTGTCTGAGTTTTGCCAGGGCTATGGCCGCCACACAATTACGTCTGTTATCACTGACTACCTTGCCTGGCTCAAGATGTAGACTGCCCAGCCATAACTGAGTTTCTCGCTGCAAGTAGTCAGCCAGTACCTCTGCAGTGTGTCTGTTGTCGCCCAATGACATCATCTTTAAAACAGCCTGCTGATGCTTACCACTAGCTGTTCGATAATGGGACACCTCGTGTGCAACACTGGAAGTTGCGGATGGAGTGCTCGTGCGACTGTGCTCTGTTGACGAGCTTTCGCTTCTGGAGGAGGAGGGTCGAACGCCTACAGCCAACTGTTGCCTATACCGTGGGCTAGATAGCACTGTCCTACCGCTGCTGTCCCCTGTGGAGCCTGCATCTACCACATTAGCCTCGTGTGCAGTGATGGACACGTAACTGCCCTGGCCTTGCCTACTGGCCCATGCATCTGTTGTGAGGTGCACCTTTCCAATCACTGATTGTTTGAGTGCATGGACAATGCGGTCTTTCACATGCAGGTGGAGGGCAGAAATGGCTTTTCTAGAAAAGAAGTGCCGACTGGGTAGGTCATAGTGTGGGACAGTGTAGGCCATGAGCTCTCGGAACCAAACGAAAGGGCATCATCTCTAATGACATCAGTTTGGCAATGTAGGCATTCAAACCCAGTATGTTAGGGGTCGAGTTCCCGCTTCTGCACAAGGGGAATCTCGAACCATCCCTGCTGCGGTCTCCCATCCGTCTCCGGCCGCAGTGGACTCTGCTCAGCAGAGACGTCGGTCCCAGCGTCTTGCCCAGTCTAACATTGTGCAGAGGATTACTGCTGCCTCTCCAGGTTCCGCTATTGTAGCCAGTACTGGTCAGCGGCGAGCAGACGTCTTTAGGACTAAGTCCTGCATTTCCCCTTCTGAGCATGCCCAGGGTAAGATCTCTCATTAGAGATCAGGGGTCACATGCTCAGGTACTGCAGCAGCTCCTATTGGTCCGCCAGGAAGGTCCTGAAACTACATGTGTTCTGAAACAGTTTCTCATTGGTCCTTTTCTGGCAGGTCCTGTAGTTGTTACTATAAAAGGGTTGCATGGTCCTGTGGCCATGCGCTAGTATCAATTGCATTATGTGCTTTGTGCCAGTGTGATCATGCACGCATGGGTTAGGGCTCGGCTGAAATAAGCCCCTAGAATACCGGCACCTCCGGTGAGGAGATTTGTATGCACGTGTTCAGGGTCTGGCTGAAATAAGCCCCTAGAATACCGGCTTCCCCGGTGAGGAGTTGCTTGTTAACGTTGCTGAATGCATGATCACGGACTGCTATCCGCATAACAGTTATCTGTGTATCCCTGTGGTGTTAACAGGACACAGCCTCTATTTCTGTGTCTCTACCTCAGCCACTCTTTGGTGTAACAGAGTTCGCTTATACTGCCATATAGTGCTACAGCATCTATGTCTGCACTCTGTGAAGTAACAGAGTTCGCTTATACCGCCATCTTACTAGCAGCAGGCTCTGCCTGCACGGTGGACCCCGGGCTGCGAACGCACCTATTATTTATATTTATTTTGTGCGTTCTGCCAGCACTAACACAGTGTACGCGACTGAGAGGATGAGTACTTTCTTGTCCTACTCAGAGTGTCTGGTAGGGTGAGCTGGACTTGAGAGCTGCATATGGGGGAACTATCGGTGGACATGACGGACTGAGAGGGGGTTGGTGATGGTGGTGCATAGATGCAGTCTTTCTTTGCAAAAACATTGTGATTCCCTGTCTGCTTTGGCCTTGCGATCACGCCTTAACATTTCTTGCTGGTGGTATGCCAACCGGTGGGCTTACAGTGGGGGAAGCGATGGAGAGGTGAAGGCTAACTTCAGTCGGAGCTGGTGCACATGTGCTACCTGAGGTTTTGTAGTCCGTCCACGCTTGCAAGTGCATGTTCAGTAAATGTCTAAGCATGCAACTGGTATTCAAATTTCTGAGATTTTTCCCTCTGCTAAAGGTCCTTCAGTACTTCTTACAGATAACCTTTGCCTCATCAATAGGATTTTGGTCAAAAAGTGCCACACTGGACTTTTCCTACTATGGAATAATTTTCAGGGCTTACACGCTGTGCTAATTTGACTGTCTGACCAAGCTGTCCTGCAACTCTTTTTGTTTTTTTAACACCTTTTGGACTGCTTCGGGCCTGCCAGATAACCCCAGCTGTGATGTCGATGCCTGCTGCGGATCCTCCTCCTCTTCTGAGGTATTGCCAGCAGCACCCTCTTCCCCCACTGAATGCCAATCCGGGTCAACAACTGAGTCATCCATCACCTCTTCTTCAATTTCATCTGTACCTTCGTCTGTGTCACCGTGTAAGGTGGTATAGTATGCGGGAAGGGCACCGGAGTTTCATCAGGGTCACATTCTGGCTTAGTACACTGCAAGGGCAATGTAGTGCTCTGGTTAAATGTACCAGCACAATCATCTAGCAGTAGCTGTTCATCAGTGCACTCCATGTCAGATTCATCTTGGACTGGGGAATTCAGGATTTGACTTGATAACCCAGGCATAGTATGTGAAAAGAGCTCCATGGAGTAATCTGAAGTGTGTCCTGAGGCATCCTTCACTTTTGGTGGGGGTGAAGACACAAGGAAAGGGTTATTCCTGACCAAAAGCCTGCACTGACGACTCAGTGCTTGGAGCTTTTGAAACTTCAGAAGAGGAGGTGTTAGAGCTGGAGGCTGTTTCGGCAATGTAAGCCAAAACCTGTTCCTGATGCTCCGACTTTAACAGCGGTTAACGTAATCCCATAAAAGGGAGCCTTCCAGGCCTTCTGGAGCCAGACGATGACGCAGGCTCAACACCTCCTGACCTAGGTGCTATTGTGCTTTTGGCACTACCAGCAGATGCACCACCACCATGAGTACCAGGTGGCCCCCCATGACCACGTCCGCGGCCTCTTCCACCATACTTCCTCATGCTTGTGGAAATGTACCAAAAATACGAGCAGATATAAGGTACTGTATCAGAAGCATACAGCTGTATACGGTGAAGGTAAAAAAATTTAATCTCTGTATATATTTGTGGAGTAACAGACACAGACATTCACAGGCTCAGTATGGATTAGACCAGAATATAAAAGCCAAAAAAGTGTACTGTATCAGAAACATACAGCTGTATACAGTGCTGGGTTAATTTTAAATCTCCGTATATATTTGAGGAGTAACACACACGGTCACAGCCTCAGTATGGATAACACCAGAATATGAAAAGCAGAAAAAGTGTACTGTATCAGTAGCGTACAGCTGTATACAGTGTTGGGGTAATTTTGAATCTCCGTATATATTTCAGGAGTAACACACACGGTCACAGGCTCGGTAGGGATAACACCAGAATATGAAAAGGAGAAAAACTGTACTGTATCAGTAGCATACAGCTGTATACAGTGTTGGGGTAATTTTAAAACTCCGTATATATTTCAGGAGTAACACACACGGTCACAGGCTCAGTAGGGATTACACCAGAATATGAAAAGGAGAAAAAGTGTACTGTATCAGTAGTGTACAGCTGTATACAGTGTTGGGGTAATTTTAAATCTCCGTATATATTTCAGGAGTAACACACATGGTCACAGGCTCAGTATGGATAACACCAGAATATGAAAAGGAGAAAAAGTGTACTGTATCAGTAGCGTACAGCTGTATACAGTGTTGGAGTAATTTTAAATCTCCGTATATATTTCAGGAGTAACACACACGGTCACAGCCTCTATATGGATAACACCAGAATATGAAAAGCAGAAAAAGTGTACTGTATCAGTAGCGTACAGCTGTATACAGTGTTGGGGTAATTTTAAATCTCCGTATATATTTCAGGAATAACACACATGGTCACAGGCTCAGTAGGGATAACACCAGAATATGAAAAGGAGAAAAAGTGTACTGTATCAGTAGCGTACAGCTGTATACAGTGTTGGGGTAATTTTAAATCTCCGTATATATTTCAGGAGTAACACACACGGTCACAGGCTCAGTAGGGATAACACCAGAATATGAAAAGGAGAAAAAGTGTACTGTATCAGTAGCGTACAGCTGTATACAGTGTTGGGGTAATTTTACATTTTCTGCATATATTTCAGGAGTAACAGACACTGTCACAGGCTCAGTAGGAATACCACCAGAATATGAAAAGGAGAAAAACTGTACTGTATTAGTAGCGTACAGCTGTATACAGTGCTGGAGTCATTTTTAATCTCCGTGTATATTTCAGGAGTAACACACACGGTCACAGGCTCAGTATGGATACCACCAGAATATGAAAAGCAGAAAGTGTACTGTATCAGTAGCGTACAGCTGTATACAGTGTTAGGGTAATTTTTAATCTCCGTATATATTTGAGGAGTAACACACAGACGCTCTCTCAGTATGGATTTTACCGTAATACAGAAGGGAGAAAAACAGTACTGTATCAGAAGATACCAGCTGTATACGGTTTTGGGGAAAATTTAAATCTATGTATATATTTCCATAGTCACACACAGACGCTCTCTCAGTATGGATTTGACCGTAATACACAAGGCAGAAAAACGGTACTGTTTCAGAAGATACCAGCTGTATATTTCCGGAGTCACACACAGATAGCATGTATTTGTCCATGATACCAGCATACACACGGTAGTGTGAGGAGCGTACAGCTCTATACGGTGTGGGAAAAAATGAACGCTCGGTAACTGCAGAAAAAAATTAAAGTATTAGTGCTGTGTAGGTGCTGTGTTAAAAAGCAGTCTGCACAGCATGGTACACATAGCAATACAGCTAGCAGGCAGCCTAATAATCAGCTCTGCTGCTGCACACTAGAAATTCCTCCCCTGTCACTGGCAGGCAGCCTAATAATCAGCTCTGCTGCTGCACACCAGCAATTCCTCCTCTCTCAGTGGCAGGCAGCCTAATAATCAGCTCTGCTGCTCCACACAAGAAATTCCTCCCCTCTCACTGGCAGGCAGCCTAATAATCAGCTCTGCTGCTCCACACAAGCAATTCCTTCCCTGTCACTGGTAGGCAGCTTAAGAATTAGCGCTGCTGCACACACCAAAATCCTCCCCTGTCACTGCACAGTAACTGTACAGCTAATTGCTATCAGCACTAGCACAGAAATATTGTTTTTTGTCCTGCCTAACGCTCTCCCTACTGAGAATCAGCGTCAGCAACCTCTCCCTACGCTAAGATTGGCAGAAGTAAAATGGCGGTCGGCAGTGAGGGCTTTTATAAGCACTGTGACGCCACACAAAGCAAGCCAATCACTGCAATGCCCTTTTCTAAGATGGTGCTGGCCACTGCCCATGTCATCGCGTTGCCCACAGTCTGCTTCCTTGCTCATTGACTGAGAAAAGGCCCTTCAAGCATTATGGGAAAACCGACTTTGGCGCTCGGGTCGCTGAACACGTGGCCGACCTCACGCTATTGTCGGGTTTCGCTCGGAGAAACCCGACTTTGGCGAAAGTCTGTCTTTTTTTAAATTGACCGACCTGTTTCGCTCAACTCTAATAAGAACTGTAGATAAATATTTTTTGGCCACCTAAAAATTTTTGGTCAGCAAAAACAAAAATGGTGGTAAGACACTCCCAAAAATTCTACAGTAATAAAAAAGAAAAAAACAGAATTTTATGCGCACTCAGATCTGTTGCCTGTGACAAAAAAAAGCAGTTTTAAATTGCCAGATTTTCACGCTGTTGTATTAAAATGACCTGGCTGTAGTCTGCAGTGTGACCAAGCATATATATGTATAATAGGCAGCACCAGACAGTAATGCACCCTTTTGAAGTATGCAGTCAGATCTATACACTCACATAGGGTGCCTGCATGCATTGCACTGATGTGGATATGCCTACCAAGCACTGCAATCTATATACCCCCTCACAAATCCTCGACCACCCCAGCGCACTCCTACCTACCACACATTCAGAAATCTACAAGCCATTAACCCTCAGACACTTTCAGACTCCCTACACTCATCGCTGTCCCCAATCTCCTCTTTTTCTTGTCCTAATCTGACTGTTCATCATTACAATGACACTCTTAGAAGCTCCCTTGACCAAGTAGCACCGCTCACCCTCAGAACTTCCAAACACACAGTAAAACAGCCCTGGCTCACATTGCAAACTCAACTTCTTCAGCGATGCTCTAGGAGTGCTGAACGGCTTTGGAGAAAAACCCGCACACCAGAAGACTTCATCCACATTAAATTTATGCTAAGAACTTATAACGCCTCCCTTCACCTCGCCAAACAGACCTACTTCACCACCCTGATCTCCTCACTAGCCAACAACCCCAAGAAACTTTTTGACACTTTTCACTCCCCCCTCAGGCCAAAAGCACAAGCCCCTATCACAGACATTTGTGCTAACAACCTGGCCTCCCACTTTATAGAAAAAATAGATACTATCCATCAGGAAATCTGCTCTCAACCACCAAGTTCTGTGACTCCCATCCCTCCCTGCATTTCCCCTGGATCACTTTCCACATTTGATCCCATCACAGAAGAAGAAGTCTCCAGACTCCACTCTTCCTCTCGTCTGACTACATGCACGACCGACCCCATTCCCTCACATCTCCTCCAGTCTCTCTCTCCAGTTGTCACAACTCACCTAACTACAATCTTTAATCTCTCACTCTCCTCTGGCATTTTCCCATCCTCCTTCAAACACTCCATCGTTACTCCATTACTAAAGAAACCCGCTCTCGACCCTTCCTGCACAAACAACTACAGACCAACCTTCATCTCTAAACTTTTGGAGTGCCTAGTCTATTCCCGCCTTACCCGTTACTTCTCCACTCACTCCCTTCTAGACCCTTCACAGTCCAGCTTCCGCCCCCTACATTCAACTGAAACTGCAGTCATCAAAGTGACCAATGACCTTCTGACAGAAAAATGTAACGGTGACCACTCTCTGCTCATTCTTCTCGACTAGGGTTGAGCATTCCGATACTGCAAATATCGGGTATCGGCCGATATTGGCTGTATCGGAATTCCGATTCCGAGTTCCGATATTTTCGTCATATCGGATACCGGAATCGGGATGTCACTGTCACTGTCAGTGTCCGTCTGTCGGGTCTGTCAGGAGTCAGCGGCACTTACCTGGCAGAAGATCTCCGCGGTCACGTCCTGGACTGCTTCATGGCCGCCATCCTCTTCTCCCCGGCGGTCACATGCAGTTTCTCGCGATAACTGCAGTGACTGCTGGGTAATCCCGGCCGTAAAGCAGTCAGTCCGATGACGTCACCGCCGGGGAAGCAGGTAATTAGCTGTGCTGCGTTGCAATGACAGGCTCTGCCTGTCATTGCGATGTAGCAGAGCTGGATCGTCGTGGGACTGTCGTTATGGACTGCGTCGGACAGGTGGTATACTGTTGGTTTGTTTTTTTTCTTTTTTTACAGGAGATCGATGGCGTCGCAGGAATGAGAGAGTAATAAAAAAAATGAAAACTGTGTTGTCTCTTTTATTTCATTAAAAGACTTTTTTCTTGCTGTGTCTTTTTTTTACACATTTAAAAACTTTGGGATTAATAATGGATCGGTGACTTATTGACGCCTATCCATTATTAACCGGGCTTATTGTCACCGTGCAATCAACGGTGACATTAACCCCTTATTACCCCACTTGCCACCGCTACAGGGCAGTGGGAAGAGCCGGGTAAAGTGCCACAATTGGCACATCCTTTGATGCGCCAAATGTGGGGCTGCTGTAGCCTGGTATTATCAGGCTGTTGAGGGCCAAAATCCATGGGCCTTGACAGTCTTTTAATACCAGGCCGCAGCAGTCTGCATTTTACTTGGCTGGTTAACAAAAATAGGGGGACCCCTACGCCGTTTTTTTTTTCGAGGGGATCCCCTATTTTTGTTAACCAGCCAAGCTAAGCAGACTGCTGTGGCCTGGTATTATCAGGCTTGCAAGGTCCATGGATATTGGATCCTTACCAGCCTGAAAAACCAGGCCTCAGCGGTCTGCTTTATCTGGCTGGTTAACAAAAATAGGGGGGACCCCACGCCAATTTTTTTCGAGGGGATCCCCTATTTTTGTTAATCAGCCAAGATATGCAGACTGCTGTGGCCTGGTATTATCAGGCTGGCAAGGTCCATGGATCTTGGCTCCTTAACAGCCTGAAAATCCAGGCCTCAGCGGTCTGCTTCATCTGGCTGGTTAACAAAAATAGGGGGACCCCATGCCAATTTTTTCGAGGGGATCCCCTATTTTTGTTAATCAGCCAAGATATGCAGACTGCTGTGGCCTGGTATTATCAGGCTGGCAAGGTCCATGGATCTTGGCTCCTTAACAGCCTGAAAATCCAGGCCTCAGCGGTCTGCTTCATCTGGCTGGTTAACAAAAATAGGGGGGACCCCACGCCAATTTTTTTCAAGGGGATCCCCTATTTTTGTTAATCAGCCAAGATATGCAGACTGCTGTGGCCTGGTATTATCAGGCTGGCAAGGTCCATGGATCTTGGCTCCTTAACAGCCTGAAAATCCAGGCCTCAGCGGTCTGCTTCATCTGGCTGGTTAACAAAAATAGGGGGGACCCCACGCCATTTTCGAAGGGAACCCCTATTTTTGTTAATCAGTTCCCTCTGACGTCACTGATGGTGTCCCTGGCTGACCTGAAGTGAAAGTGGAAAGCAATCAATTAAGCTTTCCACTTCCTCTCCTGTCAGCCAGGAGAGGAACTCATTCATTTGGGGGTTTACTGTGAGGCTGCAGCATTAGCTGCGGTCCCTGCAGTAAACATTAACCCTTTCTGAAGGATTACACCGTGGGACCTGACTGTGCATCGGATTGGTAAGAATAATTTTGCTTTATTATTTTATTTTTATTACAGGAAATGGTTTTAGCAGGTAAATAAAATATGGTCAAAAACTGTGTGATTATTTCATTAAACTTCTTTTTTATTAAAGTGTGTGTGTTTGATTTTTCTTTCATACAATAGGATTAATAATTGATAGTTGTCTAATTGACAGCTCTCAATTATTAACCTGGCTTAAAGTGACCTTTCAATTGCAAGGTCATTTTAACCCCTTATTAACCCATTCGCCACCGCTACAGGGCAATGGGAATAGACGGGCAAAGTGCCAGAAAGGGCAAATCTAATTAGAGATTTGCCCTTTCTGGGGTGTCTGGGGGCAGATGTTAAGTAGCCGGGGGGGCCAAAAAAAATGGTCCCTCTCTGGGCTATTATTATCTGCCCCCACTCACTGGCTTTGTCTGTCTGGTTGCGAAAATAGGGCGGGAGCCCACGCATTTTTTTTCAGCAATTTTACACCTCATATATATATATACATGTCATTGAATTTGTGACACACATATATATATATTTATATTTATAGTTCATACACTTCTACATAGTATAATAGCCGCTAATTCAATTGCCGGCTTTTGTGAAAATGCAGAACCCGACATGAAATGACACTTGGTGTACATAGGGTTAACAATGTCTTTTCATGTAGTTTGATATCTGATTTGCACAAACAATTACATGAGTGTAAGTGTGCAAAATTTCACACCTGTAGGGGTTAATTAAAGGTGTAAATTCGTAGCAAAAAAAGTCCGTTTTTTTTACAACAAATTTACACCTTTAATTAACCCCTACAGGTGTGAAATTTTGCACACATAGACTGATGTAATTGTATGTGCAAATCAGATAGCAAACGACATGAAAAGACATGGTTAACCCTATGTACACCAAGTGTCATTTCATGTCGGGTGCTTCTGTCTTTTCACAGAAGCCGACTTTACCCGGCAATTGAATCAGAGGATATTTTACTATGTAGAAGTGTATAAACTATACATATATGTATATATATATGTCACAATGACATGTATATATATATGTATTCTATGTGTGTATATTTAGTGTTTACAAGGAAAGAAAGAGGTTTTTTTAGTTGCGATATTTTGTTCCCATAGACTTACATGGGACTTCCGGTATCGGTATCGGGTATCGCCGATATTTTAATGGTATCGGCGATACCATTCCGATTCCGATACTTTTGGATATCGGAAAGTATCGCTCAACTCTATTCTCGACCTTTCTGCAGCTTTCGATACAGTTGACCACCATCTTCTACTGTCTAGGCTCCAGTCACTAGGTATTAAGGACACTGTTCTCTCCTAGTTCTCTTCCTATCTTTCTGACCGCTCCTTCAGTATTTTGTTCTCTGGCTCGAAATCATCTCCTCTTCCTCTCACTGTTGAGGCACCCCAGGTTTTATGTTTCGGTAACTGAGGAGAAATAGCAAAAAATAGCAAAAGCTGTAATACACCAGAGAGGCTGGAACCTATTGGATTGCAGTAACCTGAACTAACCACACAACTAGAAGTAGCCTGTTGTGAATGTGTTAGAAATGAATTCTGAGCAGAAGCTCCCTCTGGTGGTTGCAAACAGTACTGAACTATTCAATGAAGATTGTGAAGATTGGCAATTAGGTGTTACAGACTGGTCTTATATAAGGGAGGTTCCCTCCCATCAGGGTTGCCGGTGATCAATTGTTCTTGTCTCAACTTTGGTTCCTTGTTCACTTGAAGCTTGCTATGTCTTGCCTGCATCTTCTGCTAACAGATAAGATATTTTCTGCTTTTATTTTTGTGCTTGCTTTTTGCATTTTGTCCTGCACTTCTGTGGAGGTCAGCCAGGTACCCTCCGGGGGCTTGTGCTCCTCTCAGTTTATCTGAGCCACTGTTATTTGTTCATTTGCCTTTTCCAGTTTTTTCAGTGGCTGCGGCTTAGTTTTGTTACACCAGAGAACTAATTTAGGTGGTAGAGGTCGTGTGATCTCAGGTGTTTTTGCAATTAGTGAGTTGGTATTTTTTTAGGGTTTTTGGATTGCAGTAAGTGTCCTTCCTATCCTTTTCTTTCTAGGAAGATTGGGCCCCAACGTTTGCTTATACTATTTTCTATCTGTGTCTGTATTTCCTCTTGTCTAACCGCCATTACATGTTTGGGGGCTTCCTATGTTCTTTGGGGATCTGCTCCGGGGCAGATAGTTTTCCTCTTTCTATCTTTAGGTGTAGTTAGCTTCTCAGGCTGTGACGAGGCGTCTAGGACCAACATAGGTATGCTCCACGGCTGCCTTCAGTTGTGGTGGTTAGTCAGGGTACTGCAATCCAGTAGATTCCAACCTCTCTGGTGTATTGCCTTTTTTGCCTGCTCTCCTCAGCTATCAAATCATAAGAGTATCACCGGCCTGACTGAAAATTATATGGTACTCACAGTAGGGAAAGATAGTGTAAAAAAAAAAAAAGTTGTCAGAGTTGACAGAGATTTTTTTTTTCTTTCCCTCTTTTTCTCTGGGTGCTTAGGATTTTTTTTTTCTCTCAATGGAGTTTGCACAGTTGTCTGGCCGTGTGGATCAGCTTGCCACTGAAGTTCGGAGTATTGCTACCTATCTTGCAGGGTTGCCGGTTGTGAAACCTAGGATCCCCATGCCACATTTGTTTTTAGGGGATCGAGCTAAATTTCTGAATTTCAAAAATAACTGTAAGTTGTTTTTTGCCTTAAAACCTAAGTCCTCAGGGAACGCAGCACAGCAGGTTCAAATTGTCATCTCTCTCCTGCGCGGCGATCCTCAGGATTAGGCTTTTTCCCTGACACCTGGGGATCCTGTTTTGAGTAATGTTGATGCATTTTTTCTGGCTCTGGGGTTATTGTGCGATGAACCTTATGTCACTGATCAAGCTGAAAAAGCCTTGTTAGCATTAAAGCAGGGGCTTGAGGACGCTGAGTTGTTTCAGAGATTCCGAAGGTGGGCAGTCGTGACCAAATGGAATGATGATGCTTTGGCAGCCCTTTTTCGGAAGGGTCTGTCAGATAATGTAAAAGATGTTATGGTGGGTTTCCCTGCTCCCTCTGGTCTCAATGATTCTATGTCATTGGCAATTCAAATTGACAGACGTTTGCGTGAGCGTAGAGGTATGCGTGGAATAGTGTTGCCTTGTGAACCAGCTTCTGAACCCATGCAGTGTGATAGAGTGGCTTCTGGGGCACAGCGTCATGAGTTTCGAAAACGCAATGGGTTATGTTTCTACTGTGGTGACGCCTCTCATGCTATTTCAGTCTGCCCTAAGCGGGGAAGACATTTTTCACGCTCAGTTGTCTTGGGTAGTGTTCAGACTAAATTTCTGTTGACTGTTACCCTGATTTGCTCCCTGTCCACATTTTCTGCTCAGGCTTTTGTTGATTCGGGAGCAGCTATTAACCTGATGGATTTTGATTTTGCTAAACGTTGTGGGTTTCCCTTGATACCCCTACGGAAGTCTATTCCCCTACTGGGGATTGATTCTACCCCTTTGGCTGAGAATAAACCCCAGTTCTCTACTCAGGTGATAATGAGGGTTGAACCTGATCATCAGGAGAGTTGCAAATTTTTGGTGCTGTATAATCTGCATGACATTATTGTTCTAGGTTTCCCTTGGTTACAGTCTCATAATCCTGTTTTGGATTGGAAATCTGTGTCTGTAACCAGTTGGGGCTGCCAATGTGTTAATGCCAACACTCCTGTTTTTTCTGCCTCTCCCCAGGCTCAGGATGTTCCTGACTTTTTGACTGATTTTTCTGATGTGTTTAGCGAAAGTAAATCTGCATCCTTGCCCCCCCATAGGAGCTATGACTGCACTATTGAAGTAGTGCCTGGTAGAAAATTCCCTAAAGGTCGCCTTTTTAACTTGTCTGTACCTGAACATGACGCTATGCGGTCTTATATCAAGGAGTCATTGGAGAACGGTCATATCAGACCATCCTCTTCACCCTTGGGCGCCGGTTTTTTCTTTGTGGCCAAAAAGGATGGTTCATTAAGGCCGTGTATTGATTATTGTCTCTTGAACAATATCACTGTGAAATATCAATATCCGTTACCCTTGATTTCTGACCTGTTTTCCAGGGTGAAAAGTGCTACTTGGCTTACCAAGCTTGACCTCGGGGGGCGTATAACCTTATTCGCATTAAGCACGGGGATGAATGGAAGACGGCATTTAATACCCCAGAGGGGCATTTTGAGTACCTAGTGATGCCCTTTGGGCTCACTAATGCTCCTTCCGTCTTCCAGTCCTTCATTAATGACATTTTCAGGGATTTTGTGGATAAATTTCTGATTGTTTATTTGGATGATATCTTGATTTTTTCCAATGACTGGGACTCTCATGTGAAACATGTTCGGACTGTGTTCCAGATTTTGAGAGAGAATGCTCTGTATGTGAAGGGATCAAAGTGTCATTTTGGTGTACAGAGGATCTAATTTCTGGGATTCATTTTGTCCCCATCTGTTATTGAAATGGACCCGGTCAAGGTTCAAGCCATCTGTGATTGGGACCAACCTACTTCATTAAAGGCTCTTCAGAGATTCTTGGGTTTTGCCAATTTTTATTGTAAATTTATTGGTAATTTCTCTGTTATTGTTAAACCATTGACTGATTTGACCAAGAAGGGTTCTGATGTGGTGAATTGGCCTCCTGAGGCAGTCTCTGCATTTCAGGAACTTAAGCAGAGATTCACTTCTGCTCCTGTTCTACGGCATATTTCCTCCCTTGAATTAGTACCTGATAGCTAAATATTATGCTTCCAATACAACCATGAACACCAATGCCCCAGTATGCAATCTAACCGGGATTTACTTAAGCATATAAATAAATTTTCCAAAAAAGTTTATTTGAATATAACAATTCAACTTTATTTCCATAAAAAATGATTACCAAAACATATAAACATCAAAAAGGATGCAAGATTTGACTCTAGGGACATTTCAGACTCCTCTTATGTATAAAGTATCCACCTTGTACACACTCATTCACATTAGCTCAAATTCACTGTATGGCAGCTATTTATCCTTTAATTCCCCACCCTTGGATTTGGGTCACTGCTATCTGCCCCTTAGTAAATATAAGAGTGCGATGTGAAAAAACCCCCAATTTCCTAACACAAAATCTATGTCTCACCACTTAAGTACATAATATGGTGGGATCATATTCCCATATGTGTAAAACGGCAAATGGGATAATCACATTCAATAATATTTAAATAGGGGCTAAACCTGACCCTGCCCCATATTCGGCTGGAAAAATCTGAATCACTGCATGCCGAAACAAATTAGAGCCATTAGAGTGATGAGTATCATACCTGAATCCTGGCAGTTGAAAACAAATGCTGGGAGTCCTGTCCCCTCTGCCCCGACGCGCACGTTTCGCCCAGCTACAGTGAATTTGAGCTAATGTGAATGAGTGTGTACAAGGTGGATACTTTATACATAAGAGGAGTCTGAAATGTCCCTAGAGTCAAATCTTGCATCCTTTTTGATGTTTATATGTTTTGGTAATCATTTTTTATGGAAATAAAGTTGAATTGTTATATTCAAATAAACTTTTTTGGAAAATTTATTTATATGCTTAAGTAAATCCTGGTTAGATTGCATACTGGGGCATTGGTGTTCCTGTTCTACGGCAGCCTGATGTTTCTTTGCCATTTCAGGTGGAGGTTGATGCCTCTGAAATTGGGGCAGGTGCCGTTTTGTCCCAAAGAGATCCAGAGACCTCTAAAAGTAACCCTTGTGCCTTTTTCTCTCGAAAATTTTCTCCAACTGAACGTAATTATGACGTGGGTAATCGGGAGTTATTGGCCATGAAGTGGGCTTTTGAAGAGTGGAGACATTGGCTGGAGGGAGCCAAACATCAGGTGGTGGTCCTCACGGACCATAAGAGTCTGGTTTATCTGGAATCAGCCAAGCGACTTAATCCTAGACAGGCCAGGTGGGCCTTGTTTTTCACACGTTTTAATTTTGTGGTTTCCTTTCTTCCTGGCACTAAGAATGTTAAAGCGGATGCCCTCTCGAGGAGTTTCCTTGCGCATTCTCCTGAGTTATCTGATCCTGCTGTTATTTTGAAAGAGGGTGTAGTTCTTTCCGCCATCTCGCCCAATTTGAGACTGGCTCTGGAAGGGTGTCAGGAGCATAAACCCGAGCGCTGCCCTATTGGGAAATTGTTTGTCCCAGACCGGTGGAAAAAGAGTGTGATGTCTGAGATTCATTGTTCCGCGTTGGCCGGTCATCCCGGAATTTTTGGTACCAGAGACTTGGTTAGTCGGTCCTTTTGGTGGCCTACTTTGTCTCGTGACGTCAGGGAATTTGTGCAGTCCTGCGGGACTTGCTCTCGCTCCAAGCCTTGCTCTCGCTCTATTGGTTTGTTGATGCCATTGTCTGTGCCCAAGAGACAATGGACCCATATCTCTATGGATTTCATTTCCGACCTCCCTGTTTCTCAGAGAATGACCGTTATCTGGGTGATTTGTGATAGGTTTTCCAAAATGATACATCTTGTGCCATTACCTAAGTTGCCTTCCTCCTCCGAATTGGTGCCTTTGTTCCTTCAGCACGTGGTTCGGTTACACGGCATTCCTGAGAACATTGTGTCTGACAGAGGAGTCCAGTTTGTTTCCAGATTTTGGAGGACTTTTTGTTCTAAACTTGGTGTTCAATTGTCTTTCTCCTCGGCTTTTCATCCTCAGACCAATGGACAAACTGAGAGAACAAACCAGACATTGGAGACTTATCTGAGATGCTTTGTGTCTGCTGATCAGGATGACTGGGTCTCTTTTTTGCCTTTGGCTGAGTTTGCTCTTAATAATAGGACTAGCTCTGCCACTTTGATGTCTCCATTTTTCTGCAATTTTGGGTTTCACCCTCGATTTTCTTCGGGACAGACGGAGGCTTCTGTCTGTCCAGGTGTTGACTCTGTTGTAGAGCGTATGCAGCAGATTTGGGACCAGGTAGTGGAGAGGTTGTCCCTCTCTCAGGAGAGGGCTCAGCGGTTTGCCAACCGGCATAGGACTGATGGTCCTCGGTTTGAAGTGGGGGACTTGGTCTGGTTGTCCTCAAGAAATATCCCTATGAGAGTTGCATCTCCTAAGTTTAAGCCTAGGTTCATTGGACCTTATAAGATCATGGAGATTCTTAATCCTGTTTCCTTTCGTTTGCTTCTTCCAGGGACATTTAAGATCCATAACGTGTTCCACAAGTCCTTATTGAAGAGGTTTGTCGAGCCAGTGGTTCCTATGGCTGCGCCTCCTGACCCTGTTTTGGTTGAGTGCAATCTGGATTATGTGGTTGAGAAAATATTGGATTCTCGTTTTTCTAGACGGAAACTCCAGTATTTTGTTAAGTGGAGAGGTTATGGTCAGGAGGACAATTCTTGGGTGTTTGCTTCGGACATCCATGCTAGGAGACTGATCCGTGCGTATCACAGAGCTCATCCTGACCGACCTGGTTACCCAAATGAGGGTTCGGTGACCCTCCTCAAGGGGGGGGTACTGTTGTGAATGTGTTAGAAATGAATTCTGAGCAGAAGCTCCCTCTGGTGGTTACAAACAGTACTGAACTATTCAATGAAGATTGTGAAGATTGGCAATCAGGTGTTACAGACTGGTCTTATATAAGGGAGTTTCCTTCCCATCAGGGTTGCCGGTGATCAATTGTTCTTGTCTCGACTTTGGTTCCTTGTTCACTTGAAGCTTGCTGTGTCTTGCCTGCATCTTCTGCTAACAGATAAGATATTTTCTGCTTTTATTTTTGTGCTTGCTTTTTGCATTTTGTCCTGCACTTCTGTGGAGGTCAGCCAGGTTCCCTCCAGGGGCTTGTGCTCCTCTCAGTTTATCTGAGCCACTATTATTTGTTCATTTGCCTTTTCCAGATTTTTCAGTGGCTGCGGCTTAGTTTTGTTACACCAGAGAACTAATTTAGGTGGTAGAGGTCGTGTGATCTCAGGTGTTTTTGCAATTAGTGAGTTGTTATTTTTTTAGGGTTTTTGGATTGCAGTAAGTGTCCTTCCTATCCTTTTCTTTCTAGGAAGATTGGGCCCCAACGTTTGCTCATACTATTTTCTGTCTGTGTCAGTATTTTCTCTTGTCTAACCGCCATTACATGTTTGGGGGCTTCCTATGTTCTTTGGGGATCTGCTCCGGGGCAGATAGTTTTCCTCTTTCTATCTTTAGGTGTAGTTAGCTTCTCAGGCTGTGACGAGGCGTCTAGGACCAACGTAGGTACGCTCCACGGCTGCCTTTAGTTGTGGTGGTTAGTCAGGGTACTGCAATCCAGTAGATTCCAACCTCTCTGGTGTATTGCCTTTTTTGACTGCTCTCCTCAGCTACCAAATCATAACAGTAGCCGTGGAGCGTTCCTATGGTGAACCTAGATGCCTTGTCACAGCCTGAGAGATAACTACACCTCAAGGCAGATAGATGAAAGCTATCTGCCCCGGAGCAGATCCCCAAAGAAAATAGGAAGCCCCCAAACATTTAATGGCGGTTAGACAAGAAGAAAGCACGGACACAGACAGAAAATAGAATGAGCAAATGCTGGGGCCCAATCTGTCTAGACAGAAAAGTACAGGAAAGAATTCTGACTGCAATCCAACAAAACCCTAACAAAAATACCAACACTTCTGATTGCCAAAAAAACCTGAGATCACACGATCTCATCCACCTAAATCAGATCTCTGTTGTAACAAAACGCTATTCAGCAAATAAAAAGTAACAAAGGAGCAAAGCAAACGTGCAGACACAAGCGAAGCACAATTGCAGCGCCAGACCCCCAAAAGGGGGAAAGGCTGCAGTCCATTGCAAGCAGCAAACAAGCAGAGAAAATCAAACAGAGGAAAAAAAAAAACAGCAAACACTTATCTGAAGGAGAGCAGGAAACTAGCAGTGCTTCTAGCAAGACCAGAAGGAACAATTGATAACTGGCAAGGCTGCTGGGAACTCAGGCCACTTATATCCTACCATTCAGCGCCAGCTGAAGGCCATTCAGTACTCAGGTCATTACCCTCAGCAACCACCGGAGGGAGCCGCAGCTCAGAAGCCGCCTCAATCATATTCACAACACCCAGGGCTCAGTCCTTGGCCCCCTTCTCTTCTCTCTCTACACGGCCCCAATTGGACAGACCATCAGCAGATTTGGCTTTCAGTACCATCTTTATGCTGATGACACACAACTATACACGTCATCCCCCGACCTTACCCCGCTGTACTACAGAACGCCACGACTGTCTGTCCTCAGTCTCCAACATCATGTCTGCTCTCTATCTGAAACTCAACCTCTCCAAAACTGAACTTCTTCTGCTCCCGCCATCTACTAACCTCCCTAAATTTGACATTTCCCTCTCCGTGGGCGGCACCATAATAACACCCCGGAAGCAGGCTCGCTATCTAGGAGTTATGTTTGACACCAATCTAACCTTCGCCTCCCATATACAATCTCTTGCCCGCTCTTGCTGCCTACACCTAAAGAACATCTGTAGAATCCACCCTTTTCTCACCATGGAAACAACAAAAACCCTCACTGTAGCATTGATCCACTCCCACCTGGACTACTACAACGCTCTATTACTTGGCCTCCCCAGTACTCGACTATCCCCTCTCCAGTCCATCCTTAATGCAGCAGCCAGGGTCATCCATCTGGCTAATCGGTACTCGGACGCGTCCGCTCTTCGCCAGTCATTACACTGGCTGCCCATTCATTATAGGATACAATTCAAAGTACTTTTTCTCACCCACAAAGCTCTCCACAGTGCAGCACTCCCCTACATCTCCTCCCTCATTTCTATCTATTGGCCTAACCGACTGCTGCGCTCTGCAAACGACTTTCGACTAACCTCTGCACTAATTCGTACCTCCCACTCCCGGCTCCAAGACTTCTCCCGTGCTGCGCCAATCCTCTGGAATGCTCTACTCCAAGAAATTAGGACTATCCACAATTTGCATGGTTTCAGGCGCTCCCTCAAAACACATTTGTTCAGAGCGGCCTATCACATTCACTAATCAAAGTCATTCCATGTGTAAGTGTGTGTGTGTAGCCTATTCACTATCTCCATCCATCCCTCACTCCCTCAAGATGGCTGGACCATCATTGTAAATGCTCCATTGTATATACACACCTGAACTTTGCATCTCCCCCACCTCATTGTAGATTGTAAGCTCTCACGAGCAGGGTCGTCTTATTTTGCTTTAATTATTGTATTGTTAACGTTGTTACTTATGACTTGTGTTTTGGAACTGTTAAACTGTAAAGCTGTCATGGTCTGCTGAGTTTCTGGGATTAGGTGGTTTTAGGGTTAACCGGGATGGCCTCACTCTGGGATTCTGGGAGGTTTTTTATAGCCTCATTGTGGGGCCATCCTCTGTCGCTTATACTCTGACCCTTGGCCGAGTGTGTGTGACCCTGTTGTGCTTGTGCCAGTGCTTTGTGCCTGTGCTACGTTCTGTCTGTCTGGTTCTGATTTGGCTGTGTCCCTGTTTCGAGTTTTGCCTGTCCCTTTTGTACTCTGCTGCCCTCTACGTGTATGACCCTTGGCTACGTTCTGACTCCGCTCTGCCTGCTCCTCTTGTACTTCGTCGCTCTCTATGTGTATGACCCCTTGGCTACGTCCTGATTATCCGTTCTGTATATGCCCCTTGGTAACTGTGTCCCGTAGTTACCCTTCTAGGAGTTTTCCTTCACCTCATAGCTCTCTGGAGCTTAGGCCACGCCCACTAGCAGTCACGTGCCTGCAGGTCCTTTGGCCTGAAGCATTATCTATCTGCTACTGCTGCCTCTGAGAGACGTGTGGCCGGCTCCGCTCACTAGCAGTCACATGCTGAAGGTCCTGTTTCTCAGAAGCACACGTCTTCTCTTCTGCGGCTCTGCCATACAGGTATCTTTGGGCATAGTTTGTTCATTCAGGACACACGCACTGGCTCAGTGAGCAAGTGCAGTGCGGTGTCCCTGACAAAAGCGCTGCGGAATATGTTGGCGCTATTTAATAAAGATTATTATTATTATTTATTATTACCCTCTAATTAGCCCTTAAAAGGACTGTTGGTTTAGCTGGATTTGTGGATTGAACAATGTTAGACTCACACTAACTAATAAAAAATAAAAGCACAAATCTGACCCTATCTCAGCAGCAACTCTCCCTACACTGTCTGAATCCAAAGCTGAATGCGTCGAGCAGGGTGGCGTCCAGTCTCTTATAGACCTGATGACGCTGTGCTGCCAGCCAATCACTGTAATGCCACAACAAAGATGGCTGCGGCATTACAGTGCGTGGCTGACAATGCCTGCATGTTCATTGGCGCTCTAAAGAGCGCCAAAATTGCAGGACGTAGACCCGAGCTCCCGACGAATAATACCTGAAATGCTCGGTGCTCGCCAAGTACACCGAGAACAGTGATACTCGGGCGAATAACGGGTAGTGGCGAGCGCGTTCGCTCATCACTAATAATGAACGCCAAAAAAATTAAACACTAAAAAGAATGGTAGAATTGTATTTTTTTCAACTTTTTACCTCACTTGGGATCTTTTCAATTTTTTTTTAATAAACTATATGGTAAAATGAATGCCATTACTCAAAACTACATCTCAGCCCGCAAGAAAAACATCTGTCATACGGCTATGTCAACTGTAAAATATAGACAAGTTCTGACTCTTGGAAGAAGAGGAAAAAAAGTGAAAACTCAAAAAAGAAAATGAACTGCTTAATTGGGTAAGTTTGTTGTTCTGTGAATTGCGGCATACGTTACTAGGAATATGTTGTATCATTATTTAATTCTCTAAGGATTGTGGCTTTAATCCTACAGTATATATACTGACTGATTTGCACAAAGCCTCCCTTAGACTGCATTAGAGGCGTGTAAGACATCTAAAAAATTATCTGGATTTTTTAGTGAATTCCCGTAAGTATTCTCCTACATCATCTACACATTTATCACATATACTAATCTGTGAGCAACACAATAGATGTACATTTGCTTATAATGTATTATGATTACACAGACGAGGCGTCTCTAAGCTTGTCGATCGACATACAGTATTTTTCGGACCATAAGACGCACTTTTTTCCCCAAAAATTTTTGGGGAAAATGGGGGTGCGTCTTATGGTCGCAATACACTTACAAATCCCGTTGGTGGCAACGGCGGCGGTCCCGATGCAGCCTCCCTTCCCAGGCTGGTGCGGCTGTGGCGGTGCGGCGGGGCTCTGTAGTGTGGTGGTGGCGGGCTTTGTGCAAATCTCGGCAACGAGATCTCGTCCCGAGATCTGAATCTGAGCATGCGTTGGTCCGGCGGCCATCTTGCCGGCAGCCATGTTCCCGGAGGCCACCGCAGCATTGCATTAACGGAGGAGTGGGGGGCTCCGGGCTTTGACAAAATGCCGGCGGAGCCCCCACTCACAGCACAGAGAGCCGCTGCCACTGCCCCGGAGCACAATGCCCCTGCCCCGGAGCAGAGCCCCCTGCCCAGGAGCACTTTATATATACAGTTTAAATAAATAGTAAAAAAAATGTAAATTGTTAATTAACTGAGCAAGTAAGTATACGAGATAATTCTTATGTATCTAATTAAAATATCAGCTTTAGACTAAGAAAAAAATTGCCTATTATTGATGAAACTCAAAAGTTAATTCAACAGTATGCAAATTGCCTCTTCAAACAAAGAGGACTTGTACTCTATAGCGCCACCTATTGGAAGTAGCGATCCTACAAGTCACAATCAACCCTTTAACGAGTCTTGTAATATGACTTAGGATAAAAGCCAAATCAGAATCTCCATTTGCAGACACGGTGTTTCGGACTATTGGTTCTCGTCAGTGCAAAGTAGGAGAGATCTGATTTGGCTAGATGAGAGGCTCTGGACTAGGGTCTAGGGGGTTCAACAGTAAGGAGACGTATAAGTCCATCCTTTATATTTATTTTTGCCCTTTGAATCCATTACTAACTTGGGCTAAAATAAACTGCATCAGAACCTGCACCAAAAAGTGCATGTGTGATTCCAGCCTTTAAGGCTACATTCTAACAATGGTGAGTTTTTGATGTTGCAGATTTTCTGCACCTAATAAGTAAATTTAGCTACTTGCATTTTTTTGTTGCATTTTTTTACATGCGTTTTTATCACTTTTTTTGCCTTTTGTAGTTTCGTAATGTTTCAGACAAAGCTGTTTTATTTTTGATACTTCCTGGTATTTGACAAAACTTTATTAATACAGTCATGTGCAGATGACTTGCATTTTTAATGTTTCCCTTGTGGAAACGCACTAAATAGTCATGTGCTTCTCGATCACTTCACCACCTGGCTACTCCATTTCCTCTCTGTTGACATCCCCACTATCATTATGGGTGACTTCAACATCCCCATTGATGCTTCCACCCCAGCGGCCTCTAAACTTTTACCGCTCACTGCCTCCTTTGGCCTCACTCAATGGTCCTCTGCGGCCACTCACAAAGATGGTCACACGTTCGACCTTATCTTCACCCGCCTCTGTTCCCTTACTAATCTCACTAACTCACCCCTTCCCCTGTCTGACCACAACCTACTGACGTTCTCTTCTCTCTCCTCTTCTAGTGCACAACCCCCACTCCACAAACTCACTCACCCTCGCAGAAATCTCAAACACCTCAATTTACCAATGCTCACTGAGTCCCTCCTCCCTCTTACAGACATATCTTCACTTCATGACACAGATTTTGCTGCCACCTTTTATAACACTGCAATAACAGCAGCACTTGATTCGGCTGCCCCCCTCACACATAGCAAAACTTGTACAATCAACAGGCAACCCTGGCTGACCAGCCTCACCAAAGAACTGAGACGGGCTTCCAGGGTTGCTGAGCGGAGATAGAAAAAATCCCGCTCTGCCGAGCACCTAACCGCATACAAGCAGTCCCTCACCAGCTTCAAATCCACACTCACTGCTGCAAAGCAAACTTACTTCTCATCTCTCATATCCTCCCTGTCTCACAACCCTAAACAGCTCTTCAACACTTTCAATTCTCTACTCTGTCCCCCAGCACCTCCCCCTTCTCCTCTCATTTCTGCTGAAGACTTTGCCTCTTTCTTTAAGCAGAAGATCGATACGATCAGAGAAAGCTTTGGCCCACAGCCCCCATTGCCCCTCTTAGCTGCTCAACCCTCTTCCTCCAAAACCAACTTCTCCACCATGACAGAAGATCAGCTTTCCACCCTCCTATCAAGATCACACCTCACCACTTGCACGCTTGACCCGCTGCCATCCCACCTCATCCCTAGCCTCGCCACCGTCTTCACCCCTACTCTAACACACCTCTTCAACCTCTCACTTACAAATGGTGTCTTCCCCTCATCCTTCAAACATGCCTCGATCACACCCATTCTCAAAAAGACCTCCCTTGACCCATCATCTGTGTCTAGCTATCGCCCGATATCTCTTCTCCCTTATGCCTCAAAACTACTGGAACAGCATGTCCATCTTGAACTGTCCTCCTACCTCTCCTCCTGCTCCCTCTTTGACCACTTACAATCAGGCTTCCGACTGCATCACTCAACTGAATCTGCCCTAGCTAAAGTCACCAATGACCTACTAACCGCCAAGAGCAAGCGTCACTACTCTGTCCTCCTTCTCCTGGACCTGTCTTCTGCCTTCGACACTGTGGACCATTCCCTCCTGTTACAGATTCTCTCATCTCTTGGCATCACAGGCTTGGCCCTATCCTGGATCTCATCATATCTAACAAACCGAACTTTCAGTGTCTCCCTCTCCCACACCACCTCCTCACCTCGCCCCCTGTCTGTCGGTGTTCCCCAAGGCTCAGTTCTTGGACCCCTACTCTTCTCCATCTACACCCTCGGCCTGGGACAGCTCATAGAATCCCATGGTCTTCAGTATCATCTCTACGCCGACGACACGCAGATCTACCTATCTGGACCTGACCTCACCTCCTTACTGACCAAAATCCCACAATGTCTGTCTGCTATTTCTGCTTTCTTCTCTGCTCGCTTTCTAAAACTGAACATGGACAAAACAGAATTTATCATCTTTCCCCCATCTCACTCTACCCCCCCACCAGACCTGTCCATTAACATCAATGGCTGCTCACTTTCCCCAGTCCCGCACGCTCGGTGCCTCGGAGTGATCCTCGACTCTGCCCTCTCTTTCAAGCCACATGTCCAAACCCTAGCCTCCTCCTGCCGTCTCAAACTCAAAAATATTTCCCGGATCCGTGCATTCCTTGACCATGAAAGTACAAAAACACTGGTGCATGCACTCATCATCTCCCGCCTCGACTACTGCAACCTCCTACTCTCTGGCCTTCCCTCTAGCACTCTGGCACCACTCCAATCCATCCTGCACTCTGCTGCACGACTAATACACCTGTCTCCCCGCTATTCCCCAGCCTCTCCTCTCTGCCAAGCCCTTCATTGGCTTCCTATCGTTCAGAGGCTCCAGTTCAAAACCCTAACCATGACCTACAAAGCCATCCACAATCTGTCTCCTCCATACATCTGTGACATGGTCTCCCGGTACATACCCACACGCAACCTTCGATCCTCTCAAGATCTCCTCCTCTACTCCCCTCTTATCTCTTCTTCCCACAACCGCATACAAAGCTTCTCCCGTGCCTCTCCCATACTCTGGAACTCTCTACCCCAACACATCAGACTCGCGCCTACCATGGAAACCTTCAAAAAGAACCTGAAGACCCACCTCTTCCGACAAGCCTACAACCTGCAGTGATCATCAGTCTACTGAACCACCGCACGATCAGCTCTTCCTCTCCTAGTGTATCCTCACCCATCCCTGTAGACTGTGAGCCCTTGCGGGCAGGGTCCTCTCTCCTTCTGTACTTGTGTGTGCCTTGTATTGCTCATGTTTACTGTACTTGTCTATACTTGCCCCTCTTCACATGTAAAGCGCCATGGAATAAATGGCGCTATAAAAATCTATAATAATAATAATAATAATAATGTGCGTTATTTGTCTGTGGATATTCCGCACCTAATACAAGTCTATGGGAAAAATCTGCACATAAAACTCAATGTACCCGCAAGAGAAATTGACATGTTGCGGATTTGAAACTTGCACCCCAGGTCAGTTTACGATGAGTAAAAAAAAGAGTAGTAGACAGAAGATTTCTATAAATCCATCCACTTTGCTGGAACTGTAAGTGGCTCCATATTTGACACAGTGAAAATACTCAGCATCGAAAACTCTTCTTGGGCACACAGTCTTTGGCCCTCCTCACATGTCAGTGTTTCCGGTACGTGTGGTGTTTTTGACACTCATTATAATCTAAGGTACTGTGCATATATCCGTTTGTCCACACATAGACATGTCAGTTTTTTCCGGCAGCACGGATATCAATACGTTATGCACACTTGTCACACACATACACACGGACACGAATAACTCTGGTACTGTTTTTTCCAGTACTGTAAATATCAGGACATGTGAAGGAGGCCTTAAGTAGAATTTCTGTTTCAATAACTAAACGTTATTTATTAATAAAATGAACAAAATATCCCAACCCTCTTAGCTTAACCCCTCAATGACACAGCAATTACACACATAGTCAAAATTGTTGCTACCCCTCGTTTAATGACAGAAAAACCCACAATAGTCACAGAAATAACTTGAATCTGCCAAAAGTAATAATAAATCAAAAATCTATGAAAATGGACAAATGAAAGTCAGACATTGCTTTTCAACCATGCTTCCACGGAATTAAAAAAAACATAAAATTCAAGTGTATTACAATTTTTAACTTTCCATTAACTTCTCTTACTCCAACAAGCTATAGCTATTAATTTTTCAGTCAGCATGGCCTTATTTTTTTGGGGGGGAGCTGTAGTTTGGAGTGACACAACTCATTTTAACATAGAATACACTAAAAAGGGAAAGAAAATTCTAAACGCAGTGCAATGGTGAAAAGAAACGCAATTCCGCCATTGTTTTTTGGTGCTTGGGTATATAGGGTTCAATGAGGGGTAAGAATATGGTGATATCAAATATTTATATTTATTTTGTTATTTAAGTGGTAAAAACAAAAATATGTGGTTTGAAAAATAAAATTTGGTGTTTTCTGCCATATTTTGATACCTATTACTCTTTTTTATTTATTTTTATTGCATGTTTTGAGGGACGTGTAGTGACCAAAAATAAAAATTTGGGCATTTTATTTTTTATCTCACACTGTACAGTTTAATTTTTCTAAAATATTTTTTATAGACCAGACTTGTTTTTTACAAATACAGCATTACTGTATATGCTTTTTTTTTTTTTCATTTCTTCATTTTTAAATGGGAAAAAGTTGGGTGATTTCAAGATGAATTTTTATCGCTTATTCCAAGAATAGGAATGAGAACTATAAAGTAAGGACTTATAGTTCTCCTCCCGGCTGCTGGATCCAATTTGACATGAAATCACAATGTAGTTTTTCCCCAAAGTTCTCTGGTTTATATTTGTCTGAAAGAGAAGCTATCTTTCCTACAGCAGCCGATTAAATCTCAGTTTTCATTTCTTAAACAGTTCTGGTAAAATGAATGAGGCATTTTGATTGATTGCTGGAGCCAATAAAGACAGATTTTCTTCTTTTGGACAGTTTTAAAAAAATCTTTCATGTCATATTCACAGTTCAGACATATACAGTTAGGTCCATAAATATTTGGACAGAGACACCATTTATCTAATTTTGGTTCTAGACTAGTGTTGAGCGATACGATACCGCAAGTATCGGGTATCGGCCGATATTAGCTCTATCGGACTTTCGATACTTAGTTCCGATATTTTCGTCTTATCGGATACCGGAATCGGATTTGTCACTGTCACTGTCAGTGTCCGTCGGTCGGGTCTGTCAGGAGTCAGCGGCACTTACCTGGCAGAAGATCTCCGGCGGTCACGGGCTGGACTGCTTGATGGCCGCCATCATCTTTCCCCGGCGGTCACATGCAGTTTCTCGCGATAACTGCAGTGACTGCTGGGTAATCCCGGCCGTAAAGCAGTCAGTCCGATGACGTCACCGCTATGTAGCAGAGCTGGATCGTCGTGGGACACTCGTTACTATGGACTGCGTCGGACAGGTGGTATACTGTTGTTTTGTTTTTTTTCTTTTTTACAGGAGATCGATGGCGTCGCAGGAATGAGAGTATAATAAAATTAATGAAAACTGTGTTGTCTCTTTTATTTCATTAAAATACTTTTTTCTTGCTGTGTCTTTTTTTTTATACATTTAAAAACTTTGGGATTAATAATGGATCGGTGTCTTATTGACACCTCTCCATTATTAACCGGGCTTATTCTCACCGTGCAATCAACGGTGACATTAACCCCTTATTACCCAACTTGCCACCGCTACAGGGCAGTGGGAAGAGTCGGGTAAAGTGCCACAATTGGCACATCTTTTGATGCGCCAAATGTGGGGCTGCTGTAGCCTGGTATTATCAGGCTGTTGAGGGCCAAAATCCATGGGCCTTGACAGTCTTTTAATACCAGGCCGCAGCAGTCTGCATTTTACTTGGCTGGTTAACAAAAAATAGGGGGACCCCTACGCCGTTTTTTTTTTTCGAGGGGATCCCCTATTTTTGTTAACCAGCCAAGCTAAGCAGACTGCTGTGGCCTGGTATTATCAGGCTGGCAAGGTCCATGGATATTGGATCCTTACCAGCCTGAAAAACCAGGCCTCAGCAGTCTGCTTCATCTGGCTGGTTAACAAAAATAGGGGGGACCCCACGCCAAATTTTTTTCGAGGGGATCCCCTATTTTTGTTAACCAGCCAAGATATGCAGACTGCTGTGGCCTGGTATTATCAGGCTGGCAAGCAGGGTCGGACTGAGGCACCGGGACACCGGAGAAACCTACGGTGGGCCCCAGCTCCTGCGTGGTGGGCCCTGATTTGAAAGGATAGGTCGCGGGGCAGAGGGGGCGGTGGCCCCGGGGCCCGCGCTCTGAGGGGGCCCACCCAGAGCTACGATACAGTTACATTCTGCGGCAGAGCAGGGAGAATCGCTCTCCCTGCTCTGCCGCCCGGAAGCTAAGGGGCCTGAACAGGCGTTGGGGGGGCCCGGTGCCTCTTTCCTGTCTTCCAAATTTGGGAGGTATGCTGTATGACCTCCCTACAACTTCTGGCCATGCTCCTGATGAGCGCGACGGATGGTCTCGTGAGGGATCTCCTCCCACACCTGGACTAAAGCATCCACCAACTCCTGGACAGTCTGTGGTGCAACGTGGCATGGCCTAAAATTTGCTGCAGCAGGCACAGCGTGCCACAGCCTTTGTCCCTCTTTCCCTTCTTCAAAGGTTGGGAAGTATGATGGTGGGCCCCAAGAATAATTTTTCTCTGGTGGGCCCAAGGTACTCCAGTCCGACGCTGCTGGCAAGGTCCATGGATATTGGCTCCTTAACAGCCTTAAATACCATGCCTCAGCAGCAGGGGCGTACATATAAATCATGGGGCCCCATAGCAAAAGTCTGAATGTTCCCCACCCCCCCAAAAAAAAAACCCAGAGGCATTGTAAATGTAAAGTGCCAGCACAGTGAGGGAAGTTGAGTCGCACAGAGACAGGGGTTTTGGTGGTACTCGGCACCGATCACGTCGACTTCTATGGGGGTTGTCACGAGTAGCACAGCTCGGTCCGTGACCTGGGCGATCACTGGAATGTGGGATATTTCCAGGGGATGATAGAATGTTCGTGTAGTTTGTCGTGACGCCACCTGTAGTACCTGGTCAGGGTGTCCAGCGCTGCTGTGCAGGTCCTCTGGAAGGGATGGTGTAGTGCAGGTAGGTGAAAAGTCTTCTACAGGTAACACGCTATCCTTCCAGGGCAGATAGATGTGAGATAGAGCAATGGTGCAAAGTGATGTAGCAGAGTGGACTATGCGACGTAGTAAGTGTCATGTGTGCATTGCCACGAAGATCGTCGCAGTTGCACATTTTGACTTCTCACAGCTGAGTTTCTGTTTCTTTGTGTTTGGCAGCTTGGGAGTTAATTCTGTCTGTGCTCGGTGCTGGGACTGGGTGCAGTTTCTCCCGGCTGCAATTGATTATTTGTTGATTGGTTTCCTTTAAATTCCTGGTTGTCTGCTTTGGGAGTTGCCAGTGAAATCTTTCATGCAGACCACAGATAGGAATGAATCTGTATAGACTTAAGTTGAGAGCTCCTTAGTTGTTTTAAGCTCAACTTGCTTAGAGTTTATTTCCCAGACCATTTATGTTCCTTCGGTGTTTGAGTGTGTATGCAAGTGAGTGCTTACCTGTCTGTCTTATATGTCTAATCTGTGTATTTAGCTGAGATCAGCCCATATCCCTTTGGTGGTAATCAGGATCCTTCTTAGGACTGATTACAGGGTTCAGGGTCTGACAGGAGACAGGGTTAGGCTGGAGACTTGGACCTCTGAACCATTATCAGTACCTCCAAGGTAAGGGATTAGTTAGGACCCCAGTGTAGGGTCAGGTTAGACCCCGGTCCTCCTCTTTCCTGTTACAGCTCATCAAGTCCTCAAGATTAACCCTGAGATCAACTATATCGTTCCTGCACATCTAGTCCTCAAGATTAACCCTAAAGTTCTTCAGAGATTGTGTCAGGTAAATCTATTTTATACTTACATTCTGTTGTTGCTAAACTATATGTTGTATAGAGTGTGGTTCCTGTATAAATAGTTTACTGACATTGTATTCATATCATTAGACAGCGTGACATTATGAAAACCTGGTCATGCCTTTTGGTTTGACTACTGCTCCAGCAGTATTCCAACATTTTGTTAATGACATTTTTCGTCATCTTGTGGGGGTGTTTGTGGTCGTATATTTGGATGACATTTTAATTTACTCGCCAGATCTTGTGTCTCACCAGGAGCATGTGAGACAGGTGTTGCAGATCTTGCGAGACAATAAACTATACGCCAAACTGGAGAAGTGTGTTTTTGCCGTACGGGAACTTCAGTTTTTGGGTTTTTTGGTGTCAGCCTCCGGTTTCCGGATGGACCCTGAAAAGGTGAGAGCAGTGCTTGAATGGGATCAGCCAGGGGATCTTAAGGCTCTGCAGCGTTTTTTGGGGTTTGCTAATTACTACCGGAAATTTATTTGTAATTTCTCGTCTGTCGTCAAACCTCTCACTGACATGACGAGAAAAGGGACGGATTTTTCTAAGTGGTCGGACAAAGCTTGCCAAGCCTTTTCCTCTTTAAAAAGATGTTTTGCTTCGGCACCCGTTCTCATCCAACCAGATGTATCTCAGCCGTTCATTGTGGAGGTGGACGCGTCTGACGTAGGAGTGGGTGCTATATTGTCCCAGGGTCCGTCCCCTGGTAAATGGCATCCGTGCGCTTTCTTTTCTAAGAAATTGTCGTCCGCCGAAAGGAATTATGATATCGGCAATAGGGAACTTTTGGCCATTAAATTGGCTTTTGAAGAATGGCGTCACGTTTTGGAGGGGGCAGTCCACCCGGTCACCGTTATTACTGATCACAAGAACCTGCTGTATTTAGAATCCGCTAAGCGTCTGAATTCCAGACAAGCTCGATGGTCGTTGTTTTTTACCAGGTTTAATTTTGTCGTCACTTATTGTCCGGGGTCTAAGAATGTAAAGGCTGATGCCTTGTCTCGCAGTTTCCCAGGGGCCGGGAAAACGGACGATCCGATTCCTATCCTTCAGGAGGGGGTGGTAGTGTCGGCTGTATGTTCTGAGCTTGAGGAGGAGGTGTTAGAGGCTCAGGGGGACGCCCCTGCAGGACCTCCAGGGAGACTGTTTGTCCCGAATCAGTTGAGACAAAAGGTTATTGAGGCACATCATAATTCTGCTTTAGCAGGACATCCAGGGAGTAAGACTACTTTAGATCTCCTTTCCCGCCGATTTTGGTGGCCTAACGCTAATAAAGATGTTATAACTTTTGTCGCATCCTGTGGGGTTTGTGCTCGCTCTAAAACTCCTCATACCCGTCCGTCTGGGACCCTTTTACCCTTGAAACTTCCGGAGCGTCCATGGACTCATTTATCTATGGACTTCATTACGGACCTTCCTCCGTCGTCTGGGAATACTGTCATACTGGTGGTTGTTGACAGGTTCAGTAAGATGGCACATTTCGTTGCTCTTCCTGCACTCCCTAATGCTAAAACTCTGGCGCAGGTGTTCATTAGGGAGATCGTGAGACTTCATGGGTTGCCTTCTGATGTGGTGTCAGATAGGGGGTCTCAGTTTGTGTCCAAATTTTGGAGGGCATTTTGTTTACGTCGGGGGATGCAATTGTCGTTTTCCTCGGCTTTTCATCCACAGACCAATTGTCAGACAGAGCGTCTGAATCAGAGTTTAGAGACATATCTCCGGTGTTTTGTATCGGAGAACCAGGAGGACTGGTCTTCTTTCTTGCCTCTGGCAGAGTTCGCTCTTAACAACAGACGGAGCGAGTCCACTGGTAAGTCCCCGTTTTTTGGGGCATATGGTTTTCATCCCCAGTTTTGTACTTTCAATGGGGGGGGGTCCTTCTGGGGTTCCTGAGGAGGAGCGTTTCTCGTCGTCACTTGCTTCTGTGTGGCGAGGTGTATTTAATAATTTGAGTACGATGGGGAACCGTTACAAACGTATGGCTGATAGGAGGAGAGTTTCTGGTCCAGATCTGAATGTGAACGATCTGGTATGGTTGTCTACCAGGAATATAAAACTTAAAGTGCCCTCCTGGAAACTGGGTCCCAGATTCATCGGGCCGTACAGGATCAGTTCCATAATTAATCCTGTGGCATTTCGTCTGGAACTTCCTTCTACGTTTAAAATTCATAATGTGTTCCACAAGTCATTACTTAAAAGGTATGTGGCACCAGTCATACCGTCACCTCTACCTCCTCCTCCAGTGTTGGTCAATGGTAATTTGGAATTTCAAGTATCAAAAATCATTGACTCTCGTCGGAATCGCCGGTCCCTTCAGTACTTGGTGCATTGGAAGGGGTATGGTCCGGAGGAGAGGACGTGGGTCCCTGCGTCTGATGTTAACGCAGATCGTTTGGTTCGGACCTTCCACAGAACTCACCCGGGCAGGCCTGGCCCTGAGGGTCCGGAGGCCCATCGTAGAAGGGGGGGTACTGTCATGTGTGCATTGCCACGAAGATCGTCGCGGTTGCACATTTTGACTTCTCACAGCTGAGTTTCTGTTTCTTTGTGTTTGGCAGCTTGGGAGTTAATTCTGTCTGTGCTCGGTGCTGGGACTGGGTGCAGTTTCTCCCGGCTGCAATTGATTATTTGTTGATTGGTTTCCTTTAAATTCCTGGTTGTCTGCTTTGGGAGTTGCCAGTGAAATCTTTCATGCAGACCACAGATAGGAATGAATCTGTATAGACTTAAGTTGAGAGCTCCTTAGTTGTTTTAAGCTCAACTTGCTTAGAGTTTATTTCCCAGACCATTTATGTTCCTTCGGTGTTTGAGTGTGTATGCAAGTGAGTGCTTACCTGTCTGTCTTATATGTCTAATCTGTGTATTTAGCTGAGATCAGCCCATATCCCTTTGGTGGTAATCAGGATCCTTCTTAGGACTGATTACAGGGTTCAGGGTCTGACAGGAGACAGGGTTAGGCTGGAGACTTGGACCTCTGAACCATTATCAGTACCTCCAAGGTAAGGGATTAGTTAGGACCCCAGTGTAGGGTCAGGTTAGACCCCGGTCCTCCTCTTTCCTGTTACAGCTCATCAAGTCCTCAAGATTAACCCTGAGATCAACTATATCGTTCCTGCACATCTAGTCCTCAAGATTAACCCTAAAGTTCTTCAGAGATTGTGTCAGGTAAATCTATTTTATACTTACATTCTGTTGTTGCTAAACTATATGTTGTATAGAGTGTGGTTCCTGTATAAATAGTTTACTGACATTGTATTCATATCATTAGACAGCGTGACAGTAAGAAAGCAGGAAACACTTCAAGTTAAACGTTGCATAATAAAATTTTTAATAATAACATTACAAAAGTGCAAATGGCTTATATTATGTGACATGTTTTGTTACTGTTCATACCCTTGATATGTGTTATACATGTGTGTTAATAAATACATATTCAACAAAAGTGCAAATAGCATTAGTGCCGAAGTTCGTGGAGACTTCTTAGGACTACAACCCCACCGGGGTAACTTCACAGTGTCCTTTACTTGTGCTTGTGGAGGACCCGCTCCAAACCTCCAACTGTGGTCTTGGGTGGGCTGCAAGACTTTCCTTGAGCAGACCTCACTTTCGGCCACACCAAACGGGTTTTTAGTTTCTGAGGTAGTTGAAAATAGTGCACAGTAAAGTTTTTTGTAAAACCAAGATGGAGCACCGAAGTGCCAACTATTTACAGAAAAGTTTGTGAGCCAGTACAGTTCATGGCTTCAAAGTTCAACATTTTCATTACAGTGAAACACCATTACCCAACCTGGGTATATTAAGGCAACAATAAACTTGTTCTTCTGAACATTCACCCGTCCGGGTACATCAAACCATTACCCAACCTGGGTATATTAAGGCAACAATAAACTTCTTTTTATGAACATTCACCCGTCCGGGTACATCAATAATTTAACTATTTACATACAGAGACCCTGTCCGGGTTATTTAGACTTCTTTGGCTGGCCTCTTACAGGTACCACCTGGTACTGTTCTGGAGCTTGCCAAACATCCGTGACAGGAGGGTCCACCCAGACCTGATGACGTCGTGTGGCCTGTACAGTGACGTCGTGACCCGCTATCTGGGTCTGTGTGGCCACCTCTTTCGTCTCCCTCCGGGTCTGGAACCCTATGTCCCGGACTGTACGAACCCCAGGGGGCCTAACAGGCGCCGGGTACGGGCCAGCTATTATTATCATGTCCATAGCTGGGGCTGCTGAGGAGACCACTGAGGGAGGCTGGGGAGATTTACGGCGTGGGGTGGGCACTTGTGCAGAGGCCTGGTTGGGGGAGGCTGAAGGCTCGTAGGGTCTGTCAGTTTCCTGACACTCTGGGGAGTAGGGGTCGCACCTGGTAACATTTAGGGCGTACCATCCATTGTAACCCCAGTGTCGGATGTAAGTCACCAAGTCTCCTGGCAACAGGTCCCTCCCCGGGTGTCCTTCTGGGAGGTGAGCCTCCACGTCCCGCCGGGTTACAAAAACTTCTAAATAAAGTCCAGGCTCCTGGATGAAGCCCCAACCACCTTTTAACTTAAAGTTCCGTACTGCACCCTTACGCCACGGCTCCCTCACCGTACTTTTATCCTTTCTCATATGTGCCTTCTCTGCCAGGTCCTTCTCCAGGTGACGTTGCCGAAGCTTTTGGGATTCTCGCTGCTCCCTTTGTCGCTCTGCTTCCCGCTCCCGACGTCTCCACTCTTCCTCCTGACGCCGGTTGTAATTCTCCTCCACCAGCAGCTCCATGTCTCCAACATCAAACGCCAGCTTACGATGTCCGGTTTGCGGAAGCTCTCCTGGCGCCCGCCAGTCCTGGCGGCGCTCACCTGTGGCGGAAGCAGCCGGCTCTGGAACAGATGACGGTCGGGGCTCCGGTACAGGCAGGTAGAGCTCTGGTGCCTGCGCGGCCTCCTCCATGAGGACGGGTGTCGCTTCTTCTGCCTCAGCGATGGGGGCAGACAGCAGGATCTGGGGTGCTGGTGCGGCGTTTTCAGCAGGAACGGGTGCCTCCACTGTGATACTGGCAACAGGTTCAGATTGCAAGGGCTGGGATGCCCGCACGGCCTCCTCTACTGGAACGGGTGCCTCCACTGAGATACTGGCAACCGGTTCAGATTGCAAGGGCTGGGATGCCCGCACGGCCTCCTGTACTGGAACGGGTGCCTCCACTGAGATACTGGCAACCGGTTCAGATTGCAAGGGCTGGGATGCCCGCACGGCCTCCTCTACTGGAACGGGTGCCTCACCTTCCGGTACAGACACTTCAGGGGGTAAGAGGGATTGGCGCCGCTCCAATTGTAGTTTTAGGGCCCGCCAGCTCGCTTCCATCCTGGCGACCTCCTCCCGGTGCCGGGCCAGGTCTCTCAGGGTATCCTCCGCTTCTTCCAGCGTAGGAGGGTTTCCAGGCCGGGTGCCAAACGGTGGCTCCGTGGCGATCGGGTCGCTTCCGTGGGGGGAGAGCTCTGACTCCTCCGTCCCTTCCCACTTCTGCTCACGTCCATTCGCCATCTCTGCCAAGTCACATGTGTCATTAGCATCAGGAGAGGCGACATCTTTTGTAGGGAGGCGGGACCTTCGCGTTCATTTCCGCCCACTGAGGAGGATGAGGAGGCGGAACTCCAGAGCTGTGGGGCACGATCTTACATTGCAGTAACATTTAGAGTGTGCGGACATCGTTTTCGCGCCACGGAGTGAGTGTACGCCCACGAGAGCACGCCCTTATTCTTCACCTGTGCCTTGTGGCGCAGATATGACAGAAAAATGGCAAATACAGTCTATGATGATTTTTGCAATTCTCAAGCAAAAAAACAGTTCAATTAAGGCACACAGGACTCGCTTATAGCGAGCTTCTGAATCCTGTTCGTGACGCCAAAGTTGAGTCGCACAGAGCCACAGGTTTTGGGGGTACTCGGCACCAAGCCCGTCGACTTCTATGGGGGATGTGACGGGTAGCACAGCTATGTCCGTGCCCTGGTCGCTCACTGGAATGTGGGATATTTCCAGGGGATGATAGAATGTTTGTGTAGTTTGTCGTGACGCCACCTGTAGTACCTGGTCAGGGTGACCAGCGCTGCTGTGCAGGTCCTCTGGCAGGGATGGTGTAGTGCAGCTAGGTGATAAGTCTTCTACAGGTAAGACGGTATCCTTCCAGGGCAGATAGATGTGAGATAGAGCAATGGTGCAGAGTGATGTAGCAGAGTGGAGTATGCGACGTAGTAAGAAAGCAGGAAAGGAAACAATTCTTACTACAAAGACATGCAGCATAAGGCTGCCTCAACCCCTCCCATCCAACTAGCTACACCCTGTTCTAACCAGCCTGAGCTAGACCATCCCATTGGGTCCGCCTACACTCAGCTGGCATAGTGTACTGTTGAATGCAGTGGTTGGAGTCAATGGGGTGTTTCCTCCTTACCTGAGAGTAAGTTGTCACACCTCTGGGTGCGATGCAACATCTCTGTGCAGACTGGACCCTCGGGTGCTTCTGTCTTTTCACAAATGCCGGCTTTACCCGGCAATTGAATCAGAGGCTATTTTACTATGTAGAAGTGAATAAACTATAAATATATGTATATATATATATGTCACAATGACATGTATATATATATATATATATATATATGTATTCTAAGTGTGTATATTTTGTGTTTACAAGGAAAGAAAGTGTTTTTTTAGTTGCGATATTTTGTTCCCATAGACTTACATGGGACTTCCGGTATCGGAATCGGATATCGCCGATATTTAGTGATATCGGCGATGCCATTCCGATCCGATATTTTTAGATATCGAGCAGTATCGCTCAACACTATTCTAGACATTACCACAATGAATTTGAAACAAAACAAATCAGATGCAGTTGAAGTTCAGACTTTCAGCTTTCATTTGAGGGTATCCACATTAAAATGAAGGGTTTAGGAGTTTCAGCTCCTTAACATGTGCCACCCTGTTTTTAAAGGGACCAAAAGTAATTGGACAAATGACTCCAAGGCTATTTCATGGACAGGTGTGGGCAATCCCTTTGTTATTTCATTCTCAATTAAGCAGATGAAAGGGCCGGAGTTGATTTGAGGTGTGGTGTTTGCATTTGGAAGGTTTTGCTGTGAAGGAAACATGTGGTCACAGGAGCTCTCCATGCAGGTGAAACAAGCCATCCTTAAGCTGCAAGAACAGAAAAAAAACCATCCAAGAAATTGCTACAACATTAGAAGTGGCAAAATCTACAATTTGGTACATCCTGAGAAAGAAAGAAAGCACTGGTGAACTCATCAATCCAAAAAGACCTGGGAGCCCACGGAAGACAACAGTGGTGGATGATCGCCGCATACTTTCTTTGGTGAAGAAGAACCCGTTCACAACATCAACTGAAGTCCAGAACACTCTCAGTGAAATAGGTGTATCTGTCTCTAAGTCAACAGTAAAGAGAAGACTCCATGAAAGTAAATACAAAGGGTTCACATCTAGATGCAAACCATTTATCAATTCCAAAAATAGACAGGCCAGAGTTAAATTTGCTGAAAAACACCTCCAGAAGCCAGCTCAGTTCTGGAAAAGTATTCTATGGACAGATGAGACAAAGATCAACCTGTACCAGAATGATGGGAAGCCAAAAGTTTGGAGAAGAAAGGGAACGGCACATGATCCAAGGCACACCACATCCTCTGTAAAACATGGTGGAGGCAACGTGATGGCATGGCCATGCATGGCTTTCAATGGCACTGGGTCACTTGTGTTTATTGATGACATAACAGCAGACAAGAGTAGCCGGATGAATTCTGAAGTGTACCGGGATATACTTTCAGCCCAAATTCAGCCAAATGCTGCAAACTTGATTGGACGGCGCTTCATAGTACAGATGGATAATGACCCCAAGCATACAGCCAAAGCTACACAGGAGTTCATGAGTGCAAAAAAGTGGAACATTCTTCAATGGCCAAGTCAATCACCAGATCTTAACCCAATTGAGCATGCATTTCACTTGCTCAAATCCAGACTTAAGAGGGAAAGACCCACAAACAAGCAAGACCTGAAGGCTGCGGCTGTAAAGGCCTGGCAAAGCATTAAGAAGGAGGAAACCCAGCGTTTGGTGATGTCCATGGGTTCCAGACTTAAGGAAGTGATTGCCTCCAAAGGATTCGCCACAAAATTTTGAAAATAAAAATATTTTGTTTGGGTTATGTTTATTTGTCCAATTACTTTTGACCTCCTAAAATGTGGAGTGTTTGTAAAGAAATGTGTACAATTCCTACATTTTCTAACACATATTTTTGTTCAACCCTTCAAATTAAACGTTACAATCTGCACTTGAATTCTGTTGTAGAGGTTTCATTTCAAATCCAATGTGGTGGCATGCAGAGCCCAACTCGCGAAAATTGTGTCACTGTCCAAATATTTCTGGCCCTGACTGTACATATACAGTTGTGCTCAAAAGTTTACATACCCGGCAGAATTTTTGCTTTCTTGGCCTTTTTTCAGAGAATATGATTGATAACACCAAAACTTTTTCTCCACTCATGGCTAGTGGTTGGGTGAAGCCATTTATTGTCAAACTACTGTCAAACTACTGTGTTTTCTATTTTAAAATCATAATGACAAACCAAAACATCCAAATGACCCTGATCAAAAGTTTACATACCCTGGTGATTTGGGCTTGATAACATGCACAGATGTTGACACAAATAGGTTTGAATAGATACTAAAGGTAACATCCTCACCTGTGACAAATGCCAGGAAAATATTTCAGGATGCAAAGAAAAACCCACAAATAACAGCAGCTGAAATACTGGACTCTCTGAAAACTAGTGGTGTGGCTGTTTCAAGATGCTCAATAAGGAGGCACTTGAAGAGAAATTGGCTGCATGGTTGATTCGCCAGAAGAAAGCCATTACTGCACAAATGCCACAAAGTATCTCACCTACAATACGCAAAGCAGCACACAGACAAGCCTCAAAACTTCTGGAACAAGTTAATTATTTTAGTGATGAGACCAAAATTGAACTTTTTGGCCACAACCATAAACGTTATATTTGGAGAGAGGTCAACAAGGCCATGATGAAAGGAACACCATTCCTACTGTAAAGCATGGAGATGGATCACTGATGTTTTGCAGATGTGTGAGCTACAAAGGCACAGGAAACTTGGTCAAAGTTGAAGGAAAGATGAAACAATCATCAGCCTGGAGCTGCGAATGGGATGTACTTGGACGTTCCAACATGGCAACGATCCAAAACACAAGGCCAAGTCAACCTGTTATTGGCTACAGCAGAACAAAGTGAAGGTTCTGGAGTGGCCATCTCAGTCTCCTGACCTCAATATCATTGAGCCACTCGGGAGATCTCAAGCGTGCCGTTCATGCCATACAGCCCAGGAATTTACAGGAACTGGAGGCTTTTTGCTAAGAAGAGTGGGCAGCTTTACCATCTGAGAAAATAAAAAACCTCATCCACAACTAGCACGAAAGACTTCAAGCTGTCATTAATGTTAGAGGGGGCAATACACGGTACTAAGAAATGGGGTATGTGAACTTTTGATCAGGGTCATTGGCTTTTCTTCTGGTGACTCAACCATGCAGCCCATTTTTCTTCATGTGCCTTCTTATTGAGCATCTTGAAACAGCCACACCGCTAGTTTTCAGATAGTCCAGTATTTCAGCTGATGTTATTTGTGGGTTTTTCTTTGCTTCCAGAACAATTTTCCTGGCATTTGTTACAGGTCACAGGTGAGGATGTTACATTTAGTAGCTATTCAAACCCATTTGTGTCAACTTCTGTGCATGTTATGAGGGCAAAATCACCAGGGTATGTAAACTTTTGATCAGGGTCATTTGGATGTTTTGGGTTGTCATTATGATTTAAAAATAGAAAGCACAGTAGTTTGACAATAAATGGCTTCACCCAACCTCTAATCATAAGTGGAGAAAAAGTTTTGGTGTTATCATTCATATTCTCTGAAAAAAAGGCCAAGAAAGCAAAAATTCTGCCGGGGTATGCAAACTTTTGAACACAACTGTAAATATACTATTAACAATATCATTGCTTTTTAAGTAAAGCGTAATCACCAGACTCCCACTTAAAGTGAACCTGTGAGCAGGATTTTGCTAAGCAAACTACAGACACTATCAGGTTGGTGCCGTTAAACTAATTAAAATGATACCTGGGGTGGAGAAATCCGTCATGTGGTTCTTGTGTAATCAGTGTTATAAGTTTTCAGTTAATGACAAACTCGTGCTCCTGGGCGAGACTGTAGGCAGAGTCTTTAAAAAAGCAAAGTGGACTGACAGCACTAACTGCATTGGGGCGCTCGTCTCACAGCCAAGGAACCTTCTTGGACGCGTAATCAATTGAAACAGAAGAAACAGCGCTCCATCCAGGTGAAATAATTTTCAAAAAGCTTTAATCCGCCATATAAATGCGACGTTTCGACCCATAACAGGTCTTTTTCTTCACCCCAGGTATCATTTTAATTAGTTTAACACTGCCAACCTGACAATTCCTGTAGTTTACAAACCAAAATCCTGTTGACAGGTTCGCTTTGATTATAAAGTAATTGGAACAACTATTCATGTCACAGCACAAAGTTCCACTAAATCCCAATAATCTATTTTAGAAATGATGTCTATCAAAACCAGTAAAGTGATGTTTAATGTGAGCATGAAGAATCAGTCCAGGCTGGCCGAATTTACCTTGGAATGTTTCCCAGACATCTCTCAGATTCATCTCTTTATAATAATCTTAATCATTTATCTTAGCATTGTATTGGGGAATATAACGGTGTATATATGCATTAATGTGGACTCTCGTCTGCACACACCAATGTACATTTTTCTGTGCAGCTTATCGATTGTAGACATTTTATCCGCCTCGAATATCCTGCCAACGCTCCTATCCATGCTCTTCACACAGCAGAAGACCATATCATTTAATGGATGTATGGCGCAACTGTACTTCTTCATCTACTTTACCTGTACTGAGTTTTTCCTTCTTGCAGTCATGGCTTATGACCGGTATGTAGCCATCTGTCACCCACTACACTACGCCCTATTTATGAGCATAAAACATTGCATGTGGTTCTTAGTAGGGACATGGACTGCTGCTGCTCTGGAACCGGTTTTACATACAGTTTTCATAACCAACTTGTCATTTTGTTCATCTGTCCAAGTCAATCATTTTTTCTGCGACATTTCCCCTCTGTTAAAGGTTTCTTGTGATGATACCATACATGTAGAAATTGCAACATATATACTGGGAGTGATTGTAGGACTGACTGCATTCACACTAACGCTGTTGTCCTATGTATTTATTATCAACACCATATTGAATATTAAGTCTGCAGATGGGAGAAGGAAAGCCTTCTTTACCTGCGCTTCTCACCTGACATCTGTTATTGTATTTTATGGGACCTCCCTTTCTTTACATGTAAGACCCACATCAACATACGAACCAAGGCATGACAAGCTTTTCTCTCTTCTTTACATCATACTGATCCCATTATTGAACCCCCCTATTTATACCATGAAGAATAAGCAGTTTAAAGAAGCATTTGTTAAATTGTTTAAGGCAAAAAGGTAAAAAGAACATGACAAGTTTTTGATTTCCTATTTGCAGATTGTTATACTGAATAAAATATAATAATGGAATTCAAAAATGTTTATCTGGCACACGTATGTCACAATGACTGGACCAGGAGCTGTCTAATGGATATACCGTGAAGGAAATAATTATTTGATCCCTTGCTGATTTTGTAAGTTTGCCCACTGACAAAGACATGAACAGTCTATAATTCTATAATTTTAAGGTAGGTTAATTTCAACATTGAGCGATAGAATATCAAAAATAAAATCCAGAAAATCACATTGTATAAATTATATAAATTTATTTGCATTATGCAGTGAAAAATAAGTATTTGATCCCCTACAGACCATTAAGGTTATGCGCACACGATGCGGATTTCTTGTGGATTAGCAGCGTTTTTTTTCTGTGCGGAATTGCACCAAATCCGTAAAGGATTACTAAAGCAAGGTTAATCAATGAGAATCCAGAATTGTTGTGCACATGATGCAGAAAATTCCGTCCTGATTCGCAGCGTTTTATTTTCCGCAGCATGTCAATTATTTTTGCGGATCTGCAGCATTTTTCACCCATTGACTTCCATTGAGTCACTCAAATCTGCAACAAAAATGCAGGTGTAAAAAGGTTTGCGGATTTGCTGTGAATTTACTGCGGATTTGCTGTGAATTTACTGCGGATTTCGTGCAAAAAACGCAGTGGATTTGTAAAAGGAAATGTCAGAAGGAGATAGAGTGTGAGGGTGGAGAATCTAGGATTGAGCCTATCTTGGTTGAACAATAGAGGTTGGACTTGAAAATTACATTTTTTTTACATTAATATATCTTTATTGAGCTAACAAAGTCACATGCAAATCCGCATGTAAATCCACATCAAATATGCATGAAATCCGCACAAAAAACATGTGGAACTTACACTGCGTTTTCTGCCAAGAGATGCAGAATCCGAGCAGAAATATCTGTATTCAAATCCGCAAGGTGTGCACATAGCCTAAGAGTTCTGGCTCTTACAGACCAGTTAGACGCTCCTAATCTACTCGTTACCTGCATTAAAGACAACTGCCTTACATTGTCACCTTTATAAAAGACAACGTCCACAGACTCAATTAATCAGTCAGAATCTAACCTCTACAACATGGGCAAAACCAAAGAGCTTTCTAAGGATGTCAGGGACAAGATCATAGACCTGCACAAAGCTAGAATGGGCTACAAAACTATAAGATGCTCGGTGAGAAGGAGACAACTGTTGGTGCAATAGTAAGAAAATGGAAGAAATACAAAATGACTGTCAATCGACATTGATCTGGGGTACCATGCAAATTCTCACCTTATGGGGTATCCTTGATCATAAGGAAGGTGAGAGATCAGCCTAAACCTACATGAGGGGAACTTGTTAATGATCTCAAGGCAGCTGGGACCACAGTCACCAAGAAAACCATTGGTAACACATTGCGCTGTAAAGGTTTAAAATCCTGCAGTGTCCGCAAGTTCCTCCTGCTCAAAAAAGGCACATGTGCAGCCCCACCTGAAGTTTGCCAATGAACACGTGGATGATTCTGTGAGTGATTGGGAGAAGGTGCAGTGGTCACATGAGACAAAAATTGAGCTCTTTGGCATTAACTCAACTCGCCGTGTTTGGAGCAAGAGAAATGCTGCCTATAACCCAAAGAACACCGTCCCCACTGTCAAGCATGGAGGTGGAAACATGTTTTGGGGGTGTTTCTCTGTGCCAGTGGGGAGAGACCTAGCCAATCTCCAAACCTTAATCCCATAGAATACTTATAAAGGGAGTTGAAGCTTCGATTTGCCAAGTGACAGCTTCAAAATCTAAATGATTTAGAGATACAAAGAGGAGTGAACCAAAATTCCTCCTGACATGTGCGCAAACCTCATCATCAACTACAAAAAAGTCTGACTGCTCTGCTTGTCAACAAGGGTTTTGCAACCAAGTATTACATCTTTTTTGCCAGAGGGATCAAATACTTATTTCTCAATGCAAAATGCAAATAAATCTATATAATTTATACAATGTGATTTTCTGGGTTTTATTTTTGATATTTTATCTCTTAATGTTAAAATTTACTTACTCTTAAAATTCTAAACTGTTCATGTCTTTGTCAGTGGGCAAACTTACAAAATCAGCAAGGGATCAAATAATTATTTCCTTCACTGTATCACAAAATAGCATTCAGCAGCTTGTAATGTATGGGAATATATGTAAGCTACAAAATAAAAAATAGTACAGAATGCTATGAAATACATACACTAAAATTAAAATCGATATATGCTGCATTATCCATTGCCTTTCAGCACATTATCATTTGGTCTCAGGAAAATCAATAGGAATATGGACTGATATGCAATGCATGGAAGGGCAGCACGATGCCACTGTACCAGCCATGTGCCAATATTCTCACAATAGATTTGGAGACTTGGTACTTGGACCTTGACTGATAATAAAGTTGTTTCATATACTAGTGAAGGCAAACTCCTTACTATCTGGTTGTTGCCCTAAACTTTTTTTTGAATTGCTGATAATACTTTTGTAAATGTTCACATCACTATAAACACTTTAGGGACCAAAGCCTTAGGACACACGTCTTAATAATTGAATTCAGCTTTTCATTTAGTCCATCCCATTTTCACACATCTAGGAAATGGAATAGTGACATGGCCGCTGGAACAGAGCTTTGCAAATAGATTTTCTCTGTTACGGCTGGCGGAACACACAAAATAAATATAAATAAGAGCGTTCGCAGCCCGGGGTCCACAGTGCAGGCAGAGCCTGCTGCTAGTAGGATGGCGGTATGGCGAACTCTGTTACTTCACAGGGTCGCAACTATGGACACTTTGGCCCTATATGGCGGTATAAGCGAACTCTGGTACGCCACAGAGTCACTAAGGTAGAAACGCAGAAATATGGACTGTGTCCTGTTAACTCCACAGGTATGCACAGACAACTGCTGTGTGGACAGCAGTCCGTAGTAACGCAATCACAACGCAATCAGACAATCTCCTCACCGGAGAAGCCGGTATTCTAGGGGCTTATTTCAGCCGAGCCCTAAACAAGTGCATACAATCTCCTCACCGGAGGTGCCGGTATTCTAGGGGCTTATTTCAGCCACTGTCTGCCACCGGCAAAGGAAAAAGTAACCCAGCTGGCAGTTGTCGAGGGGACTTGTTCCGGGCGCAGGAGACACACGCCTGAACATACTCCCTGACGTCACGGGCCATATGTGGCCACCAGTATGTCCTCACCAATAATTCTGTTGTCCTCTTTGCCCAAAGTGTCCACCCACCCTGGACGAGTGTGCCCAAGAGAGTACCTCCGGTCGCAAATTAGTGGGCACAAAAGTCTTGCCCGGAAGCACAGACTCTAGCAAAACCGGGGCTACAGTTCTCAGGCTCTCTTCGGGGACAATAAGCCGAGGCTCCTCATCCTCCTCTGATGATGATACTAAGGAGCGAGAGAGAGCGTCGGCCCCAACATTCTTCTCACCGGAGAGAAAATGGAGGGTGAAGTGAAACCGAGAGAAGAATAGGACCATCTGGCCTGGTGAGAATTTAGCCGCTGAGCCGTTTGCAAATATACCAAGTTCTTGTGGTCGGTGAAGACATGGAAGGGAAAACGAGCCCCCTCCAGAAGATGTCTCCACTCAGAGAAGGCCAACTTCATAGCCAGCAACTCCCTGTCCCCGATGGAATAATTCCTCTCTGCTGGTGTAAAGGTCTTAGAAAAGAAGAAGCAGGGATGCTTCTGACCTTGAGCATCCTTTTGATAAAGGACTGCTCCAGCACCAACAGAAGAGGCGTCCACCTCTAAAATAAACGGCTTTTCAACATCAGGGCGATGTAATATGGGAGTACTGGCAAAATGCGACTTGATGGAGAGAACGCCTTGGAGACCTCCTCAGACCATAACTTGGGATTTGCTCCCTTCTTGGTGAGGGCTACCAAGGAGCTACCAAAGTCGAGAAATGGGGGATGAACTGACGATAATAATTAATGAACCCCATAAAGCGCTGCACCGCTTTAAGAGAATGGGGTTCTTGCCAGTCCATTACAGTCTGTAGTTTGGCAGGATCCATAGCCAATCCCTGGGTGGAGATGATATAGCCCAGGAAAGGTAAGGACTCCTGCTCAAACACACATTTCTCCAGCTTGGCATAGAGGGAGTTTGCCCGTAAGAGGTCGAAGACTTTGTTGACATCCCTCCGGTGAGAGTCTATATCTGGTGAAAAGATGAGAATATAATCCAGATAGACTACTACAGAGGTAGAAAGCATATCCCGGAAGATGTCATTAACAAAGTCTTGGAAAACAGCGGGAGCATTACAGAGCCCGAAGGGCATCACCAGGTATTCATAATGCCCATCCCTGGTAATAAAAGCTGTCTTCCACTCGTCCCCCTCACGGATGCGAATTAGGTTATAGGCACCACGTAGATCTAGCTTGGTAAATACCCTTGCTCCTCGGAGCCTATCAAAGAGCTCAGAGATTAGGGGCAACGGGTACTTATTCTTGACGGTGATGGCGTTAAGACCCCTGTAGTCAATACATGGACGTAATTCTCCGTTCTTCTTTTGCATGAATAAGAACCCCGCCCCTGCTGGTGACACCGACTTCCTAATGAACCCTCTTTTCAGATTCTCCTGAATATACTGGGAAATGGCCTCTGTCTCAGGAAGCGAGAGGGGATAGACTCTTCCCGAGGAGGTTCTGCTCCAGGCAAGATATCAATAGGACAGTGGTTGGGGCGATGAGGCGGAAGATTCTCCGCCGCCTTCTTGGAGAAAACGTCTGCGTATGACCAATAACACTGGGGGAGAGAAGTGAGATCTATGGGTATCTCTGTGGTGGTGACCTGAATGCACTCCCTGACACACCTGCCTCTACATGAATCACCCCAACCCAGTATCCTCCCAGAGGACCGACCACTCAATATGGGGAGAGTGGTGACGGAGCCAAGGTACTCCCAGCAACACCTTTTCTACAGTCATGGCCAAAAGTTTTGAGAATGACACAAATATTATATTTTCACATGATCTGCTGCCCTCTGGTTTTTATGTGTGTTTGACAGATGTTTTTATCACAGACAGAAATATAATAATTGCAAACATATGAGTAACAAAAGCTTATATTGACAGTTAGAATGAGTTAATGCAGCAAGTCAATATTTGCAGTGTTGACCCTTCTTCTTCAGGACCTCTGCAATTCTCCCTGGCATGCTCTCAATCAACTTCTGGACCAAATCCTGACTGATAGCAGTCCATTCTTGCACAATTAATGCTTTCATTTTGTCAGAATTTTTAGGTTTTTGTTTGTCCACCAGTCTCTTGATGATTGACCACAAGTTCTCAATGGGATTAAGATCTGGGGAGTTTCCAGGCCATGGACCCAAAATCTCTATGTTTTGCTCCCTGAGCCATTTAGTTATCACCTTTGCTTTATGGCAAGGTGCTCCATCATGCTGGAAAAGGCATTGTTGATCGAAAAACTGCTCTTGGAGGGTTGGGAGAAGTTGCTCTTGGAGGACATTCTGGTACCATTCTTTATTCATGGCTGTATTTTTAGGCAAGACTGTGAGAGGCCGATTCCCTTGGCTGAGAAGCAACCCCACATATGAATGGTTTCAGGATGCTTAACAGTTGGCATGAGACAAGACTGGTGGTAGCGCACACCTTGTCTTCTCCGAATGAGGCGTTTTCCTGATGTCCCAAACAATCGAAAAGGGGATTCATCAGAGAAAATAGCTTTACCCCAGTCCTCAGCAGTCCACTGCCTGTACCTTTTGCAGAATATCAGTCTGTCCATGATGTTTTTTCTGGAGAGAAGTGGCTTCTTCGCTGCCCTCCTTGAGACCAGGCCTTGCTCCAAGAGTCTCCGCTTCACAGTGCGTGCAGATGCACTCACACCTGCCTGCTGCCATTCCTGAGCAAGCTCTGCACTGCTGGTAGCCCGATCCTGCAGCTGAAACATTTTTAAGAGACGGCCCCTGGCGCTTGGGGGTTTTTTTGGGCCCCTAAACCCCTTTTTGGCAAAAATGGAACCTTCTTTTAAGTTCTTGATGATGCGATGTTTGTTGACGAGGTTTTCTTTTAACTCGCTACTTTCCCCGGGGTAGGCCTTTTTGTGTTTTGCAATGAATGCACTGTTTCTTTAGAATAACCAGGGTTAACAGAAAAAAACAATTAGAAAGCACCAGTCCCTTTTTTAAAATGTCCAGTGGTGTCATTCTTATTAAAACCATGACAGATGATTCCACCTGCCCTAACACCCACCCTGTGTTAGGGAGCAATTCTGAAAAAGGGTTAGTGGTCTTTTTAAGGGGGCTGCAATGATTTTTTGGGGGGGATAAAGTTTTTTTCTCCAAAAAAATTGACTTTGCAAGAAATTTGCTGTTAAGCGATCACTCTTTATAAACATTTGGGTATATGAAAATTGCCTTAGAAAAGAAAAGCAAGACTTTGTAAAAAAATATTTTTTGTTTTTCTCAAAATTTTTGGGCCCCTGACTGTTTCCCCCGGGCAGGACAAGAAAGGAATACCCCCCTGAGGGAAAGGGGGGACTGACAAGGAAAAGGGATATTTGGGGGGGTGATTTGTGGGGCAGAGTGATCCATTCACTACAGCACAGTCAGGTTGGCTAACTCACCAGAGGTTTATGGGGGGAAAAGGAAAGGGGAGAGGACATAAATTCCCTCGGCTCCGAAATCCACACAGAGTCGGCGGTGTGTTTTGGATGGACTACAGTAATTGTCCCTTAAGGACAAGGGTGGAAAAGCCACAGTGTCTGTGAATCCCTCCCAAGATCCTGACGCGCCGTTTCCTTTACCCTGGGAATTTTTTTGCATAATGTCCAAATGCTGGCGTTTTTACAGACCCGGTACTCGGCGGCCCGGGATTGGCCTGCTCGAAAACCCCCCGTGGACTCATGGGCGGGGCCTGGGCGAAAGTTCCGGGGGTTTGGGGAAGGTGGGAGCCAGCCGGAAAACCTGCCTACCTGGGGGCCCCAACCCCCACTAGTAAAACGGGGGTCGATGGGGGTAGTATGGCGAGAAGTTTTCCCCGTGGGGGGGAATCCCCCGGGGACCAAAGGTTTTCCAGGCCCGTAGTCCCCCCAAAAAAAATGGATGGGACTTTATCGGCCAAAAAAAAAAGCAAAAAAAGCTGACCAAGGAGAACCCCCTTTAACTTCCCGGAGTTGGGCGCCACATCGGGGTGCCTGGGTCCTAAAAAAGACCTTTTTAGGCCCCCAAAAACAGGGGGACTCGCACCACCGGGGTCACGCTCCCACACGGGGGGCCCCCCTCCAACGCTTGCCCGAAAAAGAGATTTTCCAAAGCCCACTTGTGCCTGATCCGGGGTGAAACTGCAGCCAAAAAGCTCGGTTGTATGACATGCTCCGAATCCCCACATTGCTTGTGTACCAGCAAACTTGTTGGAAGGGGAGGTGGGTTTAAAGTGGGGGCAGAGGTGAAGGGGGCACCTCTCTGCACCCCTCTAGCGCCTAACAGCGATGGGGTTAACATCCAAACTGAGTTGTGCGCTCAAGCCCCCAACCCACCCTCCACTGGGATGTCCGCGTAGAGCTGACGTCCGCCATTTTAACCCCGACCCGGGGACAGATTATGTTAGGGTGGGGAAAAGCACAAAATAAATAAAAATAATAAAAGTGCTTCGCGCCGGGGGGCCCCCGGCAGGCAAACCTGCTTGTGGAGGCGGTAGGGGGAGCTCTGTTACTTCACGAGTCCAACTATGGACACTGTGGCCCCCATGGCGGGTAAGTGAACTCTGTTACCCCCCGATTTTTCTAAGGTAGAAAGGGGAATCCCCCGGTATGCACAGAAAGCGTGCGGACAGCACCTATAACGCAATCGCAAAAACAATCGACAACTCCCCCCCGGGGAAGCGGGGTTCTAGGGGCTTTTGCCGGGCCCCTTAACCCATTTTCAATTCCTAACCCCGGGGCCGGAAAATTTAGGGGCTTTTTCAGCAAGCCCTAACACATGCGTGAAGACACCCTGGGCAAAGCACATAATGTGATTGATCTAGGCAGGCGGCAGACCATGCCCCTTTTTAGTAGAATAAGGGGCCTGCCGAAAGGACCCAAAAAGGAAATGCTCCCCAAACAAGTGGTTTCAGGACCTTCCTGGCGGACCATGGAGCTGCTGCAGTATGAGCATGTGCCCGATCTCCCCAAGAAGATCTTACTCTGGGGGTGTCAGAAGGGGAAAAAAAAGGCTTTGTCCAAGACGTCCTAAAACGTCTGCTCGCCCTAAAACCGTACGGCTACAATAGCAAGCTGGAGGAGCAGAGTAATCCCCTGCCCAATGTTGATGGGCGAGAAGCTGGACCAAGTCTAAGC
>JARQOD010000003.1:559241026-559369849 GCA_033576555.1 Oophaga sylvatica
TGATGTTTAATGTGAGCATGAAGAATCAGTCCAGGCTGGCCGAATTTACCTTGGAATGTTTCCCAGACATCTCTCAGATTCATCTCTTTATAATAATCTTAATCATTTATCTTAGCATTGTATTGGGGAATATAACGGTGATATATTGCATTAATGTGGACTCTCGTCTGCACACACCAATGTACATTTTTCTGTGCAGCTTATCGATTGTAGACATTTTATCCGCCTCGAATATCCTGCCAACGCTCCTTCCATGCTCTTCACACAGCAGAAGACCATATCATTTAATGGATGTATGGCGCAACTGTACTTCTTCATCTACTTTACCTGTACTGAGTTTTTCCTTCTTGCAGTCATGGCTTATGACCGGTATGTAGCCATCTGTCACCCACTACACTACGCCCTATTTATGAGCATAAAACATTGCATGTGGTTCTTAGTAGGACATGGACTGCTGCTGCTCTGGAACCGGTTTTACATACAGTTTTCATAACCAACTTGTCATTTTGTTCATCTGTCCAAGTCAATCATTTTTTCTGCGACATTTCCCCTCTGTTAAAGGTTTCTTGTGATGATACCATACATGTAGAAATTGCAACATATATACTGGGAGTGATTGTAGGACTGACTGCATTCACACTAACGCTGTTGTCCTATGTATTTATTATCAACACCATATTGAATATTAAGTCTGCAGATGGGAGAAGGAAAGCCTTCTTTACCTGCGCTTCTCACCTGACATCTGTTATTGTATTTTATGGGACCTCCCTTTCTTTACATGTAAGACCCACATCAACATACGAACCAAGGCATGACAAGCTTTTCTCTCTTCTTTACATCATACTGATCCCATTATTGAACCCCCCTATTTATACCATGAAGAATAAGCAGTTTAAAGAAGCATTTGTTAAATTGTTTAAGGCAAAAAGGTAAAAAGAACATGACAAGTTTTTGATTTCCTATTTGCAGATTGTTATACTGAATAAAATATAATAATGGAATTCAAAAATGTTTATCTGGCACACGTATGTCACAATGACTGGACCAGGAGCTGTCTAATGGATATACCGTGAAGGAAATAATTATTTGATCCCTTGCTGATTTTGTAAGTTTGCCCACTGACAAAGACATGAACGTCTATCATTCTATAATTTTAAGTGTAGGTTAATTTCAACATTGAGCGATAGAATATCAAAAATAAAATCCAGAAAATCACATTGTATAAATTATATAAATTTATTTGCATTATGCAGTGAAAAATAAGTATTTGATCCCCTACAGACCATTAAGGTTATGCGCACACGATGCGGATTTCTTGTGGATTAGCAGCGTTTTTTTTCTGTGCGGAATTGCACCAAATCCGTAAAGGATTACTAAAGCAAGGTTAATCAATGAGAATCCAGAATTGTTGTGCACATGATGCAGAAAATTCCGTCCTGATTCGCAGCGTTTTATTTTCCGCAGCATGTCAATTATTTTTGCGGATCTGCAGCATTTTTCACCCATTGACTTCCATTGAGTCACTCAAATCTGCAACAAAAATGCAGGTGTAAAAAGGTTTGCGGATTTGCTGTGAATTTACTGCGGATTTGCTGTGAATTTACTGCGGATTTCGTGCAAAAAACGCAGTGGATTTGTAAAAGGAAATGTCAGAAGGAGATAGAGTGTGAGGGTGGAGAATCTAGGATTGAGCCTATCTTGGTTGAACAATAGAGGTTGGACTTGAAAATTACATTTTTTTTACATTAATATATCTTTATTGAGCTAACAAAGTCACATGCAAATCCGCATGTAAATCCACATCAAATATGCATGAAATCCGCACAAAAAACATGTGGAACTTACACTGCGTTTTCTGCCAAGAGATGCAGAATCCGAGCAGAAATATCTGTATTCAAATCCGCAAGGTGTGCACATAGCCTAAGAGTTCTGGCTCTTACAGACCAGTTAGACGCTCCTAATCTACTCGTTACCTGCATTAAAGACAACTGCCTTACATTGTCACCTTTATAAAAGACAACGTCCACAGACTCAATTAATCAGTCAGAATCTAACCTCTACAACATGGGCAAAACCAAAGAGCTTTCTAAGGATGTCAGGGACAAGATCATAGACCTGCACAAAGCTAGAATGGGCTACAAAACTATAAGAGCTCGGTGAGAAGGAGACAACTGTTGGTGCAATAGTAAGAAAATGGAAGAAATACAAAATGACTGTCAATCGACATTGATCTGGGGTACCATGCAAATTCTCACCTTATGGGGTATCCTTGATCATAAGGAAGGTGAGAGATCAGCCTAAACCTACATGAGGGGAACTTGTTAATGATCTCAAGGCAGCTGGGACCACAGTCACCAAGAAAACCATTGGTAACACATTGCGCTGTAAAGGTTTAAAATCCTGCAGTGTCCGCAAGTTCCTCCTGCTCAAAAAAGGCACATGTGCAGCCCCACCTGAAGTTTGCCAATGAACACGTGGATGATTCTGTGAGTGATTGGGAGAAGGTGCAGTGGTCACATGAGACAAAAATTGAGCTCTTTGGCATTAACTCAACTCGCCGTGTTTGGAGCAAGAGAAATGCTGCCTATAACCCAAAGAACACCGTCCCCACTGTCAAGCATGGAGGTGGAAACATGTTTTGGGGGTGTTTCTCTGTGCCAGTGGGGAGAGACCTAGCCAATCTCCAAACCTTAATCCCATAGAATACTTATAAAGGGAGTTGAAGCTTCGATTTGCCAAGTGACAGCTTCAAAATCTAAATGATTTAGAGATACAAAGAGGAGTGAACCAAATTCCTCCTGACATGTGCGCAAACCTCATCATCAACTACAAAAAAGTCTGACTGCTCTGCTTGTCAACAAGGGTTTTGCAACCAAGTATTACATCTTTTTTGCCAGAGGGATCAAATACTTATTTCTCAATGCAAAATGCAAATAAATCTATATAATTTATACAATGTGATTTTCTGGGTTTTATTTTTGATATTTTATCTCTTAATGTTAAAATTTACTTACTCTTAAAATTCTAAACTGTTCATGTCTTTGTCAGTGGGCAAACTTACAAAATCAGCAAGGGATCAAATAATTATTTCCTTCACTGTATCACAAAATAGCATTCAGCAGCTTGTAATGTATGGGAATATATGTAAGCTACAAAATAAAAAATAGTACAGAATGCTATGAAATACATACACTAAAATTAAAATCGATATATGCTGCATTATCCATTGCCTTTCAGCACATTATCATTTGGTCTCAGGAAAATCAATAGGAATATGGACTGATATGCAATGCATGGAAGGGCAGCACGATGCCACTGTACCAGCCATGTGCCAATATTCTCACAATAGATTTGGAGACTTGGTACTTGGACCTTGACTGATAATAAAGTTGTTTCATATACTAGTGAAGGCAAACTCCTTACTATCTGGTTGTTGCCCTAAACTTTTTTTTGAATTGCTGATAATACTTTTGTAAATGTTCACATCACTATAAACACTTTAGGGACCAAAGCCTTAGGACACACGTCTTAATAATTGAATTCAGCTTTTCATTTAGTCCATCCCATTTTCACACATCTAGGAAATGGAATAGTGACATGGCCGCTGGAACAGAGCTTTGTAAATAGATTTTCTCTGTTACGGCTGGCGGACACACACAAAATAAATATAAATAAGAGCGTTCGCAGCCCGGGGTCCACAGTGCAGGCAGAGCCTGCTGCTAGTAGGATGGCGGTATGGCGAACTCTGTTACTTCACAGGGTCGCAACTATGGACACTTTGGCCCTATATGGCGGTATAAGCGAACTCTGGTACGCCACAGAGTCACTAAGGTAGAAACGCAGAAATATGGACTGTGTCCTGTTAACTCCACAGGTATGCACAGACAACTGCTGTGTGAACAGCAGTCCGTAGTAACGCAATCAGCAACGCAATCAGACAATCTCCTCACCGGAGAAGCCGGTATTCTAGGGGCTTATTTCAGCCGAGCCCTAAACAAGTGCATACAATCTCCTCACCGGAGGTGCCGGTATTCTAGGGGCTTATTTCAGCCACTGTCTGCCACCGGCAAAGGAAAAAGTAACCCAGCTGGCAGTTGTCGAGGGGACTTGTTCCGGGCGCAGGAGACACACGCCTGAACATACTCCCTGACGTCACGGGCCATATGTGGCCACCAGTATGTCCTCACCAATAATTCTGTTGTCCTCTTTGCCCCAAAGTGTCCACCCACCCTGGACGAGTGTGCCCAAGAGAGTACCTCCGGTCGCAAATTAGTGGGCACAAAAGTCTTGCCCGGAAGCACAGACTCTAGCAAAACCGGGGCTACAGTTCTCAGGCTCTCTTCGGGGACAATAAGCCGAGGCTCCTCATCCTCCTCTGATGATGATACTAAGGAGCGAGAGAGAGCGTCGGCCCCAACATTCTTCTCACCGGAGAGAAAATGGAGGGTGAAGTGAAACCGAGAGAAGAATAGGGACCATCTGGCCTGGTGAGAATTTAGCCGCTGAGCCGTTTGCAAATATACCAAGTTCTTGTGGTCGGTGAAGACATGGAAGGGAAAACGAGCCCCCTCCAGAAGATGTCTCCACTCAGAGAAGGCCAACTTCATAGCCAGCAACTCCCTGTCCCCGATGGAATAATTCCTCTCTGCTGGTGTAAAGGTCTTAGAAAAGAAGAAGCAGGGATGCTTCTGACCTTGAGCATCCTTTTGATAAAGGACTGCTCCAGCACCAACAGAAGAGGCGTCCACCTCTAAAATAAACGGCTTTTCAACATCAGGGCGATGTAATATGGGAGTACTGGCAAAATGCGACTTGATGGAAGAGAACGCCTTGGAGACCTCCTCAGACCATAACTTGGGATTTGCTCCCTTCTTGGTGAGGGCTACCAAGGGAGCTACCAAAGTCGAGAAATGGGGGATGAACTGACGATAATAATTAATGAACCCCATAAAGCGCTGCACCGCTTTAAGAGAATGGGGTTCTTGCCAGTCCATTACAGTCTGTAGTTTGGCAGGATCCATAGCCAATCCCTGGGTGGAGATGATATAGCCCAGGAAAGGTAAGGACTCCTGCTCAAACACACATTTCTCCAGCTTGGCATAGAGGGAGTTTGCCCGTAAGAGGTCGAAGACTTTGTTGACATCCCTCCGGTGAGAGTCTATATCTGGTGAAAAGATGAGAATATAATCCAGATAGACTACTACAGAGGTAGAAAGCATATCCCGGAAGATGTCATTAACAAAGTCTTGGAAAACAGCGGGAGCATTACAGAGCCCGAAGGGCATCACCAGGTATTCATAATGCCCATCCCTGGTAATAAAAGCTGTCTTCCACTCGTCCCCCTCACGGATGCGAATTAGGTTATAGGCACCACGTAGATCTAGCTTGGTAAATACCCTTGCTCCTCGGAGCCTATCAAAGAGCTCAGAGATTAGGGGCAACGGGTACTTATTCTTGACGGTGATGGCGTTAAGACCCCTGTAGTCAATACATGGACGTAATTCTCCGTTCTTCTTTTGCATGAATAAGAACCCCGCCCCTGCTGGTGACACCGACTTCCTAATGAACCCTCTTTTCAGATTCTCCTGAATATACTGGGAAATGGCCTCTGTCTCAGGAAGCGAGAGGGGATAGACTCTTCCCCGAGGAGGTTCTGCTCCAGGCAAGATATCAATAGGACAGTGGTTGGGGCGATGAGGCGGAAGATTCTCCGCCGCCTTCTTGGAGAAAACGTCTGCGTATGACCAATAACACTGGGGGAGAGAAGTGAGATCTATGGGTATCTCTGTGGTGGTGACCTGAATGCACTCCCTGACACACCTGCCTCTACATGAATCACCCCAACCCAGTATCCTCCCAGAGGACCGACCACTCAATATGGGGAGAGTGGTGACGGAGCCAAGGTACTCCCAGCAACACCTTTTCTACAGTCATGGCCAAAAGTTTTGAGAATGACACAAATATTATATTTTCACATGATCTGCTGCCCTCTGGTTTTTATGTGTGTTTGACAGATGTTTTTATCACAGACAGAAATATAATAATTGCAAACATATGAGTAACAAAAGCTTATATTGACAGTTAGAATGAGTTAATGCAGCAAGTCAATATTTGCAGTGTTGACCCTTCTTCTTCAGGACCTCTGCAATTCTCCCTGGCATGCTCTCAATCAACTTCTGGACCAAATCCTGACTGATAGCAGTCCATTCTTGCACAATTAATGCTTTCATTTTGTCAGAATTTTTAGGTTTTTGTTTGTCCACCAGTCTCTTGATGATTGACCACAAGTTCTCAATGGGATTAAGATCTGGGGAGTTTCCAGGCCATGGACCCAAAATCTCTATGTTTTGCTCCCTGAGCCATTTAGTTATCACCTTTGCTTTATGGCAAGGTGCTCCATCATGCTGGAAAAGGCATTGTTGATCGAAAAACTGCTCTTGGAGGGTTGGGAGAAGTTGCTCTTGGAGGACATTCTGGTACCATTCTTTATTCATGGCTGTATTTTTAGGCAAGACTGTGAGAGAGCCGATTCCCTTGGCTGAGAAGCAACCCCACATATGAATGGTTTCAGGATGCTTAACAGTTGGCATGAGACAAGACTGGTGGTAGCGCACACCTTGTCTTCTCCGAATGAGGCGTTTTCCTGATGTCCCAAACAATCGAAAAGGGGATTCATCAGAGAAAATAGCTTTACCCCAGTCCTCAGCAGTCCACTGCCTGTACCTTTTGCAGAATATCAGTCTGTCCATGATGTTTTTTCTGGAGAGAAGTGGCTTCTTCGCTGCCCTCCTTGAGACCAGGCCTTGCTCCAAGAGTCTCCGCTTCACAGTGCGTGCAGATGCACTCACACCTGCCTGCTGCCATTCCTGAGCAAGCTCTGCACTGCTGGTAGCCCGATCCTGCAGCTGAAACATTTTTAAGAGACGGTCCTGGCGCTTGCTGGTCTTTCTTGGGCGCCCTGAAGCCTTTTTTGGCAACAATGGAACCTCTCTCCTTGAAGTTCTTGATGATGCGATAGATTGTTGACTGAGGTGCAATCTTTCTAACTGCGATACTCTTCCCTGTTAGGCCATTTTTGTGCATTGCAATGATGACTGCACGTGTTTCTTTAGAGATAACCATGGTTAACAGAAGAGAAACAATTATGCCAAGCACCAGTCTCCTTTTAAAGTGTCCAGTGGTGTCATTCTTACTTAATCATGACAGATTGATCTCCAGCCATGTCCTCATCAACACCACACCTGTGTTAATGGAGCAATTACTGAAAAGAGGTTAGCTGGTCTTTTTAAGGCAGGGCTGCAATGATGTGTTTTGGGGGATAAAGATCATTTTCTAGCCAAATATTGACTTTGCAAGTAATTGCTGTTAAGCTGATCACTCTTTATAACATTCTGGAGTATATGTAAATTGCCATTAGAAAAAGTGAAGCAGTAGACTTTGTAAAAATTAATATTTGTGTCATTCTCAAAACTTTTGGCCATGACTGTATTCCCTCGGGCAGGACAAGAAAGGAAATACTCTCCTGATGGGAAGGGGACATAGACAACGTGAAAGGGATAGTCTGGTGGGTGATTTGTGAGGGCAGAGTCGATCCATTCACTACACGCACAGTCACTGGTTTGGCTAACATCACCAGAGGTATAGTGTGGCGGAGAGCAAAGGCAGAGGACATGAAATTCCCCTCGGCTCCAGAATCCACACAGAGCTCGGCGGTGTGAGTGGATGGACCTACAGTAATTGTCCCCTTAAAGGACAACTTGGTGGAAAATGCCACAGTGTCTAGTGAATCTCCTCTCAAGATCACTAGACGCGACCGTTTTCCTTACCGCTGTGGACATTTGTTAGCATAATGTCCTAACTGCTGGCAGATGTTACAGACCACGAGTACTCGAGCGGCCCGGGACTTAGGTCCTGCTCGAGAAACCTCCGTGGACTCATAGGAGTCGGGCGCCTGGCTGAAAGATTCCAGAGGTCTGGCGAAGGTGGGAGCCAGCCGGAACCTCTGCCTACACTGGGACCGCTCCAACCTCCACTAGTGAAAACGGAGGTCGATGCGGGTAGATATGGCGAGAAGCTTCTCCTGTGTGGCGGGAATCTCCCTGGTAGCCAAGGCGTCTTTCACATGGCCCGCTAGTCCTCTCCAAAACACTGGAATGAGGACTTTATCTGGCCAAAACAGCAAAACAGCTGACCAAGGACGAACCCTGTGAACTTGCCAGGAGTTGGAGCGCCACATCGTGGGTGACTGAGGTCCTAGAAAGACCTTTTTTAGAGCCTCCAGAAAACGAGGAGCACTTCGCACCACACGGTCGTCACGCTCCCACAGCGGGGTGGCCCACTCCAACGCTCTGCCCGACAGAAGAGATATTACAAAGCCCACTTGTGCCTGATCCGTGGTGAAACGTGCAGCCAGAAGCTCGAGTTGTATAGAGCACTGACTCACGAATCCCCGACATTGCTTGCTGTCACCAGCAAACTTGTCTGGAAGTGGGAGGTGGGATAATGTGGGGGCAGAGGTGGCAGTGGACACACTCTCTGCAGCCACTCTAGCAGCCTGAACAGCGACTGCGGTAACATCCACAGCTGAGGTTGTGCGCTCAAGAGCCGCCAACCTACCCTCCAGCTGCTGGATGTCCTGCAGTAGACGCTGATCGTCCGCCATTTTACTAGCCAGACCCTGGCACTAGTATTATGTTAGGGCTGGCGGAATGCACAAAATAAATATAAATAATAAGTGCGTTCGCAGCCCGGGGTCCACCGTGCAGGCAGAACCTGCTGCTAGTAGGATGGCGGTTATGGCGAGCTCTGTTACTTCACAGAGTCGCAACTATGGACACTGTGGCCCTATATGGCGGTATAAGTGAACTCTGTTACGCCACAGATTCGCTAAGGTAGAAACGCAGAACTCCACAGGTATGCACAGACAACTGCTGTGCGGACAGCAGTCCGTAGTAACGCAATCAGCAACGCAATCAGACAATCTCCTCACCGGAGAAGCCGGTATTCTAGGGGCTTATTTCAGCCGAGCTCTAAACACATGCATACAATCTCCTAACCGGATGTGCCGGAATTCTAGGGGCTTATTTCAGCCAAGCCCTAACACATGCGTGCAAGATCACCCTGGCGCAAAGCACATAATGTGATTGATACTAGCGCATGGCGGCATGACCATGCCACCCTTTTATAGTAGCAACTACAGGACCTGCCAGATAAGGACCAATAGGAAACTGCTCCAGAACACAAGTGGTTTCAGGACCTTCCTGGCGGACCAATAGGAGCTGCTGCAGTACCTGAGCATGTGACCCCTGATCTCCAATGAGAGATCTTACTCTGGGCATGCTCAGAAGGGGAAAGCAAGGACTTTGTCCTAAAGACGTCCTAAAGACGTCTGCTCGCCGCTAACCAGTACTGGCTACAATAGCAGAGCCTGGAGGAGCAGCAGTAATCCTCTGCACAATGTTAGACTGGGCGAGAAGCTGAGACCAACGTCTAAGCTGAGCAGAGTCCACTGCGGCTGGAGACGGATGGGAGACCGCAGCAGGGACAGCTCGAGATTCCCCCTGTGCAGAAGCGGGAACTCGACCCCTAACAGTTTGTCTCTTACTAGAATATATAAGCAAAGGATGTATGTTGCTGATCTTTTATAGCGAATATAAGTATTGATGACTAATGATGGAAAATGGTATGAAGCAAGAAAATAATATTATTTTCTGAAGGTAAAGGTAACAGGTAGCTTTTAATGTAAGAAAGAATGTTTAATGAGGGTAAACTATAATGTTTAACAGGAATGAAGTATTGTTATTTTATAAGATGCTATTCTGATAGCATGATATAATATAACGAGAGGCGAACCAGATGGCGATAACGGTTGCTACCAATAATCTGTAGAGAATGATAATGATGGTACTTTTGTAAAGCACTTAATGAAAAGAAGGAGAGGCTAGGAAGAATGGTATGAAAGGAGTAATTATTGTAATGTCTTGAATTATTGTTACGCAACATTAAAAAAAAAGTGCCTCTCATAAAGGGAAGTTGCATTTCATTTTTATTTTACCTGGTAAAATGCATATGCAGAAAAATTTGTATGTTTCCTGTAACACCTGTGTTTTACTCTGTTTCAGCCAGCAGATGTGCTGTGTTTAACAGGTGGGGTATGTGGCGCCCCTGAGGGTTCAGTCGCCACAGAGGTATTGTACCTCATCTAGAGGTGTGATATCCCATTCTCAGGTAAGGAGGGAGCACCACCAGGACTCCAACACCTGCACCCACCACACAGACTCTATCAGCATGGCACCCTGAACGTACCCTAAGGGAGGATGGTCTCATCCCTGGCTGGCTAGGAAAGAGTGTTTGGGGAGTGGGTGGAGAAGGTAGGAGGAGGGGAAGTGAAGCTTAGAGAGAGAGTGAGTCAGACGTGAGGAGAAAGTGAACGTAACAGACGTGTGGTGAAGCAGCTCCCTGTCAGGAGGAGCTGCAGAAGGAAAGAGACTGTAGTGTGTTAAGGGAGATGAAGCTGGTAGCAGTTTGTCCCCATGCAAAGTTAGAGTAAGCACGGAGCAGAGAGAAGCTTCTGGAAGGACAGAAAGGGTTCTAGGGGCATGCATAGTGAGTAGTCCATCCGTGGGGCCTGATTCAATAGTGAAGGGACCAAGTCGCAGAAGGGACACTGGCCCCTAGCCTAGATGAGATCTTCAAGACTCAGTTATCAACCGGAGGCAGTTGCATCTTTAGGTGCCCCAGCTACAGAACCACAATTATCTTCTCTGAAAAGGTAGCCATAAGGGAGCAAGGAGACGCAGAGAGGGTGCCATCCGCCAAGGTCCACGGCTACTGGCTAGGGACACTGACTGTGAGGTGTTGGACAGGAAGGAAAGGTGGAAAGTCAGCACAGTGAGACGACTGAGAAAGGAACATATTGAAGGGAGTCCTGGAAAGGTGTATCCTGATCTACCTTGGAGTTTGCTGAGCCCCTCACCTGGGGGACCTGGCACTAAGAGGTCATCTGTGCACACCAGAACTGTGAGCAAAGCTTTGGAAACTGCACCCAGCTGTGTCCTCTAATCATTCCTGCGTCACTCATCCAACACTGCTACATCTACCAACATTACCATTTTGTACATCCTACATCTGCCCTGGGATTAAGCTCTGCCTGTGGAGAGCTATACCAACTCTGCTGCATCACCACCATTCCCAGAGGATCTGCACTGCAGCGCTGGTCACCTCTGACCAGAAACCACACGTGGTATCACAAACACTTTATTACAAACTCTATTATCCCTTGCAAATATTCCCTTCTATTGGACACACAGGGCCACGGACCGGGCCACTGCCGCTGTGACACTTCCCCTTTAAGGGCGATCCACATACATACAATTGAAGTTGGGACATATCATCAACTTCCCAGGACTGTGGCACAGTTCCCAAAATTTTGGTCTCACCTGCAGGATCTGGGATGATTGGGAGGTATGCTTGTATCTCCCATTTGTCTCCAGTTTCCTATAACCATGCTCAATGTCTAATTTATTTTCTGTTGTCTCCAGACTAGTTGGTGAAGACTAAATGATATGATGACTCTTTTTGATGCACATGTTCAGAAATTGCAGTAACAGAATCATGGAGGACAATATACAGAAGTATTTCTCAGAGTAGCTGTGAATACAGCACTGGCGGCATGAGATAAACACTCACTAGAAATTTGCAGTGACATCTGTCTGCTCCCTCCTTTTGTTGCCCTCTTCAGTGACTTTATTAGGAAGCTGTAATTTAAACCATTAGTGAACAAAATGGATTTGAGAAATTAATGAGTTCAGGAAGTTAGTGGAGGAGAAATGGCTCATGAGTGTGTAAGGAGAAAGACCGGGTTATGGGTACTTACGTCATGCCAGGTCTGGAACTGTCGAGGCTGCATCCAGTGTTGCCGGGGGGGAAAGAATAGGGGATCGTAAAGGTCCTATGACCTGGAGAAAGGGGGCATGGCTAAGCCACACTAAGCGAGATCGCAAACGAGATCGCAAATGAGATCGCAATTGCGCCACCATTTATGATGCAGTAGCGATCTCGTTAGCGACTTAACTGTGTGTGACATGTAGCAACAATGTAGCTGCTGCTGAGATGTCGCTGATCGCTTATGAACGTTCTGAGCCATTTTTTGGTCATTGGTGTCCCGCTGGTGAGCCTGAATCGCTGAGTGTGACACCCTTTATGAACGACTTCACCAGCGCCGCAGGTGGGACTAGGTTTTCCCAACGACCGCAGAGGTCGTTATACAGATCGCTGATGAGATGTGTTTGGAATCACAGATCGCTGATGAGTTGTGTTTGGAATCTAACAGCTAAGTCGCTAACGAGATCGCTACTGCATCATAAATGGTGATGTAATTGCGATCTCATTCGCGATCTAGTTTGCGATCTCGCTTAGTGTGGCATACCCTTTAGCCTTCTTTTTCACAAGCCAAACCTTCCCAGATCCTTTAACTGTTCCTCGTAGGGCATAAATGCCAATGCTGAGCTCCTCTCATTTCCTCTCAATAAACCATGGGTGTACTCAGGATCAAAACTAGGGAGGAGCAAGCCATGGTCGTTCAGGTTGTAAAATTTTAGAACAAAAAAGGTGAATGAAACTGCTCCATACAGTATAATGAGCCCCATACCTGTATATACATCATCACTAGCCCCAGCCCACTAAGCCCTCCAACTGTATATACATCATCACCAGCCCACTAAGCCTAGCACCTGTATATATCATCACCAGCCCCAGCCCACTGAGCCCAGCACCACCTGCATATACATCAGCCCAGCCACAGCCAGCCCCAAGCCCTGTATATACCTCAGCCCAGCCACAGCCAGCCCCCAGCCTCTGCATATATATTAGGGGGTGTAGGAGTATTACTGTGTCACCCGCCCCTTAAGTGTACTTAATGTTTCTATGTAAATAATTGTGTAGTTATAAACATTCAGTGGTACTGCTACATAGTTATATGTATTACTGCTCATTTTCATGGCACTGCCACATTATGTGTTGCCATTCTCTGTAGGACTATGTATATTATGTCGTGTTCCTTTAATGTAATATAATAACGTGTTGTCATGTTCTCTACTGTATATAAATACAATGTACTGTTCGTGTTCGGTTTAGGGAAAGTAGGTGCTTTCTACTTTGGGACAATAGAGGAGGACACTTTAGTATATAGTTCCCATACTTGAGGTAAGTGTAGTTCTGTTGTGGGCCACTAGATGGGGGCATACTAGTTAGCCTTGTTAGGTATAGCTGATAGGAAGTTTACATAGGGTTAAGTGTTGGAGGGGCTGCTGGGTAGTAGTAAGAAGGTTCTAGTTAGTTAACTTTGACGGGACCAGAGTACTCAATTGTCCACATTGGTTTTGGCCCGGACCACCGACAGCCATGCAACGTTATAGTACTACAGCCCACGTTACCCACGGACACTGTATACCATATCAGTGGGCCTGTGAAGAGAAGGAAGATGTGGCGTCTTACCACCTGGGCCAATGCTTTTAGGGCAGAAGTTGGCTGGACCAAGGAACTGAGGGGAGCTGGAGCTTTGACAGGATAGGTACAGACGGGCCGGATGCTTCACCGGGGGCCACCAAAAGTACTGATTGATTAATTCAGTTCTGGGGTGAAGCAGGCTGAAGGAAATGTCATTATAGTGAGGTCAGGCCTGGAAGGAACTGGGAAGCAGTCTTGGATGGTCCGGTCCGGGCATGTACTGCACAGAAGTGACAGCAAAGCAGGGAAAGATAAGGAACCAAGTGAAACCAATGTTGAGCCAACTGTGGATGTAACGTGTGAAGAGTTAAGTAAAGAGAATACTCAAGTTATCCTGGACTGTGTCTCCATTACTGGGGGTCGCCTGAAAGAGGGACCGTCATCACCTGGTAAATGCTCAGGGGAAGCTGAACTTGGAGATGCAAGTATGCTGAAGAGAAGAATACAGTTTCATGTAGGGGAAGGACTGGACATAGATGTTGCAGTAATTCAGGTCACGACTACAGTCCTGTCCCTCCTTACACATACATCAGCCACAGCCAGCCCCCAGCCCATGTATATACAGTACAGACCAAAAGTTTGGACACACCTTCTCATTCAATGATTTTTCTGTATTTTCATGACTATGAAAATTGTACATTCACACTGAAGGCATCAAAACTATGAATTTACACATGTGGAATTATACATTACACTTTATAAAAAGTGTGAAACAACTGAAAATATGTCTTATATTCTAGGTTCTTCAAAGTAGCCACCTTTTGCTTTGATTACTGCTTTGCAGGCAGAAAAGGTGAACGGCTGGACTCTACATGCCTGGTTCCCACCGTGAAGCATGGAGGAGGTGGTGTGATGATGTGGGGGTGCTTTGCTGGTGACACTGTTGGGGATTTATTCAAAATTGAAGGCATACTGAACCAGCATGGCTACCACAGCATCTTGCAGCAGCATGCTTTTCCATCCAGTTTGCGTTTAGTTGGACCATCATTTATTTTTCAACAGGACAATGACCTCAAACACACCTCCAGGCTGTATAAGGGCTATTTGACCAAGAAGGAGAGTGATGGGGTGCTACGCCAGATGACCTGGCCTCCACAGTCACTAGACCTGAACCCAATCGAGATGGTTTGGGGTGAGCTGGACCGCTCACCGCTTCAATTTTGAATAAATCCCCAACAGTGTCACCAGCAAAGAACCCCCACACCATCACACCACCTCCTCCATGCTTCACGGTGGGAACTAGGCATGTAGAGTCCATCCGTTCACCTTTTCTGCGTGCAAAGCAGTAATCAAAGCAAAAGGTGGCTACTTTGAAGAACCTAGAATATAAGACATATTTTCAGTTGTTTCACACTTTTTTGTAAAGTGTAATGTATAATTCCACATGTGTTAATTCATAGTTTTGATGCCTTCAGTATGATTCTACAATTTTCATAGCCATGAAAATACAGAAAAATCTTTGAATGAGAAGGTGTGTCCAAACTTTTGGTCTGTACTGTACATCAGCCACAGCCAGCCCCCATCCTCTGTATATACATCAGCCACAGCCAGCCCCCAGCCCCTGTATATATATTAGCCCAGCCAACCCCCAGCCCCTGTATATACATCAGCCCAGCCAGCGCTCACTAACCCAGACCCGGCGTGACGTCACTGACTGAATAGAATAACAGCGATTGCTTCAGGAGTTCTCGGGTCCTAGGAGCTCCTCCGGATGCCTGACCTGATACATTCAGTGGCGCTGCAGCCAGGGGCCGGAGACGGGGAGAGCAGAGCGCTCTTTCTCCGCCCACAAAGAATGTCCTGACATTCAAAGTCAGGCGTTCTTAACCCTTATGTGCAGGGCACCCGGCCACTGACTCACTGATGCTTGCGCGATCGCGTGCACCTGTAAAGCCGCCTTGCTCGAAGATTTAAAGTGCCAGCGGCAGGAAAAACAGGTGGCCCCATCATGATATGTGCACGCCCCTGCTTCTAGGGGGGGCAGCTGCCTCCCCGCCCCACGGTGAGTACGCCCATGTTTCATTTAAGTATTTTGTTTTGATTTTTTAATAAATTGTCTGTTTAATGGTATGCCACAATAATATGCCAATTTAAAGTTTGTACTTTTGTTTCCAGACTTTCTCCAGACTGTTTGCTCTAATAATAATTTTTACTTTCAATTTGCTTTTACTTTGAACAGTCCTTAGAGGATGAACCTCCTCTCATGCTAAGTATAAATTATCTTATTGCAAAGGCTTCTGTGCCTGAGCTGTGAATTGTACATTGATTTATATTGGTAGGTGCAGTATTCTGTTTTACCAAATATAATTGATGCGAACAAATTAATAAGTAATTTAAATTGCAGATGAGTTTGGATATTTAATGCTATGGGCTTGTTTTCCTGGGATCGGCCTAGGACCATTACTTCCAGTGAAAGGAAATCTTAAAGCTTCAAGAAACAAGACATTTTGGAGAATTGTAGCTTCCAACTTTGTGGGAACAGTTTTGAGAAGGCCCTTTTCTGTTCCCCATGACTGTGCTCCAGTTCACAAAGCAAGGTCCATGGGGGAGTTTGGTGTGGAAGGACCTGACCTGCCGCGCAGAGCCCTGACCTCAACCTCATCGAACATAATTGGGATGAACTAGAAAGGAGATTATGAGCCTGGCCCTCTCATCCATTGCTGGTGTCTGACTTCACACATGCTGTATGGATTGAATTGTAACATCTCAACAGACACATTCCAAAATCTTGTAGAAAGTCCTTCCAGAAGAGCGGAAACTGTTAGAGGTGCAAATTAGGAACCAAATCCATATTTCTGCTTTAAGTTTTAGAATAGGATGTCATAAAAGCTCCGGTAGGTGTAATGTAGAGGGGTCCATAAACTTTTTTCCCATATAATCCATCTGATGTATTGATATGTAATCTAACCGTGCATTCATTTATTGGATTGACTCTTTATTTCATTCTATTTTTTTGTAGCAATGAAATCAGAAGAGCCGTTCAACACAACAGGATTTATATTTGAAGGTTTAACGGATGACCCAGTGCTGCAGTATACATTTTTAGTAATATTCTTAGCCATCTACTTTCTAGTAATTTGCGGAAATGGGGTAATACTTGTTGTTATTTTCCAGGACACTCACCTGCACTCTCCAATGTACATCTTCTTATTGAACCTATCCATCATTGACATTGCTTCTACCTCAAATATTCTACCAAAGCTTTTATTTGTGGTCTTCATACAGTATAATATCATCTCTTTTGAGGATTGTATAGCACAACTATATTTTTTCATTTTGTTTGTTTGCACTGAGGTTTTCCTTCTGGCAGTCATGGCATTTGATCGCTATGTTGCAATCTGTTATCCTTTTCATTATGTTATTATAATGAGTTTCGAGCACACTGTTGAATTGTCTGTTACGGCATGGATGGTTGGACTTTTGAGTCCTGTTGGACATGTTGCCCTCATATCAAGAATGTCCTTTTGCACGTCTCATGTAATCAGGCATTTCTACTGTGATATTTCACCATTGCTGAAGATCTCGTATAGTGATATATACAGTGTAGAAATGCTAACTTATGCAGTAGGGACACTTGTGGGAATTTTTACATTAAATTTTACCTTATTATCATATATTTTTATCATTTTGAAAATTCTTACTATTAAATCCAAAGAAGGTCGAGGAAAAACTTTTTCTACTTGTTCTTCACATCTAACTTGTGTGATTATGTTTTATGGAACAATAATGTGCCTGCACATGAGACCCACATCAACTAATTCCTCAAAATTTGACAAGTGCTTTGCGTTTATATATTCTGCCCTGGTTCCAATGTTAAATCCCTTTATTTACAGTTTTAAAAACAAAGAAGTCAAAAAAGCATTAAGAAAACTCAAAAGCCAAGTAATAAAAATAATCTCCAAAGCATAATATATTTAAAGGAGTGGGCCAGGATCTGAAATTTATTTTCTAAATATCTATCCTTACACCCTAACCACTTTTGTAACTTACTTTATTAAATAATACAACCAAAGAAAAAAAGTGTGCCAGGGAGAAAATAATAATCAAATATACATATAAGAAAGTCAAATTTTATCTAAACATAGTTTAAGAACAATGGGCACAGACAAACACCGAATATACTAAAAACTAAAATTTGGTGGGTGAGCTACTGTTTGGAAACTCCTACGAACAAGTATATATATATATATCTAAAAACATATGACATAGTCAATGCACATAGTCAATGCACATGTGAACATTCAATGATACATATATATTTACTTATAATTATTTGCTTTTTCAGAGTAAATTTTATAGCAAAAAGTTTTATTCAATTGGGTATGTAGCAAACAGAAGCAATTGGTTTACTTCCTATGAATAGACATACAGCCAAAGAATTAAAGTTATTTCCCACTGGAAAATATTAAAAACATATATCAAAGATTAAATACATATATTATATATAATGAGCTCAACCACCAAACACCTGACGCGCGTTTCACAAATGCTTACACAACACCTACAATTTTCCGTATCTAGCTAATCCCTAAATTAGTTTTTTCTGTATTTCCTGTGACATTTCATTTGAGAGAATGTAAAACATAATGTCACAGGAGGCTGGGGCTCCACTCGCTCTCCGCAGGATCCATTGCCACTTTTGGAACAGGACATCAACGGGGCAACACTGCAGTTACTTACTAGTTATATGCATCACCACCTCCTCCAAAGACAATTAGGATCCTTGGTGGTTTACGCTGTGGGAGATGTGAGTGCAGCACTGGCACTCTGCTTCTATCTCCTCCACCACCATAGCTTCTGTGAAAGAAGACTTCAGGAAGTGGAGCTAGAAGCAGTGAGTTACACCAGCATCATTACACTTCTAGTAGCATCCTCAAATGAATCGTGAACAGGGGTCGGCACTGTTGTCACTCACTGCTCCTATCTCCACCCCCTGATGACTGCTTCTTTCACAGAAGCTATGATGGGGTACAAACAGAAGCAGAGTGCCAGCGCTGCACTCTCATCTCCCACAGCATCCATCACCCAAGATCCAAGACATCTTCAGAGAGGTTACTGATGCAAGAAATTAGTTTGTAACTGCAGCACTGACCCCTGATGATATCCTATTCCAGGTGGGGTGAAAGATGCTGCCTCAGCCTCCTGTGACATCATATTTGAGACTTCTCTCAAACGAAAAGTCACAGGAAGTAAAATAAATGCATTTAGGGATTAGCTAGATAGGAAAAAGTGTATCGAATTGTGAAATAAAATAAATTACAAAAGCTTAAATTGAGAAACCTGTTTTACTATGGGAAAAAAATGTGAGCTTTGGCCGTCGCACAGACACTGCCAAAAAATCTCTGTATGCGGCTTCTACACTGCAGCATAATATAAGTAAGTGTCATTGCGCTGTGACCTTCAAAGGTACAGTGACTGAAAAATGGAAGGACAAAAAATCAAACTGCAGCGATGTAGCAGTAGCATAGAGCCATCTTTGGCCACTCAACCTGTATGGCAGTCAAAGTCACTCTCACTGCTCAGCCTAACTAAAATTAACAATGAATGTTTATATGTATATTTAAGCAGAATTTTACAATGATAGTGCATTCTATACAGAATCTTTGGTAAATTTGTATCATTTTGAGGATTTGAAGACCTCTCTGATTGATAAATGTTATACTGTTTACAAGTTTAGCAATGTACATGATATGTTATGTAACATTCTGGAATTGCATTTACTGTATATTGGGTATTTCACTGTGTATGTCTTAAGATACAGATCAGGATGTATTTCCCCTCTACTGTATAATGGTAAGTGTAATCTTATTTACAATTGTTCAAAATCAGCCTGAGGATAGGAAAAGTCATCTTGGACATCATGCTTTATTTTATTGCATGACTATAAGTGAAGCCATCAGATACAACCGTATATGTTCCAACCCCATGGATAGAGATGAACACCTTGGTCGCCTTAGAAAGACCTTTTTGAACCAGGGCTACCATCCAAGAACAATTAAAAACCAAATTACAAGAGCCACCAGAATATCAAGGAATCACCTGCTACATTACAAAGCTAAAGAAGAAAATAACCGGGTGCCTCTAGTGGTCACCTACAATCCAAATCTGGAGATGCTAAGGGGAACTGCACGGAAACTACAACCTTTACTACAAAAAGATGCCCGATTACAATCCATATTTCCAGACCCCCCACTACTGTGTTTTAGGCAGCCCCCAAATCTAAGAAGCATCATTGTCAGAAGTTCCCTGTCCTCTCCAACAGCTGCAGGAACCTTTTACTTTGCAACCAGAAAAAATGTAAAACCTGTCCCTTTATAATGACCACGGACAAGATAAAGATCCCCAACTCACATCAGGACTACAAGATCCCAGGTACTTTCAGCTGCATCACATCTAATGTGGTGTACCTAATTATATGTACTAAATGTCCAACTGGGGGTCTGTATGTGGGAGAGACCGGGCAAAAACTGAGAACTAGGATGAATTCTCATCGCCACACAATAAGAGAAAAAAGAATGGATCTACCTGTGGCAAAACATTTTTGTATGCCTGATCACAGCCCCACACACATGAAATTACTGGTACTGAAAAGTAATTTCACTTCTCAGAGACACAGGAGAGTCTCTGAATATGTTGACCTTTGACACTCTCAGTGCAGGAATGAACGTGTCACATGGATTTATGTCTTTCTACATCAATTAGGGAATTTGCTCCAAAGAACCTTGTGGGGGCATCAATAAACATTACCAGACCCCAATCAGAGGGCAATAAAACTTTCACACTCCTTATCTATGAACTGTTCCAATATTTATGTTCATCTCTATCTCCCATAATGACAGTTCTGCTTTACGTCACTTGTCTTATCTATTGCACTGTGTTGTGTATAAATATGTGATTCTTCAGATTTTGTATTAGTCTTTGCCTGATGAAGAGACCTGAGTAGTCTCGAAAGCTTGCAATTTGTTACCATCTTTTCAGTTAGCCATTAAAAGGTATCAACCACTGAGGACTCTCAATTCTAAATATTTTTCGATAAGTGAAAGGAACCTACGTGGCGAAGACAATGTCAGGCATTCTTAATCATGAAGCGTAATTGTGGAATTTATAAAATTAAAGAAAATGATGTCAAATGCGGTCAGTGGTACACAAGTGATGGGAAAAACATTCCCCGATAATGATCAGGTCACATATGTTGGCACACGTTGCGTAGTGCTTGATTGAATGTATTGTAACATTTCCAGGGGATTTAGCTCTGGGATCGCCGTCTGGGTAGACAGAGTGGCACGGAAACAGTTCATTCAGACAGCAGTTCTGGTGAAAACTGGCCGCAACCAGCTTTATTAAAGTCCACAGCAAACAGATATAAAACAAATCATAAACAGAAGACCTAGGCTTGTCTAGTCACTAATTACACTTAGATAGATTTCCCTATCTATCCGGGTCCCGACTCTACCAGCCGGGGCCAAAACAACACATATGTTCAACATTTGTCAGCATTTACCAGCATTTACCAGCATTGAGGTTCACAGAGTCTCCTCCTTGTGTCTGAAGGCACCTTCAACGTCCAGACTTGAGAGAGCTCCCCTCCTATTCAGCCGCTATTCGCACGGATTCTCACTGAGACTGCTTCCTGTGCCGGGACTCCTTGTCCAGACTAAGCGAGCTCTCACTCCTGGAGACTGCTTCTTGTGCCTGGACACCTTCCTGTGTCCAGACTAAGCGTGCTCCCACTCCTGGAGACTGCTTCTTGTGCCTGGACACCTCCTGTGTCCAGACTAAGCTGGCTCTCTGACTGTGTTTGCAGACACCTACTTCTGGTCTCCTAATTAACAGCTGAATGGTTTCAGGCCTGAGCTGCAAGTGTGTGCTGAATGTAAGGTGTAGTGACCTTTCTCTACCACTAGGTTTACAAAGCCACACATTTCCCTTATACCATACAGCACAGTACCTAGGTGAAATGTACACCCCATTCAACACATATTCCTTCACTGTCTCACATATCCCCTCCCTCTTCTCCAGACCGGAGGGCTGGTCATCCAGACCGGAGGGCTGGTCAACAATCCAAAAGAGACAGCGAACTCTGGACCAGTCATGGCCTTCATCAGCTTCATCTTCACTACTGTCATCCGTATCTTCACCTGAGCCATAGCCAACATCAGCTTTCTCTTCATCTGAAGCATCCGTATTACCCTGTACCCTCCCAGGCCTATGCTCTCTGCGGGCCTCGGGTATCCTGCACGGTTTCATCTTGACCTTAGGGCCGGGCTCAGTTTCGATATAGTGCCTGGCCAGAGAAGTACGACCCGGCACATCAGGACACTTCTGCTGACTCTTCCTCAGAAACTCACGTACCTCCTGTCCTGGTGCACTGACCATGTGTCACCAACTATCACAGAAGGTATAGGGGGTTTTTCACTTTTCTCTAGTTCCCCTTGAACCTTCTTTAGCACATCTACTTTCTTAAGAAGATGCTCATGGCTCTTATCACGCTCCTTCATCACAGTTTGGAGTTTTTTCTGAGAAGTAATCAATTCATCTTGTACCTGTGCAACCACTTTTCCTTGATCTTGCAAGGTACTATATATACTTCCCCTTTCATTTCATGCTCTCTGGAGCAACTGCTGGAACCGCTCACGTTCCCGGCGAAGAGATGCCACATCCAGTTCACACTGCTGCAGCTGCTCGCGTAATGCAACATTATCAGTCTTCATTTCTTTGGTGGAGACCTCTTCAGTCACATCACTATGGTATCCAATATCTCCATTTATTCCAGCTTTCAAGTTCTCCTTGATAGCTGCATCTGTATACTCAGAACCCGCCGGATTCTTCTCTTCCACCACGTTCTGCATCCCATCTGAGCTCCCGTGTGTCTGCAGCGGCAACAGAGTGACACATCGCTTTTCCCATTTGTTGGGACGTGGCTCCGATGTAGACTCCCTGAAAGTGCGCTTGAGCTCACCAACGCCAGCCCGATGTCTCAAAATCTCATCTTGTGACTTATCCAGATCCTTGGTATCACTCGGGAACACTGCTGGGGCTTCGGGCGCCGAACTTTCCAGCCTGAGCTTCACGAGTTGCAGCTACTGATGAGGCATCTGGTTTGGTGTCTACCACTTCTATGGCTTTTTCCACCTCTGCAGCATCACCTTCAGAGTCCTTGGCAGATGCAGATCCACACCACTCACCGACAACTTCTCATCTTCAACAGCATCCACTTGTGCTGTGTTCAGTTTCAGAGTCCTGCCTTTAAAGCTCAGCTCTCCTCCTTTCACCTTAGTCTTCGCCAGGGAACCGGCCAACTGTAAAACATCTTCAGATGCCATCTTCTGTCTGGCTGTAAGGTCAGCATCAGCTTTCTTCTCAGGACTCTCAACCTCCTCTGCTACCATGCCTTCCTCATTTGCACTGGTTGCTTTATGGTCATCAGATGATTCACTATCACTATCCCTGGCTGACCCCTTTTTCTCAGCCACATCCGGCTCACTTTCAGGGTTATACACTTCATTTTCATTCACATCCTGCTCACTGTCAGGGCTATACACTTCATTTTCATTCACATCCTGCTCACTGTCAGGTTATACAATTCATTTTCATTCACATCCTGCTCACTGTCAGGGTTATACAATTCATTTTCATTCACATCCTGATCTGGAACCTTAGTTAACATGTCATCCACAACATTAACTTCACCATCTGGTCCCTCAAGTATGTGACTATGTGACAACCCCAGCACTATACTTCTATATAGCTCAGGTACTAGGAGCTGACTCACGACCTCTCCCTGGACTTCAGTGTCCCTACACAACAGGTTAGTGTTTATGGCAACATGAGGAAACCTCTCCTCAGAGCCAGGCTCTTGGGAAACCTCATTCAGAACATTTATATTTTCCTGGGCCGTTTCAAGAGAGGGGCCCCGCCACCGCTCACTCTCAAAACTGTCACAGGACACAGGCAAGTCAGGGACACTCGGCTCCCGAGAACCACCATCCTCGTCTCCCAACATCACCTGCAAAGGAATTTCATCACTATCACAGTCATCATTATTATCAATATCATTATCATGACTATGATCAGTATCATCATCACTATCATGATCATCATCACTATCATTATCAGCATCATTATCATGGTCATCATCACTATCATGATCATCATCATCATCATTATCATTATCATCATCATCATTATCATGGTCATCATCATTATCACATAAGTTTAACGGCCCACTAGCATTGTGTTCCGCCCCTCGGGACTGCGCACCCTCAATAGGAGCTTCATCACACTGTCCATCAGAAACATTTTTTCCCCAGAGACCCTTAGATCGGGGAAAGTCATTACCCAATATAACGGGGTGCACCAGGGTCTTCACCACCCCCACTTCACATGAAACCTCCCCGAGTTTGGGGACCAAGTCCACGGCAGTCTCTGGGTAGACTTTGGTGTCTCCATGGATGCACACCACACTCAGGTGTCCATCAGGGATGAAGTCCCTATCAATCAGGCTGTCACATACGGAAGTCACTGGACTCTCTGAGTCCAAGAGGGCCTGTGCTGGGCAGTCATTTACAACCACCGGGGACACCTGTGGTCCAGTCTCTTCGGCTGAGGTGGACACACACACAGGTTCTGCGCAGAGAGAGAGGGGTCTGCCAACATCACAACACATAGGCTCCCCCTCTATTGGACAGTTGGCTGCAATTTCACGCCAGCTCCAACACTGTCCATCACACTCTCCCACCCACATGTCCCCTCGGGCCTGAACCCGCTTATCAGCATACCCCATGTCCCCAACAGCTGGAACGCTCTTACCGCGAGAGTTCAGCGTCCGGGAACTCCGAAGTGACGACCTCTCAGACGGCTGTACCTCAAGAGGACGTGCTTGGGTGTAGCGGTCCACTATCACCTTTTCAACTCCATAATCAGGTTTGCTGACTGCAGACTCCCAACTGCATCTCCAGTCATGAACTCCTCTGCCACGGGCTGTCACCGTAACACCCAGCCGGGTAAGAATCTCCGCTTTCAGCTTAGCATAGTCTTGACTGTCCTGCTCGCTCAGGTCAGCATAGGCCACCTGGGGCACTCCAATCAGATAGGGTGCGACCATCATGGCCCACTCAGATAGGGGCAGATTCTCCTTCTCTGCCAGTCCCTCAAACCTAGTGAGATATACCTCCACATCATCACGAGGTGTCATCTTTTTCAAGGACTGTCTTACCGCCTTCTTTACAGCGGACAATGCAGGTGACTTTGCCACATTACTTCAGGACGCGGCACCGAAATCCTTTTTTTGTGCTGCCATCCGCTCAACAAATAACCGGTTATTCTCCTGCTGCTGCTGCAGGAATTGCTGCTGGGCCTGCTGCATGCGCTGCTGGTGCTGCAGGCGCTGCCGCTCCATGCTCTGCTGCATGCTCCGCTGGCCTGGACCAGGTACTCAACGAGCTCCTCCATACTGCCGGACTTATCTGTCTCAACCACGGCAGTCTTATGTTGCACATTAACTTTTTTTTTTTTTTTTTCTCTGCAAACTCTATTAGGGCCACTGTCTCTTTAAGACTGCTCCAATCAGACGTTTCTCCTTTGCTGCTGCACACTCCACAGTCTTTTCCACAACAAGTTCAGCTTTGCTGTGCAGACACACTTTTTTTTTTCTCTTTTGCAATTTCAACAGACTTCACCTTTATTGCTGTCTCTAAGCCACTGTGCTGCACACACATTCCAGCACCAATTGTATCAGCCACTGTGCTGCCCCAGCATTCTCCGCCAATTGTAACATTTACAGGGGATTTAGCTCTGGGATCGCCGTCTGGGTAGACAGAGTGGCACGGAAACAGTTCATTCAGACAGCAGTTCTGGTGAAAACTGGCCGCAACCAGCTTTATTAAAGTCCACAGCAAACAGATATAAAACAAATCATAAACAGAAGACCTAGGCTTGTCTAGCCACTAATTACACTTAGATAGATTTCCCTATCTATCCGGGTCCCAACTCTACCAGCCGGGGCCAAAACAACACATATGTTCAACATTTGTCAGCATTTACCAGCATTTACCAGCATTGAGGTTCACAGAGTCTCCTCCTTGTGTCTGAAGGCACCTTCAACGTCCAGACTTGAGAGAGCTCCCCTCCTATTCAGCCGCTATTCGCACGGATTCTCACTGAGACTGCTTCTTGTGCCGGGACTCCTTGTCCAGACTAAGCGAGCTCTCACTCCTGGAGACTGCTTCTTGTGCCTGGACACCTTCCTGTGTCCAGACTAAGCGTGCTCCCACTCCTGGAGACTGCTTCTTGTGCCTGGACACCTCCTGTGTCCAGACTAAGCTAGCTCTCTGACTGTGTTTGCAGACACCTACTTCTGGTCTCCTAATTAACAGCTGAATAGTTTCAGGCCTGAGCTGCAAGTGTGTGCTGAATGTAAGGTGTAGTGACCTTTCTTTACCACTAGGTTTACAAAGCCACACATTTCCCTTATACCATACAGCACAGTACCTAGGTGAAATGTACACCCCATTCAACACATATTCCTTCACTGTCTCACAGTATACAAAGATACACCACGACAAAATTAATGTTATGAATTCAGGTTGGTATTCACGTTAAAGGGAACCTATCACAAGGTTTTTCTCATATAACCTACGGCCACCACTTTAAACCTTGTGTTACACAATTCTGGAATGCTGTATATAAGTCTCCAAGTCGCCCTGCAAGACAAAAAAAGACCTTTTATTATACTCACCTTCATGATCGTCAGGACCGATGGGCATTGCTAAATTAAGGTCCGTTGCCTTCTCTCTTCTTGCCATCGCTGTCTTTCTTCTCTGCTTCATGTGGATGATGCATTCTACATCATCCACACAGTATTCCCCAAAACGCTCCTGTGCAGGCACACTTCTCTTAAATTTTGCAATTTTCAAACTTTGAATTTTTATGCACTTAAATCAGAGAAATATGTCACACAAAATACTTAATAAATAACATTTCCCACATGTCTACTTTACATCAGCGCAATTTTGGAGACAAATTTTTTTTTGTTAGGAAGTTATAAGAGTTAAAAGTTGACCAGCAATTTCTCATTTTTACAATAAAATTTACAAAAACATTTTTTTAGGGACCACATCACATTTAAAGTCACTTTGAGGGGTGTACATGATAGAAAATACCCAAAAGTGACACCATTCTAAAAACTGCACCCCTCAAGATCCTTAAAGCCACATTTAAGAAGTTTATTAACCCATTACGTGCTTCACAAGAACTGAAGCAATGTGGAAGGAAAAAATTAACATTCAACTTTTTTTTACAAATATTTTACTTCAGAAACATTTTTTTTATTTTCTCAAGTGTTAAAAGAGAAAATGAACCACAAAATTTGTTGAACAATTTCTCCTGAATATGCCGATACCCAATATGTGAGGATAAACCACTGTCTGGGCGCACGGCAGAGCTTGGAAAAGAAGGAACGCAGTTTGACTTTTTCAATGCGGAATTGGCTGGAATTGAGATCTGACACCATGTCGCGTTTGGAGAGCCCCTGATGTGCTTAAAAAGTGGAAACCCCCCACAAGTGACACCATTTTGGAAACTAGACCCCTTAAGGAACTTATCTAGATGTGTGGTGAGAACTTTTTTTTGTCCTGAGTATGCTGATACCCCATATGTGGGAGGGAACCACTGTTTGGGCGCATGGCAGAGCTCGGAAGGGAAGGAGCACTGTTTTGGAATGCAGACTTTGATGGAATGGTCTGCGGGTGTCATGTTGCGTTTGAGGAGCCCCTGATGTGCCTAAACAGTAGAAACCACTGTTTGGGCTCACGGCAGAGCTCAGAAGGGAGGGAGCACCATTTGACTTTTTAAATGCAAAATTGGCTGGAATCAATGGTGGCTCCATGTCGTGTTTGGAGACTACCTGATGTACCTAAACAGTGGAAAACCCCCAATTCTAACTCCAACTCTAACCCCAACACACTCCTAACCCTAATCCCAACCCTAACTATAACCCTAATCACAACCCTAATCCCAACACACCCCTAACCCTAATACCAATCATAATCCTAACCACAATCCTAAATCCAACGCACCCCTATCCCTAATCCCAACCCTAACCATAACCCTAACCACAACCCTAGCCCTAATCCCAACCCTAATCATAACCTTAACCACAAACCTAACCCCAACACACCCCTAATGTTAATCCCAACCCTAATCCTAACACTAACCCTAACCCTAACACTTTAGCCCAACTAACTTTAGCCTAACTCTAACCCTAATAGGAAAATGGATATAAATATATTTTCTTTATTTTACTATGTTTCCATATCTAAGGGGGTGATAAAGGGGGGTTTATTTACTATTCTTTTTATTTTGATCACTGTCATAGTGTTTATCACAGTGACCAAAAGGAACCTATAGGAAAAATCTTCCTGCTGTTGCCGGGTGCCAGTCGGCAGATCTCGGTGGGCACATTGCGCATGCGTCTGCCATTTTCTAACCGGAAAAAGATGGCGGCGCCCACCGGAGGATGCAAGAGGGCCCGAGGAGCACCGGGAGGTATGGGGGAGGATCGGGACCCTATTTCTCTCTTCTCTGATGTGCGATCACTTCAGAGGAAAAGAGAGAAATTAAATGGCACATCGGACCTTTTTTTTGCTGTCGCCGTTATATGGTTAGTAATGGCAATCGCAACATCAGGTCGGTAAAAACCGACCCGAATCATGTTCTCTGGGGTCTTGGCTTCTAATAACTTGTTCAAATTCAAGATTGATATCTGAGTCTTTGCACCATCCTACAGTGAATTAATCTGTATTATGATCACCATGCTTCCTCCACACAGAGTGCTCATCCCATACTAGTGGACTAATCTTTATACATATCTTTCAGCAGTTTGAAGCAAAAACCTTGGTTTGCTTTTTCATGTGCAATGAGACACCCTCAAAGCACTTCCAGCCTGATTTGCATATGGCTCCTTTGCTAGATTTCTCAAGACTGGGAGTTCAGAGCTCTACAAAAAGGTATCATTTTTATTGGAGGACATACACAACCATATCACTACTTCAATATGTGAATACATGCTGACAGGTTACCTTTAAACATTGTAAGATACTGATAGGTAAATATATAAAAAAAAACTGTGGAACTTTTAAATAAGGCATTAACTGTATTTTCTCAGCTACAGTAGTGCTTAAAGGGCATCTGTCACATTTGACCTATCTAAACTATTAATATGGGCATACAGGTTAAAGACTGCTGAAAAGAGTTCTACCTGTATGTCTCATATCAGAGACCATGTTGACAAGAAATCATCTTTATCACTTCATATAAATGTCCTCTTCCAGACTCTGGATCGGATGGTGCCTGGAAGATAACTCTGCCTCCAAATCTTGTTTTACATGAAGTGGGAATTACCAGTGTGAGGCGAGTAACCAAAACTGACCAGGAGACAAGAAATTAGTCTTCTTGCAAACACATTTTTTTCTTCTATCTCAGCTCTGCTGTATTGCAAAAATATTGCAACCCTGTCTGCCTGTGAGATGGAAGCTGAGAGGAATCTGCTGATCTATTAAGTATAATCACACACAGCTCTGCAGAGAGATCAGTAGAGCAGAGAACGGCCATTACATATCACACTGGTAACTCTCCCTTTATATGAAACAAGCTCTGGAGGCAGAGTTATCTTCCAGGCATCATCCTCCTCAGAGACTGTAAGAGGTGATTCGCATAGATGAAAGATGATTTATCCACAACAAGGCATCTGATTTGAGACACATACAGTAGGTATGGAAAGTATTCAGAGCCCTTTAAATTTTTCACTCTTTGTTTCATTGCAGCCATTTGGTAAATTCAAAACATTTCATTTTTTTCTCATTAATGTAAACTCTGCACACCATCTTGACTAAAAAAAACAGAAATGTAGAAATTTTTGCAAAATCTGATCATCACCTCTATGTAACAGAGCCGATCAGGTTATGGCAGCTTCTAGTCTCCCATGGAGACTATGGAAGCATGCCAAAAGCAAAAAAAAGTTTTTAAAAATATAAAAGTTCAAATCACCCCCCTTTCGCCCCATTCAAAATAAAACAATATAAAAAAAACAAACATACACATATTTGGTATTGCCGCGTTCAGAATCACCCCATTTATCAATAAAAAAGATTAACCCCTTAATGACCAAGCCATTTTGTAGGTTAATGACTAGGCCTGAATTTTGAAATTGGACCACTGTCACTTTATGTGCTTATAACTCTGGAACGCTTCAACGGATCCCGCTGATTCTGAGAACATTTTTTCGTGACATATTGTAATTCATGTTCGTGGTAAAATTTCAACGATGTGACTTGTGTTTATTTATGAAGCAAACAGAAATATGGGAAAAAATTTTTACATTTTGCCATTTTCAAACTTTTAATTTTTATGCCCTTAAATCATAGAGATATGTCACAAAAAATAGTTAATAAATAACATTTCCAACATGTCTACTTTACATCAGCACAATTAGTTAAAAGGGTTAAAAGTTGACCAGTGATTTCTCATTTTTCCAACAAAATTACAAAACCATTTTTTCTAGGGACCACCTCACATTTGAAGTCACTTTGAGGGGTCTATATGACAGAAAATACCCAAAAGTGACACCATTCTAGAAACTGCACCCCTCAAGGTGTTCTAAACCACATACAATTCATAAGAATTGAAGCAATGTGGAAGGAAAAAATGAACATTAAACTTTTTTCCTCAAAATATTTCTTCGGACACAATTTTTTTTTTGTCAAGGGTATCAGGAGAAAATAAACCACAATAATTGTTGTAAAATTTCTCTTGAGTACGCCAATACCCATGTATGCAGGAAGACCAATCTTTAGGCGCATGGCAGGGCTCAGAAGGGAAGGAGCATCATTTGAGATTTTGAATGTCAAATTGCCTGGAATCGAGAGCGGACGCCATGTCGCATTTGGAGATGTACTTAAACAGTGGAAACCCCCCATAAGTGACCCCATTTTGGAAACTAAACCCCCCAAGGAACTTATCTAAATGTGTGGTGAGCACTTTGAACCCCCAAGGGCTTCACAGAAGGTTATAACGTAGAGCAGTAAAATTAATAAATCATATTTTTTCCACAAAAATGATCTTTTCACCCCTAATTTTTATTTTCCCAAGAGTAACAGGACCCCAAAAGTTATTGTGCAATTTGTCCTGAGTACGCTGATACTCAATATGTGGGGGTAAACCACTATTTGGGCGCATGGCAGAGCTTGAAAGGGAACGGGCGCCATTTGACTTTTTTGGCTGGAATTGAGATCGGACACCATGTCGCGTTTGGAGAGCCCCTGATGTGCCTAAACAGTAGAAACCCCTCACAAGTGACCCCATTTTTGAAACTAGACCCCCCAAGGAGCTTATCTAAATGTGTGGTGAGCACTTTGAACCCCCAAGTGCTTCACAGAAGTTTATAATGTAAAGCCGTGAAAATAAAAAAAATCATATTTTTTTTCTGCAAAAATGATGTTTTTGCCCCCAAATTTTTATTTTCACAAAGGTAACAGGAGAAATTAGATCCCCAAAGTTGTTGTGCAATTTGTCCTGAGTACGCTGCTCTTTGGGAGGCAGAATGAACAAATCCACACAAGGTGAAGAACTGGTTTTATTTTTTACGCCGTTCTTCGTGCGGTATTAGTGATTAGGCGACTTTATTCTTCGGGTCGGTGCGATTACAGCGATACCAGATTTATAATCTTTTTTCATGTTTAGCTTCTGTCACACACTAAAAGATACTTTTTTTGTAAGAATTTTTTGTAAGAAATTTTTGGATTGCCGTATTTTGAAAGCTATAATTTTTCCATATTTCGGCCAACAGAGTTATGTGCAGGCTTGTTTTTTGCGGGGCGAGCTGACGTTTTTATTGGTACCATATTCGGGCACATAACGTTTTTTCATCGCTTTCTATTCTGATTTTTGTGGAGGCAGAATGAACAAAAACCAGTTATTCAGGAATTACTTTTTTTTTTCCTCTCCATTCAGTGTGTGGTAAAATTGGTAAGCAGCTTTATTCTTCGGGTCACAACGTTTACAATGATACCTCATTTCTATCTTTTTTTATGTTTTTCTTTTTTACTCAATAAAAACTTTAATAGAAAAAATTAATTATTTTTGCATCAGTTTATTCTGCGAGCTATAACTTTTTTATTTTTTCGCTGATGATGCTGTGTTATGGCTTGATTTTTGCAGGACAAGAAGACGTTTTCAGCGGTACCATGTTTATTTATATTCGTCTTTTTGATCGCGAGTTATTGCACCTTTTCCAAACGGCATGATGATACCGTTTGGAAAAAGTATAACTTTTTCTGTGTTTTTTTTACAGCGTTCACTGAAGGGGTTAACTAGGGATTTTTACGGACCACCCACCACTGGCAGTGCATCATTGACACCTGGAACATTGACCCACATGTGTGATTATGTGTTGCGGATCTTAAAAAGTGACCTCGCATTGCCAAAATTATGAAGGATGATGACTACTGGTTGGTCAGCATCCTCGATCCACGCTATAAAGGCAAATTACAGAACATCATGCCACAGGAGAACCTAGAGCTAATATTGGCCAACAAACAAGCAATTCCTTTTGTAAGAGGCATTCCCAGCACACAGCAGCGGTGCAGGTTCTACCACGAGCCGTACAGAGCCAAATGGAAGAGATGTTCGTGGTGCACACAGCCGAAGTGGCGTTGGAGACAGGGGTTTCATGACCATGTTGTGGACTGATTTCTTGAGTACCGCTCACAGGACTGGTAATACTGAATCGATTGCAACAGACAGGAGACAGCAGTTGTCAACTATGGTTCAAAATTACCTCTCCTCCCTTATCAATGTTCTCCCTCACAGTTCATTCCCCTTTGACTACTGGGCCTGTAAACTGGACACCTGGCCTGAATTGGCACAATATGCCTTACAGGAGCTCGCTTGCCCTGCTGGTAGTGTCCTATCAGAAAGAGTCTTCAGTGCTGCTGGATCAATCCTGACAGAAAGAAGGACCCGGCTGTGGACAAAAAAAAATGGAGGTGATCTCAGCTTCATTAAAATGAACCATGCCTGGGTTTCAAAGGATTTTGTACCAACTTCCTCTGATGACACATAGGTTGCCAGCAAAATGGCTCGCTTTGTCCTCCTCTTCTTCCGACTTCTCCAATTCCTCCATTTGCAGCTGCTAAACTTCCAGTCTACACCTCAATATATGCCAGTTTTTCCACCTCCCTAACTGGGCTGTACCCCCCAGGGCCGGCGTCAGCACCTGGCGCACCCGGGCAAGTGCCGGGGCCCTGAGCAGGTGGGGGGGCCCACTCACGTCAGAGACACCGGAATGCTATGAGGGGCCCTGTGCCAGTGCCGGCGCCCATGAGTGGGCCCCCCCTGCTTGCTCAGGGCCCCAGCACTTGCAATACTTACCTCTCCCTGCTCCACCGCTGTGACATATTCCGCATTTCCTGACAGTGACATTCAGGTCAGAGAGCGTGATGATGTCATGTGTGTGTGCCCTTTGCCTGAACAGATACAGTGCAACGAGCTGGAAGATGGCGACGCTGAGGAGTCCAGAGTAGAGCAGTGCCCAGCGAGGAGAGGTATTTAATTTTTTTTAATGTTTGGAGCAATATATGGGGAGCATTATACACTGGAGAATTATATAATGGGCCCATAATGCACTTGAGCATCATAGATAAGGCCCATTATACACTGGAGCAATGTATACGGGGCCCATCATACACTGATGCATTATAAAATGGGGCCCATCATACACTGGAGCATCATATACGGGGCCCATTATACACTGGAGCATCAAATGGGGCCCATTATATATGGAGCATTATATAGGCCCATCATACACTGGAGCATCATCCATGGGGCACATCATATACTGGAGCATCATATGGGGCCCATTAGATATGGCACATCATATGGGGCACATAATATATATAGAGCATCACATGGAGCACATTATATATGTGGACCATTATATTTGGAGCATTATATGGGGCTCATAATACACTGGAGCATCATTTATGGGGCCCATCATATACTAGAGCATCATATGGGATTCATTATTTATGTGGCATCATATAGGGCCCTTTATATATGGAGCATCATATGGAGCACATATTGGGCCTATTCTGTATGGAGCATTATATGGAGCACATATTGGGCCTATTCTGTATGGAGCATTATATGGAGCCCATTCTGCATGGAGCAATATATGGGGCCCATCATATACAGTATGGAGCTTTATATGTGACTCATTATACTGTATGGAGCAATATGTGGGGCTCATTATACTCTATGGGACCGTCCTATACTGTATGGCACATTATATGGGAACCATCATATACTGGAGCATTATGTGGAGCTCATCATATACTGTATGGAACATTATATGGTACCAATTATGTATGGAGCAATATATGGGGCTCATTATTCTGTATGGCGCACTATGTGGTGCCCATAATACTTTATGGAGGTCTATACTGTCCGGTTTTTGAGCTATTGTAGAATTTAAAATAGATATCACTCATGTAATGTAAGAAGTTAAGTATTTGGCATTGTACTATACCTATATTTCTGTGCCGTATAGGAGCATCATGAATTGTGGTTAGTGTTGAGCGATACGATAATGCAAATATCGGCTATCGGCCGATATTAGCTCTATCGGCCTTTCGATAATTCGTTTCGATATTTTCGTCTTATCGAATACCGGAATCGGATTTGTCACTGTCACTGTGAGTGTCCGTCGGTCGGGTCTGTCAGGAGTCAGCGGCACTTACCTGGCAGAAGATCTCCGGCGGTCACGTCCTGGACTGCTTGATGGCCGCCATTATCTTCTCCCTGGCGGTCACATGCAGTTTTTCGCGATAACTGCAGTGACTGCAGGGTAATCCCGGCCGTAAAGCAGTCAGTCCGATGACGTCACCGCCGGGGAAGCAGGTAATCAGCTGTGCTGCGCCGGGATGACAGGCTCTGCCTGTCATTCTGATGTAGCAGAGCTGGATCGTCGTGGGACACTCGTTACTATGGACTGCGTCGGTCAGGTGGTATACTTTTTTTTTTTTTAATTTTTTTACAGGAGATCGATGGCGTCGCAGCAGGATGAGACAGTAATAAAAGAAATGAAAACTGTGTTTTTTTTTTTTATTAAATTAAAAAAATTTTTTTGGAACATTCACCCGTCCGGGTACATAAACAATTTAACTATTTATTTACATACAGGGACCCTGTCCGGGTTATTTAGACTTCTTTGGCTGGCCTCTTCCAGGTACTACCTGGTACTCTTCTGGTGCTTGCCAAACATCCGAGGCACCAAGGACCACCAGGACCTGATGACGTCGTGTGGCCTGTACAGTCAAGTCGTGACCCGCTATCTGGGTCTGTGTGGCCACCTCTTTCATCTCTCTCCGGGTCTGGAGCCCTATGTCACGGACTGTACGAACCCCAGGGGGCCTAACAGGCGCCGGGTACGGGCCAGCTATACTTATCATGTCCATAGCTGGGGCTGCTGAGGAGACCACTGAGGGAGGCTGGGGAGATTTACGGCGTGGGGTGGGCACTTTTGCAGAGGCCTGGATGTGGGAGGCTGAAGGCTTCGAGGGTCTCACAGGTTCCTGACACACTGGGGAGTAGGGGTCGCACCTGGTAACATTTAGGGCGTACCACCCATTGTAACCCCAGTGTCGGGTGTAAGTCACCAAGTCTCCTGGCAACAGGTCCCTCCCCGGGTGTCCTTCTGGGAGGTGAGCCTCCACGTCCCGCCGGGTCACAAAGACTTCTAAATAAAGTCCAGGCTCCTTGATGAAGCCCCACCCACCTTTCAATTTAAAGTTCCGTACTGCACCCTTACGCCGCGGCTCACTCAGGGTTCCTTTGTCCTTTCTCATCCGGTCCTTATCTGCCCGGTCCTTCTCCAGGTGACGTTGGCGAAGTTTTAGGGTTTCTCGCTGCTCCCTTTGTCGCTCTGCTTCCTTCTCCCAACGTCTCCACTCTTCCTCCTGACGCCAATTGTAATTCTCCTCCACCAGTTGCTCCATGTCTCCACCACTCCACTGCAGCTTACAGTGTCCGGTTTGCGGCAGCTCTCCTGTCGCCCCCCAGTCCTGGCGGCGCTCCCCTGCGGAGGAAGCAGACGGCTCTAAATCAGATGACAGTCGGGGCTCGGTACAGGCAGGTAGTGCTCTGGTGCCTGCGCGGCCTCCTCCATGAGGACGGGTGTCGCTTCTTCTGTCTCAGCGACCGGGGCAGACAGCGGGATTTGGGGTGCTGCTGACGGTGCTGCGGTTTTTGCAGGAACGGGTGCCTCCACTGCGACAACGTCAACCGGATCACATTGCAAGGGCTCCTCTACTATAACGGGTGCCTCACCTTCTGGTACAGACACTTCAGGTAAGAGGGATTGGCGCCGCTCCAAGTTTATTTTTAGGGCACGCCAGCTGGCTTCCATCCTGGCGACCTCCTCCGGTGCCGGGCCAGGCCTCTTAGGGTATCCGCCGCTTCTTGCAGCGTAGGAGGGTTTACAGGCCGGGTGCCCAACGGTGATTCCGTGGCGATCGGGTCGCTTCCGTGGGGGGAGAGCTCTGACTGCTCCATCCCTTCCCACTTCTGCTCGTCGTGTCCATTAGCCATCTCTGCCAAGTCACATGTGTCATATCTGGAGAGGGCCCCTCTTTTGTAGGGAGGCGGGACCTTCTCACACTGAGGAGGATGAGGAGGCGGAACTCCAGAGCTGTGGGGCACGATGTTACATTGCAGTACCATTTACAGTGGGCGGCCATCGTTTTCACGCCACTGAGTGAGTGACACCCACGAAGAGCACGCCCTTCTTCTTCACCAGTGCCTCGTCGTGACGCAGATATGGCGGAAAAATGGCAAATACATTCTCTGATGATTTTAGCAATTCTCAAGCACAAAACCAGTGCAATTCAGGCACACAGGACTCGCTTATAGCGAGCTACAGAATCCTGTTCGTGACGCCCAAGTTGAGTCGCACAGAGCCAGAGGTTTTCAGGGTACTCGGCACCGAGCCCGTCGACTTCTATGGGGTATGTCACGTCTTTACCCGGCAATTGAATTAGAGTCGATTTTACTATGTAGAAGTGTATAAACTATAAATATATGTATATATATATGTCACAATGACATGTATATATATATATATGTATTCTATGTGTGTATATTTTGTGTTTACAACGAAAGAAAGGGTTTTTTTTGTTGCGATATTTTGTTCCCATAGACTTACATGGGACTTCCGGTATCGAAATCGGATATCGACGATATTTAGTGCTATCAGCGATACAATTTCGATACAATATTTTTAGATATCGAGCAATATCGCTCAACACTAATTGTGGTATTATTATTATTATTATTATTATAGATTTTTATAGCACCATTTATTCCATGGCGCTTTACATGTGAAGAGGGGCAAATATAGACAAGTACAATAAACATGAGCAATACAAGGCACACACAAGTATAGAAGGAGAGCGGACCCTGCCCGCAAGGGCTCACAGTCTACAGGGATGGGTGAGGATACACTAGGAGAGGGTAGAGCTGGTCGTACGGTGTTTCAGTAGACTGATGATCACTGCAGGTTGTAGGCTTGTTGGAAGAGGTGGGTCTTCAGGTTATTTTTGAAGGTTTCCATGGTAGTCGCGAGTCTGATGTGTTGGGGTAGAGAATTCCAGAGTATGGGAGAGGCACGGGAGAAGCTTTGTATGCGGTTGTGGGAAGAAAAGATAAGAGGGGAGTAGAGGAGGAGATCTTGAGAGGATCGAAGGTTGCGTGTGGGTATGTACCGGGAGACCATGTCACAGATGTATGGAGGAGATAGATTGTGGATGGCTTTGTATGTGTGGTATGTGTTAAAGGGGCCCACTGAGACTCTTTGGCCCGGGGCCCATGAAAACCTGGAGCCAGCCCTGCCCCCCCACAACTTTAGCCATATAACCCCCAGTTTTCAATGCGTTACTATTATTATAAAGTAAATTAAGGCTGACAAGCTTAAGTAATAAGAATTGATGTCGTTGGCATTGAAATGGGCACTGTAGGTGTGTTTACTGTCCTCCACTCACTGGCGACTTTTATTCCCCATTGACTTGCATTGGGGTCGGGTTTCGTTTTTTGTCGAAACTCAGACTTTTGCGGTAGTTAGTTGGCCGATTTCGTTCGACTCGACTTTTGGTAAAGTCGGATGGTCCGAAACCCGACTCGACCCTCCCGGAGGCAAAGTCGCTCATCTCTAGTCACCGCAAGATTGCATTAAAAGGCAATAACGGGAGATCAAAAGATCATACCTGCACCAAAATGGTATCATCAGCTCGGCATGCAAAAAATAAGCCCTCACCCAACCCGAGATCACAAAAAAAATGGAGACACTATGGATATCGGAAAATGGCGCAATTTTTTTTTTAACAAAGTTTGGAAATTTTTTTCACCACTTAGATAAAAAGAAGCAAGACATGTTTGGTGTCTATGAACTCGTAATGACCTGGAGAATCATAATGGAAGGTCAGTTTTAGCATATAGTGAACCTAGTAAAAAAGCCAAACAAAAATCAAGTGTGGGGTTGAACTTTTTTTGCAGTTTCACTGCCCTTGGAATATTTTTTCTGTTTTCTAGTACAAGACATGGTAAAACCAATGGTGTCATTCAAAAGTAAACTTTTCCTGCAGAAAACAAGCCCTCACACAGCCATATTGACAGAAAGTAAACAAGTTATGGCTCTGAGAAGAAGAGTAGCAAAAAACGAAAACGCAAAAAAAAAAACAACCTCCGTTCATGAAGGGGTTAATTGTTTGTGAACCCTTCAAAATTTTCTCTATTTCTGCATAAAAGCAATCTAACACTACAGGTGATTTTCATCAAGTCCTAACAGTAAATAAAGAAAGTGAAATCAAGGAAAAGAAAAGAATATTAGTCTTTGTTTATTTTTTATTTTACTTATTTATATAGCATGATCCTTTTGCAGAGCGCTTTATAAACATCATCACCATTGTCCCCATTGTTGCTCACAATCTAAATTCCTTATTAGTTTGTCTTTAGGGTAAAAGCATTTAACATCCCATGTCTGTGAGAGGCAAAGTATGTGAACCTTTAGGCTAAGTGCACACGTCAGGAATGTTTGCAGAATATTCCTGAGCAAAATCGGTAAAAACGCGTGGATTTTGTGCGTTTTTGCTCGGATTTTACGAGTTTTTACTGCGATTTTTTCCTGAACTTTCTAGGTCAATAATATAGCGGGAAAAACGCTAGAATTCAGCGAAATTAATGAACATGTTGGTTCTTTTTCCGAGATGCGTTTTTTTTTGCGGAGAAAAACGCACCATGTGCACAAAAATTGCGGAATTCATTCTAAATGATAGGATGCTTAATTAATGCGTTTTTTATGTGTTTTTTCCCACAAAAAAACGCGAAAAAAGCGCAAATAATCCTGAACGTGTGCACATAGCCTTAGGATTAGGATATAATTTGAAGGTGAAATTAGAGTCTAGTGTTCTCAATCAATGGGATATCAATCAGGTGTGACTGGGTTACCTGTCTTATTTAAAGAACAGTGATCTATCACTGATACTCATAAGACTCATAATACTGGTGAAAGTTAGAAAGCAATCTTTAACCCCTTAGTGACACATCCAATTTGCAGCTTAATGACTGGGCCAATTTTTACAATTCTGACCACTGTCAATTTATGAGGTTATAACTCTGGAACGCTTTAATTGATCCTGCTGATTCTGAGAATGTTTTTTCGTGACATATTTTACTTCAGGTTAGTGGTAAAAAAAATTTTATATGACGCGTTTATTTATGAAAAAAACAGAAATATGGCAAAAATTTTGAAAATTTAGCAATTTTCAAACTTTAAATTTTTATGCCCTTAAATCAGATTGCTATGTCGTACAAATTTCTTAATAAATAACATTTCCCACATGTCTACTTTACATCAGCACAATATTGGAAGCAAAATATATTTTTTTTTTTGTTACGAAGTTATAAGGGTTATAAGGCTTAAAAGTTGACCAGCGATTTTACATTTTTACAACAAAATTATTTTTTTAGGGACCACCTCACATTTGAAGTCACTTTGAGGGGTCTATATGATAGAAAATACCTAGTGACACCATTCTAAAAACTGCACCCCTCAAGATGCTCAAAACCACATTCAAAAAGTTTATTAACTCTTTACTTGCTTCACAGGAAGGAAAAAATTAACATTTAACTTTTTTTTTTAAATAATTTACTTCAGAACCAATTTTTTAAATTTTTACAAGTGTTAAAAGAGAAAATGAACCACAAAATTTGTTGTACAATTTCTCCTGAATACGCCTATACCCCAATTGTGGGGGTAAACCACTTTTTAGGCGCACGGCAGAGGTCGCAAGGGAAGGAGCGCCATTTGACTTTTTCAACACAGAATTGACTGAACGCCATGTCGCGTTTGGAGAGCCCCTGATGTGCCTAAACAGTGGAATCCCCCAACAAGTGATCCCATTTTGGAAACTAGACCCCCTAAGGAACTTATATAGATGTGTGGTGAGCACTTTGAACCTCCAAGTGCTTCACAGAAGTTTATAACGCAGAGCCATGAAAATAAAAAAATAATTTTTTTCCTCAAAAATGATTTTTTAGCCAGCTATTTTTATTTTCCCAAGGGCAACAGGAGAAATTAGAACCCCTAAAATTGGTGTGCAATTTGTCCTGAGTACGCTGATACCCCATATGTTGGGGTAAACCACTATTTGGGCGCACGGCAGGGCTCGGAAGGGAGGGAGCACCGTTTGACTTTTTGAATGCCATGTCGGGTTTGGAGACCCCTTGATGTGCCTAAATAGTGGAAACCCGTCAATTCTAGCTCCAACCTTAACCCCAACACACCCCTAACCCTAATCCCAACCCTAACCCTAATCCCAATCCTAACCCTAATCCTAACCCTAATTCCAACCCTAATTGTAACCCTAGCCCTAATTGTAACCCTAACCCTAAGTGTAAACCTAATCCTAACACTAATCCCAACCCTAATTCCAACCCTAACCCTAACCCTAATCCTAACCCTAACCCTAATGGAAAAATGAAAATAAATATATTTTCTTTATTTTATTATATGTGCCTAACTAAGGGGCTGATAAAGGGGGGGTTTATTTACTATTTTTTTTTATCACTGTGATAGCGTTTATCACAATGATCAAAATGTCCTGTACTGAATGAATGAATCTGCCGGCATGCAGATTTGGCGGGCGCACTGCACATGCGCCCACCATTTTCTGTGCAGGCAGGAGACCGGGAGCTGCAGTAGCCAGAGGAGGATGGGGGGGACACCGGGAGGTACTGAGGGGGATCAGGAGTCCCGGGGACCCTATTTCTCTCCTCTCTGATGTGCGATCACATCAGAGGGAGAGAGAAATGACATGCAGGATTGCGGCTTTTTTTTCTTTTGTGATCGCCGTTATATGGTTAATAACGGCGATCGCAAAAGCGGGGGACTGCGGTGGACCCGAATTATGTTCTCTGGGGTTTTGGCTACCCCCTGGTAGCTGAGACCCTGGAGAAAATCCGACTTGGTGGGCGCACTGCGCACTGCGTATGTGCCTGCCATTTTCTTTCCACTTAGAAGACCCGGGCAGCTCTGGGAGCCACAGGAGGATTGGGGGGACACAGGGAGGCACGGGGGACATATCGACGGTCCCGGGGACCCTATTTCTCTCCCCTCTGATGTGCGATCACATCAGAGGAGAGAGAAATGAAATGGAGAATCGCAGCTTTTTTGTTTTTTTTTGCGGTTGCCTTTATACGGTTAATAACGGCGATCGCAAAAGCGGGGTCGGTAAAAACCGACCCGAATCATGTTTTCTGGGGTTGCTGAGACCCCAGAGAAAATCCGACTCTGGGGGGCGCTATATACTTTTTCCACAGCGCCGTGAATTAACGGCGCTGTGGTTTAAGTACCCTTAACTACCACCGTTAAAAGGCATATCGGCAGTCGTTAAGGGGTTAAAGAGTTTGGACTCCGTCAGTCAACAGTCAGAAAGTTTGTGTACAAATGGAGGGAATTTAAGACCATTGTCACCATCCCCAGTAGTAGTTGACCAACACAGATCACTCCAAGTCCTAGACATAAAATAGTCCACTTAGTTAAAAAGGAACCCCAGAAAACCTCTAAACAACTAAAGGCCTCTCTCACATTTGCTAATGTTGATGGTCATGAGTCTACCATGAAGAGGACATTGAACAACAATTATGTGCATGGCAGGATTGGAAAGGAAAAGCCACTGCCCTTTATTGCTGCCCTTCTGCAGTTTGTTGAAGATTATGGGGACAAGCCACAAGGGTATTTGAACAATCTTTTGTGGATGTATGAGATCAACCAATATACAGCTTTTTGGCTTAAATCAGAAGTATTCTGTTTAGAGAAAGAAAAAGATTTCACTGCTGCATGAAAACCTCATACCATCTGTGAGACACAGGTGGTAAGATGGTAGTATCATGGTTTGGGCCTGAGCGAGGACCGCTTGTCATCATGGATGGAACAATAAATTATGAACTTTGTTACCAAATTATAAAGGAAAATCTCGATGAGCTCAATCTCAAGAAAATGTGGGATATGTAGAAAAACAACAAACCCAAAGCACAAAAGTTGTTCTATAAAGGAATAGTTAAAGAAGAATAAAGTTAAAATTTTGTTATGGTGGTGTCAAAGTCCTGACAATCTTATAGAAATGTTGAATATGTAGATACAGAGAGACCAGTTAAAAAAATATTTACAGAGTTAATCGGGCTCCCCAGTCTTAAGCTACAAGTCTGCAGTCACTTTCTGCTAGTACAGACTTGTGAATCCTCGCTACAGACTCTGGAGGATTCACCAGCTCCAGGAGTGGGCAGTCAACTGACCACAAGTACGCAATTTGCATACTTCTGACCACATTCCAACTAGACTGTATCTGGACCCGCTCAATACACTTGCATTGAGTGAGGCGACGTCCATCTAGTTGGCACGTGACCACATGTATGCACATCCTATCACGTGCCTGCCACTCCTGGTGCCAGCACTGGAGAATCCTCATAGCGTGCATTGCGCTCGATGTGAAGATTCTCAAGTAGAGTTGAACAAATATGTTCGGAAATGGTCGCCAAATCTGAATTTGCCATATTCATTCCATACTGGTACTCTATTTGTGCTGAATTTATATTTGACGATCGATTCTGAACATATTCGGTCATTTCTACTCCCATTGATTCCAATAATGTTTTGTTGTGTTTGGCGAATATTGCAAATACAATATTCGCCGCCGATCGCAATCTGAACCGAATTTTGAAAAATTCGCTCAACTCTATTCACAAGTCAACAGTTACATATACATATTTACTTAATTTTAATTAAACGCAGGATAGTCTGGATGTTGGATAATGAGCTCCAATCAGTTCCAAAATAATTCAAGCTGTCCTACAGGCTTAGGGTGCATCAGTGTCAGCGCAAACTATTTGTCGACAGTTGAATGAAATGCTATGGCAGTGTAAAGATTTGTCGGATGCAGTAAACAGCAGGAGGCAGAGAAGGGGTTAACAAGAATTTACTTAAGCAATTAAAGAATACGAATTCAAGGAAACCTCCACGCAGGGAGGTAATTAGGCAAATAGTGAACTACACAATAAACATAACAAGAGGGGGAAAAGTGAAGGTAATGACTTATCGATTGAAGTTCCTGTTGGAGAGATTTTGGAACAGCTCCCGAAGGCTTTGCAATCCGTGAACAAAGTCTCCAGCTCTGCTGTGTAGAAATGAGATGCACTGTCTCCTGACTATGCCGAAGTATCCGAATCTGTTGGTCTTGAGTCTGTTGATCTTGGGTCCGTTGGAGTGTGGGCACAGTTCCTTCTGCTTTTTCCGCAAGGGGGTTGCGGTACACAGGGAGCACAATGCCGTACATGCCGAAGGACTGACAAGGCCTCGCACGGAATCACAAAGTTCAGGAAAATACGGTACATCTGCTACCCTGCATGTTATAGGTCTGGTTTGTGGAGGGGCACTCGGTAAAGGGTGTAAGCGTCAGACAGTCTGTAAAGGGCTGGCGTCAGTGGCAGTAGTTGAGGAGAGGGAGTCAACCTTCTTCCTGCTCTATAGTCGCCTTCCAGCCAAGTTTCCTTGTCCCGCTCTGAGCTCCTTTTATGTCCCCCATGCCACCTTCTGTCTGGTGCTCAGGCTTTCCCCACACAGACAAGTCATCCCCCTGCAACAGTGATGATGGCCCCGATAATTACGGCCCCAGAGCAACTCCCGAACCGGCAACACTGCTCCTGTTCATCTACTTACACTCCCCCTTTCTTTTCTTTCATTCGCCATTCCACGGGCGAAGCATCCTGGGATACATCATGCCTGTGTGAATCTTTCTCAGCAACCTGTTGCCAGATAAATTGATCGTGGTTGTACCGGTTGGGGGGCTGTCCAGCCATTGTACGTTCGGAGCGTTGTAGATTGGAAGGAGTAATGGCGTCCTCAAGTGTGGTTGTACCCGGCTGTCCTGATGTTGGAGAAGTCAGGTCCGTGCCCACCGTAACATTTCCTTCTGAGGTTCCAGTGTTCTGATTCTCTGACACATTCTCAAGCTGTTGTTCAGGACCTTCTTCCTCTTCATCTTCTCTACTGTGGGAATATCAACCTCAGGAACTTCAAGCGTTTCTTCTTCTTCTGATAAGGGATCCTCGGAGAAGCATGGCTGGAGCATACTTTGGTGCACTACCCGCGTGGGGGCGTACCTCTCTCCTTCCAGTTGGATCTCATATACGGGTCCTTTTCCGCTGACCCGATGCTTCACTTGGTATGGCCGACTTTCCCATCGAATCTCCAGTTTGTCCCGTGGTTTTTCTCTTACCAACACTCGGTCGCCAACCCAAAGATCTGTCCCTCGCAGAGGAAGTTTCTCAGTGTGCTCCAGCTTCTGAAGTCGGTTCTTCACCAGACGATGTAGGGTCTGCAGACGATGACGATGTTCTCAAACCCAGGTAGACACCCCCAATTCCAACTCCATTATTTCTTTCCCGTCATGACCGATCAACACAGAGTAGGGTGTGAACCCGGTGGTCTGCTGCACCTGATTATTATAGAGCCATACCAGCTCAGAGATATATTCAGGCCACCAAGCCTTCCGATCCTCCTCCAAGGTTCTCAGCATCTGTATGAGGGTACGGTTAAATCGTTCACAGGCCCCATTTCCTTGTGGATGGTATGGCGTGTTGTGAGAGCGGTCAAACTGATAGATCTGTTGTAGCTCATCCATAACTCTCCCTAAGAAACAGGCTCCCTGATCAGAGTGGATCTGTTGCGGGCATCCATAGACCAGAATGAAGTTTTTGCAGATGGCATGAGAAGCCGACTCTGCCGTTTGATCTTGAGTGTGAGTAACTACAGCAAACTTCGAGAAATAATCAATCATCACTAGACAGTGGTCATATCCCTGATGCGCCGGTCCAATGGTCAAGTAGTCAAGGGTCAGTAGTTCCAGGGGTGCTGACGTCACAATGGTCTGTGTCGGGGCCCATTGTTCTGTAGATTTGGCCAATTCACAAGCCCGGCAGAGATTACAGGCCTCTTCAACCGCTCTTCTTAGCCTAGGATGGTAGACAAAATGCTGTAGCCATTGAAAGGTTTTCTCAGCACCGAAGTGCGCTCCTTTTTTGTGAGCTTCAGCAGCGATTTTAGATAACACCGTCTCTGGGACCACCTGCCAGGAGGCCCCCAGTTCTTTCTGTAGCTGGACCTTTCGATACAACAGCCCATTTCGCATCTGGAGTCAGTCCCACTGTCGGATTATTTTCAGTGCTTCTGGAGTAAGAGCTATTCTTTGTTCTTATCTGGGCAACTGTTTCATCGTTACCCATTGATGAAACAGAGTGAGTTCACAGTCCTCCTGCTGTAAGCGGACCCACTCGTCCCTGGACCTTCCCAACACTCCTTCACATGAGGTGGTCCAAATTTGATCCAGCGTAGCTGCCGCCATCCCAGCAGTCTTCCAAAATCGGGGAACTCCCTCATCATCCAGCATCTCATCCTTGTTCTTCCCAGGTTTTACATGTCTTGCTCTGGACAAGGCTTCGGCTTGGGTGTTTTCAGCCCCCCTCCTGTAGGCAATCTTATATTGAAACTTCGCCATCCGGGCTACCCAGCATTGTTCGAGGGCCCCTAACAGCGTACTCCAGGTGCATAAAGGATTATTATCGGTGCGCACTAACACCTCTGAGCCAGACAGATATTCCGCGAACCGCTCCGTCATAGCCCACACCAACGCCAACAACTCCAGCTTGAAGGAACTGTAGTTGTCCAGGTTGCATTCAGAATAGTAAAGGGACCAACTAGCGTAAGTGATCACCCTCTCTTTCACGTCCTGCACCTGTGACAGCACAGCCCCCAACCAGTGTAAGCTTCCGTCAGTGTGGAGAATGAATGGCGCAGAAAAGTCCACACAGGCCAGCACCGTGGCTTCAGTCAGCGCTTTCATCAAGTCACGAAAAGCTTTTTCCTGTTTTTCTTCCCAGTGGATGGGGGTACCCTTTTCAAAAGCTCTAGCAGGGTCTGCAACACACTGGCAAAGTTCTTCACAAGGCGACGGTAGTACCCCGTCAATCCCAGAAACGCTCTAACTTCTTTCACGGACTCAGGGGTTGGCCAGTCGTGAATCACCCTGATCTTCTCCCAGGACGGTTCCACTCTTTCCGCTGAGATGACATGACCTAGATACTTAATATGAGTCTGGAACAAGTGGCACTTCTGGGGTTTCGCCTTCAGCCCGTACTTCTGCAGGCGGCTCAGCACTTGCTCAAGTCTCTGCAGGTGATCTTCAAACGAGGAAGCATACACTATGATGTCGTCCAAGTATATGAGCATAGCCTTGAAGTTCAGTTCACCTAAGCACCTCTCAATCAGTCGTTGGAATGTACCGATGGCGTTGGACAAGCAGAAGGGCATCCTGTTGAATTTGAAGAGACCCATAGGTAGAATAAAAGCCGTCTTCGCCCCGTTCTTCTCCGACATGGCCACTTGTCAGTATCCGCTAGCAAAATCCAATGTTGAGAAGAATTTGGCTTTCCCCAAAGCGGATAGGGACTCTTCAATTCGAGGCAGAGGGTATGAGTCCCGCACGGTGCAGGCGTTAACTTTACGATAGTCCACACAGAACCTCAATGTTCCATCTTTTTTCCTTACTAGCACAATTGGGGCTGCCCATGGACTTTGGCTCTCCCTGATGACACCTGCCTGCTGCATCTGACCGAGCATCTCTCGAACTTCCTGGTATAACTGCGGAAATATAACTATATTTGCCGGTAGCGTTCTCTGAAAGGCTCTGTGTTCCCTGTTGGTATTTCGTGAGTGATAGCTGTAGTACAGCCAAAATCGTCCTCATGACTTGCAAATACAGACCTGTATTTCCCCAGCACTGCCTCCACTTGTTGTACCTGGGCAGGCGTAAGCTCAGACAGTTCGGCATGCATCTCATCTAATATGCGTCGCCCCTCTTGATGTATTGGGGCTCCGGCGTTGAAGAAGTGGTGACCGTCACTGACCACGGGACTTCCTGCTTAACTGACATCTGTATGGCCTGGGGCAGGACGATTTCCTCAGGCATTCATACTATCCGTGCTACTTCTGGGTGACATTACTACTTCTTGATCTGTCAAGTTAAGGCAGCGTACAAGCACTGTTCCATCTCGTACAACAGCCAGAGTTCGTGCCACCAATAGTCCTGCTGGCAGTGGTTCAGTTAGAGGGGGCTCTAACTGTACTTCCACCCCCTCCAACAGGGTGTGGGCTCAAACAGGAAGGGTCAGCACTGTGTGTTCCTGTGGCAGGGTGAGTTTAGCGGAGTTTGGCACTGTCACCTTTCCCAACGTTTCTCCATGGCTAGACAATTCCTGAGCTTGCGCGGCATGAAGCAGTCGCTGAAATACTTTTCGCTGGGGGGTATGCATACTCCACTGTTTCAGGGATGAGTGAGCAAGTACATCCAGAAGCAGTTTCCCAAATTCTTTCAAGACGTTCATCCCCAGGGTGACAGTATGACTGAGGCCTGCTTCGCCCTGGGTCAACACTATACCTTTCCATCCGAGGTCTTGGCTGCACAGAGAAACCTGCATCCACACCACCACTGCGACCGGGATGGGCAGGTGGTTTGCCGCTGTCAGCTTTATCACTGGGCCCCACTTGGGCCGAAGAGTCTCTGGAAAGTGTCGATGGAAATAGGCTTTGGGCATCCTTAGTCACCTGAGATCCGGTATCCACCAGACAACGCACCGCCTGTCCATCAAATTCAGCCCAGACCAGCAGGCACGTGGACACCAGGTTTGTGGGACTTTCACCACTCCTTCCTTTCCATTCTGGCTCCGGGCGACGTACCTCAGGCTCAGAGCACTCTAGATTAATGACCGGCGTGGCCGAGGTCTGCCCCACTGTGGGCAATCCTGAGCTATATGCCCTATCTCTCCACATTTGAAGCAGGTGAGAGACCTCGGTCGCGGGACCTTCTGGTGTCATTACTGGCCACACCACTTCGGCCCTCCGCTGCATTCGGGCCAGTCTCAACTTTTTCCTTCATCTGAGCCAATTCTCCTTTGATATTTAGCAGCTCTTTCCTCATCTCTTCAACCCAGGGGGTTCATTGACCATATTTACTGCTGCTTCTCCACTCTGGACCTTCCCTACCAGGACGGTCACCCTCTGCTCTTGTTCATGCAAGCGGGCCTCACTTCCTATGTCGGCAAAAGTGATGCAGAGGTCCACTCGTACCCACTCCCTCAGGGTCTGTTTGGTCAGGACATCCCATAGCCCAGTCACCAACAAGTCACGTAACACTACATCTGCCGGTCCTATTCCCACTCCGTCCTTTCTGACAATGGCGGTATGTAACTCTTGTAGGGCATTCATATACTGCGACACCATCCCCCCCTCCCTTTGCATACGGCTAAATAGGCAAGTCTTAAGTTCCCCTACGATAGTGGGGTCCCCGTGGGTTGCTTCCAAAATCTTAAGTACTTTGGTTAACGTGTCATGGTCTCGGGGGGCACGTAGCATCACGGAGTCTCTAGCCTCTCCGTCCAGGGCCATAATGGCCACCTCAGCCTCTAGCGCGGGAGTCATTGGGTGCATTCTCAACATACCCCTCATGCGCTCTGTCCAGCTCCACAACATGGTGTTAGACCCCGTGAATTTTGTCAAATTACTTAACATGGCCCCCAAGGAGATACTGGTCCTGGGCCCAGCTGCCTGTTCTGCTGACTCCATGCTGCTAGACTGCATCCTGCCGACTACACCAAGTGTAAAGGTTTGTCGGATGCAGTAAACAGCAGGAGGCAGAGAAGGGGTTAACAAGAATTTACTTAACCAATTAAGGAATATGAGTTCAAGGAAACCTCCCTGCAGGGAGGTTATTAGGCAAATAGCGAACTACACAATAAACATAACAAGAGGGGGAGAAGTGAAGGTAATGACTTATCAATTGCAGTTCTTGTTGGGGAGTGGTTGGAACAGCTCCCGACGGCGTTGCAATCCGTGAACAAAAGTATCTGGATCTGCTGTGTAGAAACGAGATGCACTGTCTCCTGACCATGCTGAAGTATCTGAATCCGTTGGTCTTGAGTCCGTTGATCTTGGGTCCATTCGAGCGTGGGTACAGTTCCTTGTGCTGGTTCCTCAAGGGGGATGCGGTACACCGGGAGCACAATGTCTTACAGGCCGCAGGGGTGACAAGGCCTCGCATGGAACCACAAAGTTCAGGAAAAGATGGTACATCTCTACCCTGCGTGCTATGGGTCTGGTTCGTGGAGGGGCACTCGGTAAAGGGTGTGAGAGTCGGCTAATCTGTAAAGGGCTGGCGTCAGTGGTGGTAGTTGAAGAATTGGGAGTCAACCTTCTTCTTGCTCTGTATTCCCCTTCCTGCCAAGTCTCTCCCTTTCCCACGCTCAGCTCCTTTTATGTCCACCACGCCCTCTTCTGTCTGGTGCTCAGGCTTTCCCCACACAGACAAGTCGTCCCCCTGCAACAGTGATGACGGACCCGATAGTTCCGGCCCCAGAGCATCTCTCGAACTGACAACACTGCTCCTGTTCATCTCCTTACAGCAAGAAACCCACAAGGAGCCCACTTCTGACACAGAGACATATAGAAGCTAGACTGCAGTATGCCAAAATATATATAAGCCAAAATTCTTCTGGGAAAGTGTCTTGTTGACAGATTAAACCAAGGTAGTGCTTTTTGGTAATGCACATCATTCTATTGTTTACTAAAAATGGAATGAGGCCTACAAATAAAAGAACATAGTACCTACAGTCAAATATGGTGAGGGTGCAAAGATGTTTTGGGGCTGTTTTACTGCCTCTGTCACTGGGTACCTTGACTGTGTGCAAGACATCACGAAAGATCAAGATTATCAAAAGATTTTGAGTTGCAATGTAGTGCCCAGAGTCAGAAAGCTGGGTTTGTGTCTTATGCCATGGGTCTTCCAGCAGGACAATGACCCTAAACATACTTCAAGAAGCAACCAGAAATGTATGTAAACAAAGCACTGGAGAGTTCTGAAGTGGTCACCAATGAGTCCGGATCTAAAGAGATCTTAAAATTGCTATTGGGAGGAGGCACCATTCAATTATGAGAGACGTGGAGCAATTTGCAAAAGAAGAGTGGTCAAAAAATCCAGTTGAAAGGTGTAAGAATCTTGTTGATGATTATAGGAAGCGATTGATTGCAGTTATTTATTCTAAAGGGTCTGCAATCAAATATTAAGTTGTGGTGACAACAATTTTGTCTGGCCCTTTTTTGGGGTTTTGTGTGAAATTATGTCCAGTTTGCATTTTTTTCTTAGTTTTTTGTGTTGTAATATATGTAAAGCGCAGCGGAATAAGAAAGCACTATATAAGCAAAGCATAATACATAAATAAAGGAAATAAACATGTGTATAACAAAACAAGTGTAATTGTAATACTTTTCTGGGAGAAATACTTCATTTTCTGGAACAATTTCAAGGGAGCCCACACTTTTGGCCATGACTGTTTATATAATGTATTTATAAAGTATTTGTGTTCACATTGACTCCTAAACTTTTAAAGATCATTAAACAAAAATGAAAAAAAAAATAAACATTTTCATTGATTTCTCCTGGGGACACAATCTCTTCCTGCAGCAATATAAATAAGCACTGGAGAATTAATGAGGCTGCTAGCATTGCTGAATTTCTGATCCACGTTGTCAATGATTAGTTGCTGTATTTTTTTATAAGGTAAGATTTTTCTTGAAAATACAACATACATTGCAGGCATGCTGACAAACTGCTGTTTCTAATATGCTGAACTGCAGCTATAATAATATTATTAAGGATTCTCAAAAAGGTGTTTTATAATAGTATAAATAACAAAACAGTGTATTGAGGGGGCCCAATTATTCCGTTCGTTGTGTCATAACACGTTTAGTTACTGAAAAATACTCAATTTCTAGACATACATCATTACTTCTAGCTAACCGGATATTTCAAGAAATATTGTACGGGTTCCTTAACAATTCAATACACAAATACAGTCTGTGAGTGACACACAGTAAAAAGGATATAAAATAATTAAGGAAAATAATTAAGGATGCATTATTTTTTAAGTTGTTCATTTTACTACTTAATAGACCAACTGTATAGTAGTCTGATAGACATTTAGATACTATATTATTAAGCAAACCTGTGCATATCTAGTCCTGTTCTCCACTGGGAATTCTAGTCTAGTTTTTCTAAACTATGCTGCTTGGAATACAGACTGATACTTTCTGTGTATGTACATAGCTAACAGAGGATTTCCTTGACCAGATACAATTATTATTATTATTATTATTATTACACATTTATATAGCGCCATTTATTCCATGGCGCTTTACATATGAAAAGGGAAAATATAGACAGGTACAATAAACGTGTGCTAGACAAGGGACACACAAGTACAGAAGGAGAGAGGACCCTGCCCGCGAGGGCTCACAGTCTACAGGAATGGGTGAGGATATACTAGGAAAGGGTAGAGCTGGTCGTGCGATGGTTCAGTAGACTGAGGATCATTGTACGCTGTAGGCTTGTCGGAACAGGTGGGTCTTCAGGTTCTTCTTGAAGGTTTCCATTGTTGGTGAAAGTCTGATGTTTTGCGGCAGGGAGTTCCAGAGTATGGGGAAGCCCGGGAGAAATCTTGTATGCGGTTGTGGGAAGAAGAGATGAGGGGGGAGTCGAGAAGGAGATCTTGAGAGGATCGAAGGTTGCGTGTGGGTAGGTAGCGGGAGACCATGTCATAGATGTATGGAGGAGAAAGGTTGTGGATGGCTTTGTATGTCATGGTTAGGGTTTTGAGCTGGAGCCTCTGGGCAATAGGAAGCCAGTGAAGGGCCTGGCATAGGGGGGAGGCTGGGGAATAGCGGGGAGACAGGTGGATCAGTCGGGCAGCAGAGTGTAGGATGGACTGGAGTGGTGCCAGAGTGCTAGAGGGGAGGCCAGACAGTGGGAGGTTGCAGTAGTCGAGGCGAGAGATGATAAGGGCGTGCACTAGTGTTTTTGTGGTTTCATGGTTGAGGAATGAGCGGATCCGGGAAATATTTTTGATTTTGAGGAGGTGGTAGGAGGTGGCGAGGTGGCAGGAGGTGGCGAGGGCTTGAATATGTGGTTTGAAAGAGAGGGCAGAGTCGAGGATCACCCCAAGGCACCGAGCATGCGGGACTGAGGAAAGCGAGCAGCCATTGACATTGATGGATAGGTCTGGTGGAGGGGAAGAATGAGGTGGGGGAAAGATGATGAATTCTGTTTTGTCCATGTTCAGTTTGAGAAAGCGAGCAGAAAAGAAGGCTGAGATAGCAGACAGACACTGTGGATTTTGGTCAGTAGGGAGGTGAGGTCAGGTCCAGATAGGTAGATCTGCGTGTCATCGGCGTAGAGGTGATACTGCAAGCCGTGGGATTCTATGAGTTGTCCCAGGCCAAAGGTGTAGATGGAGAAGAGTAGGGGTCTTAGGACTGAGCCTTGAGGAACACTGACAGACAGGGGGCGAGGTGAGGAAGTGGTGTGTGAGAGGGAGACACTGAATGTTCGGTCTGTTAGGTATGATGAGATCCAGGATAGGACCAAGTCTGTGATGCCAAGAGATGAGAGAATCTGTAGCAGGAGGGAATGGTCCACGGTGTCGAAGGCAGAAGACAGGTCCAGGAGGAGGAGGACAGAGTAATGTCGCTTGCTCTTGGCAGTTAGCAGGTCGTTAGTGACTTTAGTTAGGGCAGTTTCAGTTGAGTGATGCGGTCGGAAGCCGGATTGTAAACGGTCAAAGAGGGAACAAGAGGAGAGGTGGGAGGACAGTTCGAGATATACATGCTGTTCCAGAGGTTTTGAGGCGTAGGGGAGAAGGGATATCGGGCGATAGTTAGACACAGAGGATGGGTCGAGGGAGGGCTTTTTGAGGATGGGAGTGATTGAGGCATGTTTGAAGGATGAAGGAAAGACACCATTTGTAAGTGAAAGGTTGAAGAGGTGTGTGAGAGTAGGGATGAAGATTGTGGCAAAGTTAGGGATGAGGTGGGACGGGAGTGGGTCAAGCGCGCAAGTGGTGAGGTGTGATCTTGACAGGAGAGTGGAGAGCTGATCTTCTGTCATGGTGGTGAAGCTGGATTTGGAAGAACAGGGCTGAGAGGCTAAGAGGGGCATTGGCGGCTGCGGACCAAAGCTTTCTCTGATCATTACAATTACATGTTCTTTTCAGCTTGGAGGAAGATTACTTATGTACTAGTTTTCAGGTGATAAAGAGAAAGAGGTAGACCAGCTCACCTGCTGCGGCGTGTGTCAGCCCGGACTCCAAGTGACCAATTGGAAAACTGAAGAAATAAAGATGAATGGTCCAGCTGACAGTAAAGGTTGTTTTATTCAAAATCCATTAAAATGATATGTCGTAGAGACAATGCCAATGCGGTAATGCTCTGATAAAGAACACTTACTATGTTCGAAAGGAGTTGCTGCGTTACCGCATTGTCTCTGTGACATGTAATTTTAATGGATTTTGAATAAAACAACCTTTTTTGTCAGCTGGGCCATTTATCTTTATATTTTCACTAGTTTTCAGGCTTTGATTATGAACAACTGTGTACGAAGTTACTGGCAACAAATAACTTAAAAAATGGAGAGTAAAGGAAACACTTCCAGAAGGGAATTTTTCAAATCCGCTTTGCTTATGGCAGGCACAAAAAAATCCTGAGTCAAAATTGGCGACTTATTGATTTATAAAAAAAACCAGGCACAATAAGTCTGTTAGGAAGTTGTACAACTTTTAAGCTTGAAGCATCGCGGTTATCTCTAAATTTAGCTAACAGAAAATCTATTTAAAGAGGTTGTCTATGACAGTATTAGATTTTACAAATGGGCTCATGGTAGACTTAGAAGAAAAAATATATATATATTCATTCTCTGAAACCCCACAGCCCTGTTGTGTTCACTGCAAGTCTCCTTACTTCATCTTCTGGCAGGGAATGTTACATGGCCACTAGAGATGAGCGACTTTGCCTTTTTTAGGGTCAAGTCAGGTTTCATGAAACCCGACTTTCTCAAAAGTCGAGTCGAACGAAATCGGCCGACTATCAGGAAAAGTCAGGGGTCCGACTGAAACACGAAACTCAATGCAAGTCAATGAGGAAGCAAAGTCGCCATGGAGTGGAGGATAGTAAACACACCTACAGTGCCCATTTCAATGCCAACGACATCAATTCTTATTACTTAAGCTTGGCAACCTTAATTTAATTTATAATAATAGTTACGCATTGAAAACTGGGGGTTATTTGGCTAAAGCTGTGAGGGGGGGGTAGGGCTAGCTCCAGGTTTTCGTGTGTCCCGGGCAAAGGAGTGTCAGTGGGCCCCTTTAACACACACCACAATTTGTCATGCTCCGATACAGCACAGAAATATAGGTATAGTACAATGACAAATACTTCACTTCTTACATTATATTAAAAAAATATTTAGAGTTGAGAGTCCTCAGTGGTTGATACCTTTTATCTACTGGCTAACATGGTACAAAGATATACATCTTTACTGTATCATACATTATATTAGGCATCGGGCGACGGTGGGATCCAAACTTGAGAAGTACAAACTGTTGCGAAGGTCTTTGTTCCTAGGAGTGTTCAGCTTAGGTTGCAGAAAGGAACAGGGCTGCCACAGTCTAAGTCCAGGATTCTCTTCACTGAGCATGCCCGTGACGTGGCGGACCGTGATTGGTGATTTGGTAACAGCTGATCCGGTGACCTGGCACCGCCTGATTGGTCACGGTTGACGTCATCAGTGATGCGATTAACGAGATGGCTGGGGGCAGGGCTTAGCCCTTAAATAGCTTGACTGCAGGTGTGGCGGCGCGGTCAGATCATACTAAATAGGTAGTGCTCATGTGTGGACGTACCAGAATCTGGGCTCCACATGCTCTCTAGCTTTGCTCTCCTGGACCTGCCGATGCCAGAGTTTGCTCGGCTAATTAGCACAGGTCCTTCAGGCAGGTTAGCTTATGCCAGGCAGGTAGCCAATGTGGTGCAGTCTAGCTACAACAAGAGGGTAGCGATACACCCTGAGCAGACTGCGGGGCGCGTAACCTGGGCATCGCCTGCCAGCTGAACAGAGAGTTGCTCAGTCCGGTCGCACACCAGCTGGCAGCACGTACACCTGGCGTGAGTAGCATGCACTTCCTAATCGGCTGGCAAGTGGCTTATGTGCAGTTAACAGGGCTACATCTACGACAGCCTGCAGCACATCTCCCGTGAGGTTAACAGAGATAGTGCAAATCCAATATCCGGCAAGTGGCTTCTGTGCAGTTAACAGGGCTACGTCTATGCCAGTCTGCAGCAGATCTCCCGTGAGGTTAAAGGAGATAGTGTAAATCCCATATCTTGCTTAAGTGTGAAGTAACACAGGCAAGACGTTTAAATTTCTGTTGTCAGTTTTCACCCTCATACCCGAGAGGTGTTCGGCCGCAGCATCTCTAGCTGCACCGCGGACCCCAGGGTTCGGTTGCTCCCTATCATTTAATAAAGTTGTTGCAACCTTCCCCTTCACACATTACATGACTGATATCTATTTTAAATTCTACAATAGCTCAAAAACCGGACAGTATATTACTCCATACTATATATAATGGCCACCACATAGTGCGCCATACAGAAAAATGAGCCCCATATATTGCTCCATACAGAATAATTGGTCCCATATAATGTTCCATACAGTATATGATGAGCTCCACATAATGCTCCAGTATATGATGGTCCCCATATAATGTGCCATACAGTATAGGACGGTCCCCATAGAGCAGAATGATCCCCACATATTGCTCCATACAGTATAATGAGTCTCATTTAAAGCTCCATACAGTATATGATGGGCCCTATATATTGCTCCATACAGAATGGGCTCCATATAATGCTCCATACAGAATAGGCCCCATATGTGCTCCATATGATGCTCCATACCCTATATGATGCCCCATAAATAATGAACCCCATATGATGCTCCAGTATATGATGGGCCCCATGGATGATGCTCCAGTGTATGATGGGCCAATATAATGCTCCATATATAATGGGCCCCATTTATAATGCTCCAGTGTATAATGGGCCCCGTAGATGCTGCTCCAGTGTTTGATGTCCCCCATTTAGAATGCTCCAGTATATGATGAGCCCTATGGATGATGCTCCAGTGTATGATGGGCCAATATAATGCTCCATATATAATGGGCCCCATTTATAATGCTCCAGTGTATAATGAGCCCCATAAATGCTGCTCCAGTGTCTGATGTCCCCCATTTAGAAAGCTCCAGTATATGATGAGTCCCATGGATGATGCTCCAGTGTATGATGGGCCAATATAATGCTCCATATATAATGGGCCCCATTTATAATGCTCCAATGTATAATGGACCCCGTAAATGCTGCGTCAGTGTCTGATGTCCCCATTTAGAATGCTCCAGTATATGATGGGCCCCATGGATGATGCTCCAGTGTATGATGGGCCAATATAATGCTCCATATATAATGGGCCCCATTTATAATGCTCCAGTGTATAATGGGCCAATATAATGCTCCATATATAATGGGCCCCATTTATAATGCTCCAGTGTATGATGGGCCCCGTAAATGCTGCTCCAGTGTCTGATGTCCCCCATTTAGAATGCTCCAGTATATGATGGGCCCCGTAGATACTGCTCCAGTGTCTGATGTTCCCCATTTAGAATGCTCCAGTATATGATGGGCCCCATGAATGATGCTCCAGTGTATGATGGGCCCGATATATCATTCTCCAGTGTACAATGCTCCCCATATATTGCTCCCAACATTAAGAAAATTGAAATACCTCTCCTCCCTGGGCACTGCTCTACTCTGGACTCCTCAGCGTCGCCATCTTCCAGCTCTCTTCACTTGGACTGTTTAGGCAGAGGGCATACAGACGTGACGTCATTGCGGTCTCTGACCTGAATGTCACTGTCAGGAAATGCGGAAGACGTCACAGCGGTGAAGCAAGGAGAGGTAAGTATTGCAAGTGCTGGGGCCCTGAGCAAGCAGGGGGGGCTTACTCGTTGACGACGGCACTGGCACAGGGCCCCTCATAGTACGCCGGTGTGTCTGACAGGCGAGTGGGACCCCCCACCGTCAGACACTTTTGTGTACTATGAGGGGCCCTGTACTAGTGCCGTCGCCCAATTGCTCAGGGAACCGGCACGGGTGCGACAGGTGCTGATGCCGGCCCTGGGGGGTGGCCAGCCCAGTTTGGGAGGTGGAAAAACTGGCATATGGTGAGGTGTAGGCTGGACATTCAGCAGCTGCAAGTGGAGGATTTGGAGAAGTCGGAGGAAGAGGAGGACAAAGCGAGCCATTTTGCTGGCAACCTATGTGTCATCAGGGGAAGGTGGTACAAAATCCTTTAAAACCCAGGCATGGTTCATTTTTATGAAGGTGAGATCACTAACATTTTGGGTCGACAGCCGGGTCCTTCTTTCTGTCAGGATTGATCCCACTGCACTGAAGACTCTTTCTGATAGCACACTACCAGCAGGTCAAGCGAGCTCCTGTAAGGCATATTGTGCCAATTCAGGCCAGGTGTCCAGTTTACAGGCCCAGTAGTCAAAGGAGAATGAACTGTGAGGGAGAACATTGATAGGGGAGGTAAGGTAATTTTGAACCATTGTTGACAACTGCTGTCTCCTGTCTGTTTTAATCGATTCAGTATTAACAGTCGTGCGAGCGGTACTTGAGAAATTAGTCCACAACATGGTCATGCAACCCCTGTCTCCAATGCCAGTTCGGCTGTGTGCACCACGAACACCTCTTCCATTTGGCCCACTACTACTGCTTGTGGTAGAACCTGCACCGCTGCTGTGTGCTGGGAATGCCTCTAACAAACGGTTTACAAAAGTTGCTTGTTTGTTGGCCAATATTAGCTCTAGGTTCTCCTGTGGCATGATGTTCTGTAATTTGTCTTTATAGCGTGGATCGAGGATGCTGGCCAACCAGTAGTCGTCATCCTTCATAATTTTGGCAATGCGGGGGTCCCTTGTTAGGATCTGCAACACATAATCACACATGTGGGCCAATGTTCCAGGTGTGAATGATGCACTGCCGGTGGTGGGTGGAGGAGCACTTTCTGCCAAATCCACATCCCTCCATTCACGCACAAACCCTGTACCTGACCTTGGCAAGCCAACATTTTGGCTTGCCCCTGAGAAGCATCCTCCTCCCCAAAATAATCATCCTCCTCCTCCTCTTCTTCCTCCACCTTGTCCAGGACAGTTCCCTGAGCAGACAGATGCCTGATCCCTAATGTGCATCAAAGTTTGCATGAGCAGACGCATAAGTGGGATGCTCATGCTTATGATGACGTCGTCTGTGCTTACCAGCCATGTGCATTCCTCAAAACACTGAAGGACTTTACAGAGGTCTTTCAGCTTTGCCCACTGCACACCCGACAACTCCATGTCTGCCCTCAAACTACCTGCCCGTGTATCCTCCCATAAATGCATTACAGCCTGACTCTGTTCGCACAGCCTTTCAACCATGTGCATGATAGAGTTCCATCTTGTTGCAACGTTTATGATTAGGCGGTGCTTGGAGAGGAGGAGCGATCGCTGCAGCCTCAGCATATGACTAGCGTCTACGGGCGAGCGACGGATGTGCGAGCACAGTCTTCGCACCTTATGAAGCAGGGCTGTTAACTCCAGATAATTACTTAGGAAGTACTGCACCACCAGATTCAAGGTGTGATCCAGGCAAGGTATGTGTCTATTAGGGGTCGAGTTCCCGCTTCTGCACAAGGGGAATCTCGAGCCGTCCCTGCTGCGGTCTCCCATCCGTCTCCGGCCGCAGTGGACGTCGGTCACAGCGTCTCGCCCAGTCTAACATTGTGCACAGGATTACTGCTGCCTCTCCAGGCTCTGCTATTGTAGCCAGTAATGGTTAGCGGCGAGCAGATGTCTTTAGGACAAAGTCCTTGCTTTCCCCTTCTGAGCATGCCCAGAGTAAGATCTCTCATTGGAAATCAGGGGTCACATGCTCAGGTACTGCAGCAGCTCTTATTGGTCCGCCAGGAAGGTCCTGAAACCACTTGTGTTCTGGAGCAGTTTCCTATTGGTCCTTATCTGGCAGGTCCTGTAGTTGCTACTATAAAAGGGTGGCATGGTCGTGCCGCCATGCGCTAGTATCAATCACATTATGTGCTTTGCGCCAGGGTGATCTTGCACGCATGTGTTAGGGCTCGGCTGAAATAAGCCCCTCGAATACCGGCACCTCCGTTGAGGAGATTGTATGCACGTGTTTAGGGCTCGGCTGAAATAAGCCCCTAGAACACCGGCTTCTCCGGTGAGGAGATTGTCTGATTGCGTTGCTGATTGCGTTACTACGGACTGCTGTCCGCACAGCAGTTGTCTGTGCTTACCTGTGGAGCTAACAGGACACAGTCCATATTTCTGCGTCTCTACCTTAGCTACTCTGTGGTGTAACAGAGTTTGCTTATACCGCCATATAGGGCCACAGTGTCTATAGTTGCGACTCTGTGAAGTAACAGAGTTTGCCATACCGCCATCCTACTAGCAGCAGGCTCTGCCTGCACGGTGGACCCCGGGCTGCGAATGCACTTATTATTTATATTTATTTTGTGCGTTCCGCCACCCCTAACATAATACTAGTGGCAGGGTCTGGCTAGTAAAATGGCGGACGACCAGCGTCTACTGCAGGACATACAGCAGCTGGAGGGTAGGTTGGCGGCTCTTGAGCGCACAACCTCAGCTGTGGATGTTACCGCAGTCGTGGTTCAGGCTGCTAGCGTGGCTGCAGCCAATTTGTCCACTGCCACCTCTGCCCCCACATTATCCCACCTCCCACTTCCAGACAAGTTCGCTGGTGACAGCAAGCAATGTCGGGGATTCATGAGTCAGTGCTCTATACAACTCGAGCTTCTGGCTGCACGTTTCCCCTTGGATCGGGCACAAGTGAGCTTTGTAATATCTCTTCTGTCGGGCAGAGCTTTGGAGTGGGCCACCCTGCTGTGGGAGCGAGACGACCGTGTGGTGCGGAGTGCTCCACGTTTTCTGGAGGCTCTAAAAAAGGTCTTTCTAGGACCTCAGGTCACCCACGATGCAGCGCTCCAACTCCTGGCAAGTTCACAGGGTTCGTCCTTGGTCAGCTGTTTTGCTGTCCAGATAAAGTCCTCATTCCCGTGTTTTGGAGAGGACTAGTGGGCCATGTGAAAGACGCCTTGGTTACCAGGGAGATTCCCGCCACACTGGAGAAACTTATCGCCATATATTTACCCACATCGACCTCCGTTTTCACGAGCGGAGGTTGGAGCGGTCCCAGTGTAGGCAGAGGTTCTGGCTGGCTCCCACCTTCGCCAGACCTCTGGAATCTTTCAGCCAGGCGCCCGACTCCCATGAGTCCATGGAGGTTTCTCGAGCAGGACCTAAGTCCCGGGGCCCCTCGAGTACCCGTGGTCTGTAACATCTGCCAGCAGTTAGGACATTATGCCAACAAATGTCCACAGCAGTCGGGAAAACGGTCGCATCTAGTGATCTTGGGAGAAGGTTCACTACACACTGCCGCATTTTCCACCAAGTTGTCCTTTAAGGGGACAATTATTGTAGGTCCATCTACTCTCACCGCCGAGCTCTGTTTGGATTCTGGAGCCGAGGGGAATTTCATGTCCTCTGCCTTTGCTCTCAGCCACACTATACCTCTGATGATGCTCGCCAAACCGGTGACTGTGCGAGTAGTGAATGGATCAACTCTGCCCTCACAAATCACCCACCAGACTATCCCTCTCACTTTGTCTATGTCCCCTTCCCATCAGGAGAGTATTTCCTTTCTTGTCCTGCCCGAGGGAATAGACTAGGTGTTGCTGGGAGTACCTTGGCTCCGTCACCACTCTCCCCATATTGAGTGGTCCTCTGGGAGGATACTGGGTTGGGGTGATTCATGTAGAGGCAGGTGTGTCAGGGAGTGCGTTCAGGTCACCACCACAGAGATACCCGTAGATCTCACTTCTCTCCCCCAGTGTTATTGGTCATACGTAGACGTTTTCTCCAAGAAGGCGGCGGAGACTCTTCCACCTCATCGCCCCTACGACTGTCCTATTGATCTCTTGCCTGGAGCAGAACCTCCTCGGGGAAGAGTCTATCCCCTCTCGCTTCCTGAGACGGAGGCCATGTCCCAGTATATTCAGGAGAATCTGGCAAGAGGGTTCATTAGGAAGTCGGTATCACAAGCAGGGGCAGGGTTCTTCTTTGTGCAAAAGAAGAACGGAGAATTACGTCCATGTATTGACTACAGGGGTCTTAACGCCATCACCGTCAAGAATAAGTACCCGTTGCCCCTAATCTCTGAGCTCTTTGATAGGCTCCGAGGAGCAAAGTTACTTACCAAGCTAGATCTACGTGGTGCCTATAACCTAATTCGTATCCGTGAAGGGGACGAGTGGAAGACAGCTTTTAATACCAGGGATGGGCATTATGAATACCTGGTGATGCCCTTCGGGCTCTGTAATGCTCCCGCTGTTTTCCAAGACTTTGTTAATGACATCTTCGGGATATGCTCTCCACCTCTGTAGTAGTCTATCTGGATGATATTCTCATCTTTTCACCAGATATAGACTCTCACCGGAGGGATGTCAACCAAGTCTTCGACCTCTTACGGGCAAACTCCCTCTATGCCAAGCTGGAGAAATGTGTGCTTGAGTAGGAGTCCTTACCTTTCCTGGGCTATATCATCTCCGCCCAGGGATTGGCTATGGATCCTGCCAAACTACAGGCTGTAATGGACTTGCAAGAACCCCATTCTCTTAAAGCGGTGCAGCACTTTATGGGGTTCATTAATTATTATCGCCAGTTCATTCCCCATTTCTCGACTTTGGTAGCTCCCTTAGTAGCCCTCACCAAGAAGGGAGCAAATCCCAAGTTGTGGTCTGAGGAGGTCTCCAAGGCGTTCTCTTCCATCAAGTCGCATTTTGCCAGTGCTCCCATATTACATCGCGCTGATGTTGATAAGCCGTTTATTTTAGAGGTGGATGCCTCTTCTGTTGGTGCTGGAGCAGTCCTTTTTCAAAAGGATGCTCAAGGTCGGAAGCATCCCTGCTTCTTCTTTTCTAAGACCTTTACACCAGCAGAGAGGAATTATTCCATCGGGGACCGGGAGTTGCTGGCTATGAAGTTGGCCTTCTCTGAGTGGAGACATCTTCTGGAGGGGGCTCATTTTCCCTTCCAAGTCTTCACCGACCACAAAAAATTGGTATATTTGCAAACGGCTCAGCGGCTAAACTCTCGCCAGGCCAGATGGTCCCTATTCTTCTCTCGGTTCCACTTCACCCTCCATTTTCTCTCCGGTGAGAAGAATGTTCGGGCCGGCGCTCTCTCTTGCTCCTTAGTGTCATCAGAGGAGGAGGATGAGGAGCCTCGGCTTATTGTCCCCGAAGAGAGCCTGAGAACTGTAGCCCCGGTTTCGCTAGAGTCTGTGCCTCCGGGCAAGACTTTTGTGCCCACTAATTTGCGACCGGAGGTACTCTCTTGGGCACACTCGTCCAGGGTGGGTGGACACTTTGGGGAAAAGAGGACAACTGAATTATTGGCGAGGACATACTGGTGGCCACATATGGCCCGTGACGTCAGGGAGTATGTTCAGGCGTGTGTCTCCTGTGCCCGGAACAAGTCCCCTCGACAATGGCCAGCTGGGTTACTTTTTCCTTTGCCGGTGGCAGACAGGCCCTGGGAGATGGTCGGGATGGACTTTGTGGTGGGCTTACCCAAGTCTCGGGGTTGCACTATAAATTTGGGTAATCACCGACCACTTCTCCAAAATGGTGCACTTAGTGCTGCTTCCCCGGTTACCTTCTGCATGGGCCTTGGCAGCATTATTTATTAGACACATCTTCTGTCTACACGGTGTGCCAGACAAGATTGTCAGTGATCGAGGTCCCCAATTTGCGTCTCGGTTCTGGAGAGAGTTGTGTCATCTACTCTGTATTGAGTTAAACCTCTCTTCTGCATATCATCCCGAGACGAATGGGTTGGTAGAGAGGGCCAACCAGATCTTGGTCACATACTTGCGACATTTTGTCTCTGCCAGGCAGGATGTCTGGGCATCCTAGCTCCCATGGGCGGAGTTCGCGCTAAACAATGCTGTGGCTGACTCCACCGGACAGACCCATTTCCTCTTAAATTACGGCCAGCATCTGCGGGTACCGGTGCCCATGCCCGTGGCTTCAGCCGACTCCAGGGTGGCAGACTGGGCTGTGGAGGCACGGGACATATGGGACTGCACCCAGGATGCCATTCAGGCTTCCAAGAAAAAGATGAGGTCTTCTGCCGATGCCCATCGGCGTCCCGCTCCGACATTTGCTCCTGGCGACCTAGTGTGGCTCTCCGCCCGAAACATCAGGCTACGGGTGGAATCCACTAAGTTGGCACCCCGCTATTTGGGTCCCTTCAAGGTTCTTGAGCAGGTGAACCCTGTGGTTTACCGTTTGGCCCTTCCGCCTCGCCTTGGTATCTCCGACACCTTCCATGTGTCCCTCCTAAAACCCGTGGTCATCTACCGGTTGCCTGAGTCATCTGCCGGGACGTTGGGTTCGTCTACGGATGATTACAAGGTGAACGCCATTGTATGGTGCAAGGTGGTACGGGGCAAAAATTTTTTTTTTGATGGATTGGAGGGGTTATGGGCCTGAGGATAGGTCCTGGGAGCCTGCCGAACATATTCATACTCCGCAGCTCATCGCTGCCTTTGAATGTAGCGAGGCCCAAAGAAGGGGGGCCCTAGGAGGAGGGTAATGTTAGGGGTCGAGTTCCCACTTCTGCACAAGGGGAATCTCGAGCTGTCCCTGCTGTGGTCTCCCATCCGTCTCCGGCCACAGTGGACTCTGCTCTGCTTAGACGTCGGTCCCAGCGTCTCGCCCAGTCTAACATTGTGCAGAGGATTACTGCTGCCTCTCCAGGCTCTGCTATTGTAGCCAGTAATGGTTAGCGGCGAGCAGACGTCTTTAGGACAAAGTCCTTGATTTCCCCTTCTGAGCATGCCCAGAGTAAGATCTCTCATTGGAAATCAGGGTCACATGCTCAGGTACTGCAGCAGCTCTTTATGGTCCGCCAGGAAGGTCCTGAAACCACTTGTGTTCTGGAGCAGTTTCCTATTGGTCCTTATCTGGCAGGTCCTGTAGTTGCTACTATAAAAGGGTGGCATGGTCGTGCCGCCATGCGCTAGTATCAATCACATTATGTGCTTTGCGCCAGGGTGATCTTGCACGCATGTGTTAGGACTCGGCTGAAATAAGCCCCTAGAATACCGGCACCTCCGGTGAGGAGATTGTATGCACGTGTTTAGGGCTCGGCTGAAATAAGCCCCTAGAATACTGGCTTCTCCGGTGAGGAGATTGTCTGATTGCGTTGCTGATTGCGTTACTGCGGACTGCTGTCGGCACAACAGTTGTCTGTGCATGCCTGTGGAGTTAACAGGACACAGTCCATATTTCTGCATCTCTACCTTAGAGACTCTGTGGTGTAACAGAGTTAGCTTATACCGCCATATAGGGTCACAGTGTCCATAGTTGCGACTGTGAAGTAACAGAGTTTGCCATACCACCATCCTACTAGCAGCAGGCTTTGCCTGCACGGTGGACCCGGGCTGCGAACGCACTTATTATTTATATTTATTTTGTGCGTTCCGCCAGCCCTAACAGTGTCTGAGTTTTGCCGGGCTTAGGCCATCACTGACTACCTTGCCTGACTCAAGATGTAGACTGCCCAGCCATGACTCAGTTTCTCGCTGCAAGTAGTCGGCCAGTACGTCCGCGGTGTGTCTGTTGTCGCCCAAAGACATAATCTTTAAAACAACCTGCTGACGCTTACCACTAGCTGTTCGATAGTGGGACACCTCGTTTGCAACACTTGCAGCTACGGATGAAGTGCTCGTGCGACTGCGCTCTGTCGACGAGCTTTCGCTTCTGGAGGAGGAGGAGAAAGAGGAGGGTGGAATGCCTACAGCCAACTGTTTCCTATACCGTGGGATAGGCAGCACTGTCCCACCACCGCTGTCCCCTGTGGAGCCTGCATCCACCACATTAACCCAGTGCGCAGTGATGGACACGTAACGCCCCTTGTCATGCCTACTGGCCCATGCATCTGTTGTGAGGTGCACCTTTCCACTCACTGATTGTTTGAGTGCATGGACAATGCGGTCTTTCACATGCAGGTGGAGGGCAGGGATGGCTTTTCTAGAGAAGAAGTGCCCACTGGGTAGGTCATAGCATGGGACAGCATAGGCCATGAGCTCTCGGAATGCTGCGCTTTCAACCAAACGGTTGTAATGAGATCATTTTGGCAATTTTGGTGTTCAAAGGCAGTGTACGCGGATGAGAGGATGAGTACCTTCTTGTCCTACTCAGAGTGTCTGCTAGGGTGAGCTGGACTTGAGAGCTGCATGTGGGTGAACTAGCGGTGGACATGACGGACTGGGAGGGGGTTGGTGATGGTGATGGTGGTGGTGGTGATGGCCTACATTCAGTCTTTCGTTGCAAAAACATTTTTATTCCCTGACTGCTTTGGCCTTGCGACGACACCTCAACATTTCTTTCTGGTGTTGTGCTAACCGGTGGGCTTACAGGGGGGAAGCGATGGAGCATTGCTGGCTACCTTCAGTTGGAGCAGGTGCACATGTGCTACCTGAGGTTTTGTAGTCCGTCCACGCTTGCATGTGCATGGTCATTAAATGTCTAAGCATGCAACTGGTATTCAAATTTCGGAGATTTTTCCCTCGGCTAAAGGTCCTTCCACACTTCTTACAGATAACCTTTGCCTCATCAATAGGATTTTGGTCAAAAAAGTGCCACACTGCACTCTTCCTACTATGGCATAAATTTTCAGGGCTTGCACGTTGTGCTAATTGGACCGTTTGGCCAAGCTGTCCTGCAACTCTTTGTTTTTTTTACACGTTTTTGAACAGCTACTGGCCTGCCAGATAAACGCTGCTGCGATGTTGATGCCTGCCTGAGCTATTGCCAGCAGCACCCTCTTCCCCCAATGGATGCCAATCCGGGTCAATAACTGGGTCATCCATCACCTCCTCTTCAATTTCATCTGCACCTTCCTCTTTGTCACCGTGTACGGTGGTATAGTATGTGGGGAGGGGCACCTGAGTTTCATCAGGGTCAGATTCTGGCTCAGTAGACTGCGATGGCAATGTAGTGCTGTGGGTCAATGTACCTGCAGAATCATCTAGCAGTGGCTGTGCATCAGTGCACTCCATCTCAGATTCATCTTGGACTGGGGAATTCATGATTTGACTTGATAACCCAGGCATGTTATGTTAAAAGAGCTCCAAGGAGTAATCTGAAGTGTGGGCTGCAGCATCCTTCACTTTTGGTGGGGGTGAAGGATACAAGTAAAGGTGTTGTTCCTGACCAGGAGCCTGCACTGACGACTCAGTGCTTTCATTTTTTCAAACTTCAGAAGAGGAGGCGATAGAGCTGGAGGCTGTTTCGGCAATGTAAGCCAAAACCTGTTCCTGATGCTCCGGCTTTAAAATCGGTTTACCTACACCCAGAAAAGGGAGCCTTCCAGGCCTTCTTGAGACAGACGATGACGCCGGCTCAACACCTCCTGCCTTAGGTGATATTGTGCTTTTCGCACTTCCAGCAGATGCACCACCAACCACCACCATCAGTGCCAGGTGGCCTCCCCACGCCCACGTCCGCGGCTCTTCCACCATACTTCCTCATTTTTGGGAAAATGTACCCAAAATACCAGCAGATATATGGTACTGTATCAGAAGAGTACAGCTGTATACAGTGTTGGGGTAATTGTAAATCTCGTATATATTTCCGGAGTAACACACAGACGCTCACAGGCTCAGTATGGATTACAACAGAATATAAAAAGTAGAAAAAGGGTAATGTATTAGAAGCATATAGCTGTATACAGTGCTGGGGTAATTGTAAGTTTCCCTATATATTTCAGGAGTCAGACATAGACTCTCACAGGCTCAGTATGGATTACACCAGAATATAAAAAGTAGAAAAAGTGTAATGTATTAGAAGGGCACAGCTGTATACAGTGTTGGGGTAATTATAAATCTCCGTATATATTTCTGGAGTAACAGACAGATGCTAACAGGCTCAGTATGGTTTAGACTAAAATATATAAAAAGCAGATCCGCAAGACATAATCACACATTTGGGCCAATTTTCCAGGTGTCAGTGATGCACTTACAGTGATCGGTGGAGGAGGACTTTCTGCCAAAAAGGGTACTGTATCACAAACGTACAGCTGTAAAAAGTCTAGGGGTAATTGTAAAGCTCCGTATATATTTCAGGAGTCACACACGGACGCTCACAGGCTCAGTATGGTTTACACCAGAATATAAAAAGTATTAAAAGGGTAATGTATTAGAAGCGTACAGCTTTATACAGTGTTGGGGTAATTTTAAAGCGCCTTATATATTTCCAGAGTCAGACACAGACTCTCACAGGCTCAGTATGGATCACACCAGCATATGAAAAGTAGAAAAAGGGTAATGTCTCAGAAGCGTACAGCTGTATACAGGTTTTGGTAATTGTAAATCTCCCTATATATTTCGGAAGTCAGACACAGACACTCACAGGCTCAGTATGGATTAGACCAAAATATGAAAAACAGAAAAATGTACTGTATCAGAAGCGTACAGCTGTATACAGTGTTGGGGTAATTGTAAATCTCCGTATATATTTCCGGAGTAACACACAGACGCTCACAGGCTCAGTATGGATCACACCAGAATATAAAAAGTAGAAAAAGGGTAACGTGTTAGAAGCGTACAGCTGTATACAATGTTGGGGTATATATTTCCAGAGTCAGACACAGAATCTCACAGGCTCAGTATGGATCACACCAGAATATTAAAAGTCGAAAAAGGGTAATGTATTAGAAGCGTACAGCTGTATACAGTGTTGGGGTAATTTTAAATCTCCGTATATATTTCCAGAGTCAGACACAGACTCTCACAGACTCAGTATGGATCACACCAGAATATTAAAAGTAGAAAAAGGGTAATGTATCTGAAGCGTACAGCTGTATACAGTGTTGGGGTAATTTTAAATCTCCGTATATATTTCCGGGTTAACAGACAGACGCTCAAAGGCTCAGTATGGATTAGACTAAAACATATAAAAAGCAGATCCGCAAGACATAATCACACATGTGGGCCAATGTACAAGGTGTCAATGATGCACTTACAGTGGTGGGTGGAGGAGGACTTTCTGCCAAAAAGGGTACTGTATCACAAGCGTACAGCTGTATACAGCATAGTGGTAATTGTAAATCTCCGTATATATTTCAAGAGCCACACACAGACGCTCACAGGCTCAGTATGGATTACACCAGAATATAAAAAGTAGAAAAAGGGTAATGTATTAGAAGCGTACAGCTGTATACAGTGTTAGGGTAATTTTAAATATCCATATATATTTCCAGAGTCAGACACAGACTCTCGCAGGCTCAGTATGGATCAAACCAAAATATAAAAAGTAGAAAAAGGGTAATGTCTCAGAAGCGTACAGCTGTATACAGTGTTGGGCTGATTGTAAATCTCCGTATATATTTCCGGAGTAACAGACAGACGCTCACAGGCCCAGTATGGATTAGACTAAAATATATGAAAAGCAGATCCGCAAGACATAATCACATATGTGGGCCAATGTTCCAGGTGTCAATGATGCACTTACAGTGGTGGGTGGAGGAGGACTTTCTGCCAAAAAGTGTACTGTATCACAAGAGTACAGCTGTATACAGTCTAGGGCTAATTTTAAATCTCAGTATATATTTCCAGAATAACACACAGACACTCACAGGCTCAGTATGGAGTAGACCAGAATATAAAAAGCAAAAAAAGCTAATGTATCTGAAGATACCAGGCATATACAGTGTTGGCGTAATTGTAAATCTCCGTATATATTTCCGGAGTAACACACAGACTCTCTCTCAGTATGGATTTGACTGTAATACAGAAGGCTGAAAAACGGTACTGTATCAGAAGATAAAAGGCTGTATACGGTTTTGGGGAAAATTTTAAATCTCCGTATATATTTCCGGAGTCACACACAGATAGTCAGCATGTATTTGTCCGTGATTCCAGCCGGTACCGGTAGTGTGTGAGGAGCATGCAGCTCTATACGGTGTGGGAAAAAATGAACGCTCAGTAACTGTGCAGAAAAAAAGAATAAAAGTATTAGTGCTGTGTAGGTGCTGTGTAAAAAGCAGTCTGCACAGCAGTGTACACACAGCAATACAGCTAGCAGGCAGCCTAATAATCAGCTCTGCTGCTGCACACAAGAAATTCTTGCCCTGTCACTGACAGGCAGCCTAATAATCAGCTATGCTGCTGCACACAAGAAATTCCTCCCCTGTCACTGCTCACTAAATATACAGCACAATCGCTATCAGCACAAGCGCAGAATAACTTTTTTTTTCCTGCCTAATTCTCTCCCTACTAAGAAACAGCGGCAGCAACCTTTCCCTACGCTAAGATCGGCAGAAGTAAAATGGCGGTCGGCGGTCAGGGCTTTTATAGCCACTGTGACGCCACACAAAGCAAGCCAATCACTGCAATGCCCTACTCTAATATGGTGGTGGCCGCTGCCTATGTCATCTCGTTGCCCACAGTGTGCGTCCTTGCTCATTCTTGTTGAGAAAAGTGCCTGCAAGCATTATGGGACAACCGACTTTAGCGCTCGGGTCGATGACCGCATGGCCGACCTCACGCTATGGTCAGGTTTCGATCGGCGAAACCCGACTTTTGCGAAAGTCTGTGATTTTTTTAATCTGTCCGACCTGTGTCGCTCAACTCTAATGGCCACTGCAACCAAACAGCGGCCATTGGTCGCAGCCTAGTTGTTCTGTTTTAGCTTGAAGGTAAGAGTTAGGAGACATTTTCTCCTGACACAGACAGAATATCACTTTTCAGGTAAATCACATTGGGATAGGAGACTTTTAGAGAACATAATCAACGGTCTGGAGAAACATCCGAGGTCCAGTAGATAAGTATCTGTTTATTTATATTTCATACCACCAATTTATAAAATTCTGTATTTTAGTGGACAACTCTTAAGTACCTTTTACTTGCATTAATATGTAGAAACAACAAAAAGCATGGTATTCTTGGGCTACAATATTATTAAAAGTTGTAAGCCTTCTTTGAGAAGATTTCTGATAACATTTGAGAAGGTCAATGACAAAATTTCCAGCCGCTGTGTTCTAGAATTTACTGTAATAAAAAAATGATTTTCTAAGAACTTTATAGTAAGGGAATTTAACCCCTTAGTGACAGAGCCAATTTGCAGCTTAATGACCAGGCCAATTTTTACAATTCTGACCAGTATCACTTTATGAGGTTATAACTCTGGAATGCTTTAACGGATCCAGCTGATTCTGAGAATGTTTTTTTCGTGACATATTTTACTTTATGTTAGTGGTAAAATATCTTTGATATGACTTGTGTTTATTTATGAACAAAACGGAAATATGGCAAAAATGTTGAAAATTTAGCAATTTTCAAACTTTAAATTTTTATGCCCTTAAATCAGAGAGATATGTCACACAAATTTCTTAATAAATAACATTTCCCACATGTCTACTTTACATCAGCACAATTTTAGAAATAAATTTTTTTATTTTGTTACGAAGTTATAAGGGTTAAAAGTTGACCAGGGATTTCTCATTTTTACAGCAAAATTTACAAAACCATTTTTTTTAGGGACCACATCACATTCAAAGTCATTTTGAGGGTGTACATGACAGAAACAGAAAATACCAAAAAGTGACACCATTCTAAAAACTGGACCACTCAAGGTGCTCAAAACCACATTCAAAAGTTTATTAACCCATTACATGCTTCACAGGAACTGAAGCAATGTGGAAGGAAAAAATTAACACAACTTTTTTTTGCAAAAAATTAACTTCAGAACCATTTTTTTTTATTTTCACAAGTGTTAAAAGAGAAAATGAACCACAATATTTGTTGTTCAATTTCTCCTGAATACCCTGATACCCCATATGTGGGGGTAAACTATTTTTCGGGCTCATGGCAGAGCTCGCAAGGGAAGGAGTGCAGTTTGACTTTTTCAGCACAGAATTGGCTGGAATTGAGATCAGACGCCATGTTGCGTTTGGAGAGCCCCTGATGTGACTAAACAGTGAAAACCCCCGCAAGTGACACCATTTTGGAATCTACACCCCTTAAGGAACTTATCTAGATGTATGGTGAGCACTTTGTACCCCCAAGTGCTTCACAGAAGTTTATAACGCAGAGCAGTGAAAATGAAAAATCTTTTTTTTCCCTCAAAATAGATTTTTTAGCCCGCTATTTTTCATTTTCACAAGGTTAACAGGAGAAATTGGACACAAAAGTTGTTGTGCAATTTGTCTTGAGTACACCGATACCCCATATGTGGAGGGACCACTGATTGGGCACATGGGAGAGCTTGGAAGGGAAGGAGCACCATTTTGGAATGCAGACTTTGATGGAATATTCTGCGGGCGTCATGTTGCCTTTGCAGAGCCCATGATGTGCCTAAACACTAGAAATCCCCCACAAGTGACCCCATTTTGGAAACTAGACCCCCTAAGGAGCTTATCTAGATGTGTGGTAAGCACTTTGAACCCCAAGTGCTTCACAGAAGTTTATAATGCAGAGCCGTGAAATAAAAAAAACATTTTTTTCCTCAAAAATAATTTTTTAATACGATTTTTTTTTATTCTCAAAATGGTAACAGGAGAAATTGGACCATAAAAGTTGCTGTGCAATTTGTCCTGAGTACAGTGATACCCTATATCTGGGGGACTACTGTTTGGGCACATGGGAGAGCTCGGAAGGGAAGGCGTGCCGTTTTGGAATGCAGACTTTGATGGAATGTTTTGCGGGCATCATGTTGCGTTTGGAGACCCCCTGATGTTCCTAAATAGTGGAAAACCCTCAATTCTAGCTCCAACCCTAATCCCAACCCTAACCCTAATCCCAACCCTAACCCTAATCCCTAACCCTAGTCCTAACCCTAATTTCAACACTAACCCTAATTTCAACACTAACCCTAATTCCAACCCTAACCCTAATTCTAACCCTAACCCTAATGGAAAAATGAAAAGAAATATATTTACATGAGCCAGCCATTTTCTTCCTGGACCAAGATGGCAGCGCCCACTGGAGGAGGCAGGAGGGCCCAAGGACCAGCAAGGGGATCGGGGACCCCATTTCTGTCTCCTCTGATGTGCGATCACATCATTTGAGAGAGAAAGTGAAAGCAAAATTGCAGCTTTTTTTGTGGTCGCTGTTATACGGTTAATAACGGCGATCGCAAAAGCGTGGTCGGTAAAAACCGAATCCAACTCTGGGGGGCGCTATAACACTTTTTTTTAATTAACGGCGCTGTGGTTTAAGTACCCTTAACTACCGCCGTGTAGAGACATAAAACAGAGATCATGAACTGATACAGAATATTTATTACAAATGTTTATTTTTATATTTCTCTTTTAGACTTTATTGTTTTTATTAAATAGTAACTCATGGGACTTTATTCTACTGGAATATCATGTAAGTCAGCTGCCTCGATAGGTTTACAGATTAATGTAGGTATTTAATAGACATTTCATTGACCAGTAAATAAAGGTTGAATTATTGTTCTATTCAATATCTCACAGTTATTAGATTGGTGATACCATTTTAAACATCTTAAAGGTTTTTTTTCAACTGCCTATTTGCTTTTCTTGTAAAAACAAGCAAGATTGCAGTTTACCTCTTACTAACCTTCAGTTAGTCATGCCAAAATACTTACACTATTAGTCGCATGGGGTCCATTGGACCCCAAGCACCTCGCTGTGGCACATGTAGTTGTCGACACAATTCGCGATGCACTGATGAAGTACAGATACAGAACCAGGAAGCTAACGAAATGAATGGTTTCCTTCCCGCCATACTTACAGAAATATGACGAAAACAAACTTGCTTGGGGTCCAATGGAACCCACATGACTACTTAAAGGCGAAAAATCCCTCCTTTCTGAAGAACAGTAATAATATAGTTTACTGTTTGTTTACTAAGTTGACACCCACCTCTGCAGTCAAAGGTGGCCAGTTGCAAGCTATTTGCTATAAAGTTTGTAGGCAACCCTGGGCAGATCGCTGGATTGTGACGCCTTCTGTGCCCCTGCACTTCGCCTTCGCTGTTAACAGCCTCTAACAGTGAATAGCTGTGACCAACAGTGCAGCCATACTCCTGGTCCCAATTGTTGAAGGGGTTTTACATTAATAAGACAACCCCTTCTCATTCTTCATGTTTTGCACCATTAGAATAAAAACACTTATGTTCATCCCCTGAGCCATCACTGTTCCAACAGTGTCGCACTCATGTTCCCGGGCTCACGAAAGGTTGTTATGTCGCAGGAGCCATGTGCCCAATCAGCACCGCCTTCACTGTCTCTGCCTTCAGACATATTGAAAATCAACAGGTCTGCGGCTGCTCTCTGACTTCCTCTTGATGTTCAGTTTGTCTGAAGGCAGAGACAGTGACGCCAGCGCTAATTGGGTGCAGGGCTCACGTGACATAACAAACCTCATGTAAGCCTCGAGTGCCAACACCGCTGGAACGGCTCCGGCTTGGGAGGCGAGTATAGGTGTTTTTATTTTCATGGGGCCAAACATGAATAATGAGAAGGAGTTGTCCCACTAGTGGAGGATTGCAAGTCAGGAGACACGGGAGCAGTGCACTCCTGAAGACAGAAGAGAATAACCTTTTGAATTAATGCTATAGAAATATGGGTAGCTGTCTATATACTGATTTGCAAGGTACAGTATATAATTTCTCAATAGCTATACGTAGATTTTTTTTTCTAGGCAGAAACATCTATAAAATGAAACTCGAAGCGCAACACAATATGACAGTATTCTCCATCCAAGGTTTGACAGAAATACTAGAACTTAATTTTCCAATTTTTTTAACCATTCTGATTCTTTATATTCTTATTATTTTGGGGAATTTGACAATTATTGTGGTCATCTGGAGGAGTTCTCACTTACACCTTCCTATGTATATTTTATTACTGAACCTTTCTTTTCTTGACATCACTTATACTTCAAATATTCTGCCGAATCTGTTATTTATTCTGCTCACTGAACGAAAAATGATCTCATTTTTGGCTTGCATGGTTCAGTTGTATTTTTTCATTGCTTTGGCCAGCACTGAGGTCATCTTACTTGCAGCTATGGCATATGACCGCTATGTTGCAATCTGTCAGCCTCTTCATTATGCCTCTATGATGAGTCTCAAACATTGCACTGGACTTGCAACATCTGCATGGATCATCGGTCTTCTGGATCCAGCAGGACATATTTCCCTTGTATCTCAGCTATCATTTTGTGCATCCCATCACATTGACCATTTTTTCTGTGACCTCTCACCTCTCCTTAAGATCTCTTGCAGTGATACATATAAAGTAGAGATCATGAATTACATCGTTGGCAGCCTTTTGACTCTTTCTACATTCTTGTTGACGTTAATCTCTTATGTTTTCATAATTGTTACTATTCTGAAGATCAAATCAACGGAAGGACGCTATAAAGCATTTTCAACCTGTTCTTCCCACCTCACATGTATCTGTATTTTCTATGGGACCATCATTTGTCTGTACATGAGGCCAGCATCGAGTTATTATCCAGAACAAGATAAGTTTTTCGCCCTTTTATACATTGTTTTGGTGCCTTTATTGAATCCTATAATTTACAGCTTGAAAAACCATGATTTTAATGTTGGGGTTAAGAAGATGATACAAAAGTTGACCTTATAAATAACTTTTTTCCAACTAATCTGAAAAGGTATATGAATCTTAAAGAGTATATTAAAGCCTTGTTGAATTTCACAAGTACATGGTCAATAATAAAGTTCAATTGAGAAAACTAGATAGGACCTTATTGTTTAAAGACAATCTCTAGATTTCCTCATGTCCTAAGCTCCAAACCTTCCTGTCTTTTATTCACAAAGGATATCTACAGACTTACCCAGTTTCTCAACATTGGGTCACATCTAAAAATCAAGATTAGCTAGCCGATCTAATTAAACTACCACTCCAATGTTGGTTGATATCTAATATATATCAGTAATCGGAATATAACACCAAAGCGCCAGTATTAATATTATGGCTTTTTTGGTAAGAAGATTGTATTGCACATGTTATCATGGTGCTTCTAATCTATGGTCCCTGCACCTAGTCTCATACTCAGCGCCACTCCGGTTGATCTACAGCAGATTACTCCAGTGTTTGCTGGAGCGATCTGGAGGTCACTTCCACGTTGTTGATTTCATAGGCTTGCATAGAGGACTTGTGACTCTGGTGCCATGGGAACGGAGCAACGCCAATAAAAGGTGAAGATGGTAGTAGGTAAGTATAAGACTAGGGTCAGGGACCTTTAATTAGCAACACCATCCCAGTGCTGAAAAATAAAACAAAAAACACTCAAGCTTTAACATCTGGATTATCTCAGACTTCCAGATTGCAGTATAAATTGACTAGTGTTGTGAATGGGTTTGAGATGAGTTCTGAGCAGAGGCTCCCTCTGGTGGTTACAAGCGGTGCTAGTCTGTCTAGTGAAGATTGTGAGGACTGGGAATCAGGTGTTACTGACTGGTCTTATATAAGGGAGTCACCTTCCCATCAGGGTTGCCGGTGATCAATTGTTCTGGTCTGAATCCTTTATTCCAGTTTCCCTTGTAGCCTGCTGTGTCGTGTCTGCATCTCCTGCTAGCAGATAAGACATTTTCTTCTTTTTGTTTGTGCTATATTTTTGCATTTTGTCCTGCACTTCTGTGGGGGCCTTCAGGGTCCCCTCCGGGGGCTTCTGCCCTCTCGGTTTTGTTCAGCCACTGATGTTTGTGCTTTTGCTTTTTCCAGTTTTTTCAGTGGCTGCTGTTTTGATTTTGTTACACCAGAGAACTAATTTAGGTGGAAGAGGTTGTGTGATCTCAGGTGTTTTTGAAATTAGTAGAGTTGGTGCCTTTCAGGGTTTTCTGGGATTGCAGTAAGTACCCTTCCTATCCTTTTCTATTTAGTTAGTTTGGGCCCCAGCGTTTGCTCATACTATTTTCTTTCTGTGTCAGTATTTCATCTTGTCTAACCGCCATTACATGTTTGGGGGCTTTCTATTATCTTTGGGGTTCTGCTCCGGGGCAGATAGCTTTCCTATTTCTATCTTTAGGTGTAGTTAGTTTCTCAGGCTGTGACGAGGCGTCTAGGACCAACGTAGGAACGCTCCACGGCTGCCTCTAGTTGTGGTGGTTAGTCAGGGTACTGCAATCTCATAGATTCCAACTGCTCTGGTGTATTGCCTTTTTTACCTGCACTCCTCAGCTACCGAAACATAACAGTATCACCGGCCACAAAAATTTAAAATTGTATGGTACTCACAGAAGGGAAAAAATATTGTGAAAGAAAAAAGGTTGTCAGAGTTGTCAGAGATATTTTTCTGTTTGTTGCATTTTTTTTTCCCTCTGTATCTCTGGGTGCTGGGGAGGATCTTTTCTCTCAATGGAGTTTGCACAGTTGTCTGGCCGTGTGGATCAGCTTGCCACTGAGGTTCGGAGTATTGCTATCTATCTTGCTGGGTTGCCTGTTGTGGAACCTAGGATTCCCATGCCAGATTTGTTTTTAGGGGATCGAGCTAAGTTTCAGAATTTCAAAAATAATTGTAAATTGTTTTTTGCCTTAAAATCTAAGTCCTCAGGGAACGCAGCGCAGCAGGTTCAAATTATCATCTCTCTCCTGCGCGGCGATCCTCAGGATTGGGCTTTTTCCCTGATACCTGGGGATCCTGTTTTGAGTGATGTTGATGCATTTTTTCAGGCCTTGGGGTTATTGTACGATGAGCCTAATGTCACTGATCAAGCTGAAAAAGCCTTGTTGGCATTAAATCAGGGGCTTGATGACGCTGAGTTATACTGTCAGAGATTCCGTAGGTGGGCAGTCCTGACCAAATGGAATGACAACGCTTTGGCAGCCCTTTTCCGGAAGGGTCTGTCAGATAATGTAAAGGATGTTATGGTGGGATTCCCTGTCCCCTCTGGTCTCAATGATTCTATGTCATTAGCGATTCAAATTGACAGACGTTTGCGTGAGCGGAGAAGTATGCGTGGAATGGTGTTGCCTTGTGAACCAGCTTCTGAACCCATGCAGTGTGATAGAGTGGTGTCTGGGGCACAGCGTCATGAGTTTCGAAAGCGCAATGGGTTATGTTTCTACTGTGGTGATGCCTCTCATGCTATTTCAGTCTGCCCTAAGCGGGGAAGACGTTTTGCACGCTCAGTTGTCTTGGGTAGTGTTCAGACTAAGTTTTTATTAACTGTCACTCTGATATGCTCTCTGTCCTCATTTTCTGCTCAGGCTTTCGTTGATTCTGGAGCAGCTATTAACCTGATGGATTATGATTTTGCTAAACGTTGTGGGTTTCCCTTGATACCCCTACAGAAGTCTATTCCACTACTGGGATCGATTCTACCCCTTTGCTGAGAATAAACCTCAGTTCTCTACTCAGGTGATAATGACTGTTGAACCTGATCACCAGGAGTGCTGCAAATTTTTGGTTCTGTATAATCTGCATGATATTATCGTACTGGGTTTCCCTTGATTACAGTCTCATAATCCTGTTTTGGATTGGAAATCTGTCTCTGTAACCAGTTGGGGCTGCCAATGTGTTAATACCAACACTCCTGTTTTTTCTGCCTCCCCCCAGGCTCAGGATGTTCCTGACTTTTTGATTGATTTTTCTGATGTGTTTAGCGAAAGTAAATCTGCATCCTTGCCTCCCCATAGGAGCTATGACTACGCTATTGAATTAGTGCCTGGTAGTAAATTCCCTAAAGGTCGCCTTTTTAACTTGTCTGTACCTGAACATGACGCTATGCGGTCTTATATCAAGGAATCATTGGAGAAGGGTCATATCAGACCATCCTCTTCACCCTTAGGTGCCGGTTTTTTCTTTGTGGCCAAAAAGGATGGTTCATTAAGGCCGTGTATTGATTATCGTTTTTGAACAATATTACTGTGAAATATCAATATCCGTTACCCTTGATTTCTGACCTGTTTTCCAGGGTGAAAAACGCTACTTGGTTTACCAAGCTTGACCTCAGGGGGGCGTATAACCTTATTCGCATTAAGCACGGGGATGAATGGAAGACGACATTCAATACCCCTGAAGGGCATTTTGAGTACCTAGTGATGCCCTTTGGGCTCACTAATGCTCCTTCCGTCTTCCAGTCCTTCATGAATGACATTTTCAGGGATTTTGTGGACAAATTTCTGATTGTTTATTTGGATGATATCTTGATTTTTTCTAATGACTGGGACTCTCATGTGAAACATGTTCGAACTGTATTCCAGATTTTGAGAGAGAATGCTCTGTATGTGAAGGGATCAAAGTGTCTTTTTGGCGTACAGAGGATCTCATTTCTGGGATTCATTTTGTCCCCATCTGTTATTGAAATGGACCCGGTCAAGGTTCAGGCCATCTGTGATTGGGTCCAACCTACTTCATTAAAGGCTCTTCAGAGATTTTTGGGTTTTGCCAATTTTTATCGTAAATTTATTGGTAATTTCTCGGTTATTGTTAAACCATTAACTGATTTGACCAGAAAGGGTTCTGATGTGGTGAATTGGCCTCCTGAGGCAGTCCCTGCATTTCAGGAACTTAAGCAGAGATTCACTTCTGCTCCTGTTCTACGGCAGCCTGATGTTTCTCTGCCATTTCAGGTGGAGGTTGATGCCTCTGAAATTGGGGCAGGTGCCGTTTTGTCCCAAAAAGATCCAGAGACCTATAAAAGTAACCCTTGTGCCTTTTTCTCTCGAAAATTTTCTCCTACTGAACGTAATTATGACGTGGGTAATCGGGAGTTATTGGCCATGAAGTGGGCTTTTGAAGAGTGGAGACATTGGCTGGAGGGAGCCAAACATCAGATGGTGGTCCTTACGGACCATAAGAATCTGGTCTATCTGGAATCTGCCAAGCGACTCAATCCTAGACAGGCCAGGTGGGCCTTGTTTTTCACACGTTTTAATTTGTGGTTTCCTTTCTTCCTGGCACTAAGAATGTTAAGGCGGATGCCCTCTCGAGGAGTTTCCTTGCGGACTCTCCTGAGTTATCTGATCCTTCTGTTATTTTGAAAGAGGGTGTAGTTCTTTCCGCCATCTCGCCCAATTTGAGACTGGCTCTGGAGGGGTGTCAGGAGGATAGGCCCGAGTGTTGCCCTGTTGGAAAATTGTTTGTCCCGGACCAGTGGAAAAAGAGTGTGATGTCTGAGATTCATTGTTCTGCGTTGGCTGGGCATCCCGGAATTTTTGGTACCAGAGACTTGGTTAGTCGGTCCTTTTGGTGGCCTACCTTGTCTCGTGATGTCAGGGAATTTGTGCAGTCCTGCGGGACTTGCTCTCGCTCCAAGCCTTGCTCTCGCTCTAGTGGTTTGTTGATGCCATTGCCTGTGCCCAAGAGACCATGGACCCATATCTCTATGGATTTCATTTCCGACCTTCCTGTTTCTCAGAGAATGACCACCATCTGGGTAATTTGTGATAGGTTTTCCAAGATGATACATCTTGTGCCATTACCTAAGTTGCCTTCCTCCTCTGAATTGGTGCCGTTGTTCCTTCAGCACGTGGTTCGTTTACACGGCATTCCTGAGAACATTGTGTCTGACAGAGGAGTCCAGTTTGTTTCCAGATTTTGAAGGACTTTTTGTTCTAAACTGGGTGTTCAATTGTCTTTCTCCTCGGCATTTCATCCTCAGACCAATGGTCAAACTGAGAGAACAAACCAGACATTGGAGACTTATCTAAGATGCTTTGTGTCTGCTGATCAGGATGACTGGGTCTCTTTTTTGCCTTTGGCTGAGTTTGCTCTTAATAATAGGGCTAGCTCTGCTACTTTGATGTCTCCGTTTTTCTGTAATTCTGGGTTTCACCCTCGATTTTCTTCAGGACAGACGAAGGCTTCTGTCTGTCCAGGTGTTGACTCTGTTGTGGAGCGTATGCAGCAGATTTGGGACCAGGTAGTGGAGAGATTGTCCCTCTCTCAGGAGAAGGCCCAGCGGTTTGCTAACCGGCATAGGACTGATGGTCCTCGGTTTAAAGTAGGGGACTTGGTCTGGTTGTCCTCAAAAAATATTCCTATGAGAGTAGCATCTCCTAAATTTAAGCCTAGGTTCATTGGACCTTATTGGATCATGGAGATTATTAATCCTGTTTCTTTTCGTTTGCTTCTTCCAGGGACATTTAAGATCCATAACGTGTTCCACAAGTCCTTGTTGAAGAGGTTTGTTGAGCCAGTGGTTCCTGCTGCTGTGCCTCCTGACCCTGTTTTGGTTGAGGGCAATCTGGAGTATGTGGTTGAGAAAATATTAGATTCTCGTTTTTCTAGACGGAAACTCCAGTATTTGGTTAAATGGAGAGGTTATGGTCAGGAAGACAATTCTTGGGTGTTTGCTTCGGACATCCATGCTAGGAGACTTATCCGTGCGTATCATAGAACTCATCCTGACCGACCTGGTTGCTCAAATGAGGGTTCGGTGACCCCTCCTCAAGGGGGGGGTACTGTTGTGAATGGGTTTGAGATGAGTTCTGAGCAGAGGCTCCCTCTGGTGGTTACAAGCGGTGCTAGTCTGTCTAGTGAAGATTGTGAGGACTGGGAATCAGGTGTTACTGACTGGTCTTATATAAGGGAGTCACCTTCCCATCAGGGTTGCCGGTGATCAATTGTTCTGGTCTGAATCCTATATTCCAGTTTCCCTTGTAGCCTGCTGTGTCGTGTCTGCATCTCCTGCTAGCAGATAAGACATTTTCTTCTTTTTGTTTGTGCTATATTTTTGCATTTGTCCTGCACTTCTGTGGGGGCCTTCAGGGTCCCCTTCGGGGGCTTCTGCCCTCTCGGTTTTGTTCAGCCACTGATGTTTGTGCTTTTGCTTTTTCCAGTTTTTTCAGTGGCTGCTGTTTTGATTTTGTTACACCAGAGAACTAATTTAGGTGGAAGAGGTCGTGTGATCTCAGGTGTTTTTGAAATTAGTAGAGTTGGTGCCTTTCAGGGTTTTCTGGGATTGCAGTAAGTACCCTTCCTATCCTTTTCTATTTAGTTAGTTTGGGCCCCAGCGTTTGCTCATACTATTTTCTTTCTGTGTCAGTATTTCATCTTGTCTAACCGCCATTACATGTTTGGGGGCTTTCTATTATCTTTGGGGTTCTGCTCCGGGGCAGATAGCTTTCCTATTTCTATCTTTAGGTGTAGTTAGTTTCTCAGGCTGTGACGAGGCGTCTAGGACCAACGTAGGAACGCTCCACGGCTGCCTCTAGTTGTGGTGGTTAGTCAGGGTACTGCAATCTCATAGATTCCAACTGCTCTGGTGTATTGCCTTTTTTACCTGCACTCCTCAGCTACCGAAACATAACAGACTAGTCTTCATGTGTCAAAATCCAAGTCATCCGGTCTATTGAGCAGAGCACATTTTACCCAGTGACTGCTGCAACATTACAATTAGCTCTTTAAGTTGCAAACAGATGGGTAGATAAAGAACAGACGTTAGGACCAAAATGTCACTTATATCTATATTTATAGATACTTACAGACACTGCACTTATATCTATAGATTTCCTTAAATAAAGCACATTTAATCAGTGCAGAGAGAAATATTTTTAATATCTTATACATATACAGTGCACCCAAACAAATTATTTTTGGAATAGTTTGCCAGTCAATAAAGCTTAAATAGATTTTTTACTTTTAAAAAATTGTCTCCAAATAATAGCAATCATATAAAATAGCAATATCATATAGTACTTACCCTCACTGGATCCAGTGACGGCTCTCCACCGTTGCTCATATCTTTGTGTTTTGACTGCAGGCAAGACATCCTTGAGCACAAATCAAACAGTGGACCCGGGTGTTAGGGTTCGAGTTACCGCTGCTGCACAAGGGGAGTCTCGAACCCGTCCCGCTGAGGTCTCCCATTCATCTCCGGCCGCAGTGGAGCCTGCTCAGCAGAGACATCGGTCCAGGCGTCTTGCCCACTCCTCTACTGTGCAGTGACTTGCTGCTGCCTTTCCTGGATCTGCTATTATAGCCAGTGCTGGAGCAGCCGTCTTTGAGACAAAGCCCTGCGTTTTCCCATCTGAGCATGCCCAGAGTGAGATCTCTCATTGGGATCAGGGGTCACATGTTCAGGTGCTGCAGCGGCTCCTATTGGTCCGCCAGGAAGGTCATGTAGCTACGTGTGTTTGTAACAGCTTCTCATTGGTCCTTGTTCCTGGAAGGTCCTGTAGCTGTTGCTATAAAAGGGTAGCATGGCTGGGCCGCCATGCGCTAATATCAACCATTGTATGTTATGCGCCAGTGTGATCATGCGTATGTGTGGTTAGGGACCCGGCTGAAATAAGCCACTAGAATACCGACTTAATCGGTGAGAAGTTTGGTATGGTAGCTGGCCAGGGTCGGTGTCCTAGATGCCCTTGATTACCGGCGTAACCGGTGAGGAGTTTTGATTGCCGTATTCAGGGTCTGGCGTTCAGACGCCATAGATTGCGGGTGACTCCCGCAAAGACATTAGCACATGATCACGCGTTATGTACGCTTAGCACTTAACTGTGTACCTGAGAGCCTGACAGGACACAGCACTTTTCCTCAGCGGCCCTGTGACGTAACAGGGTTTGCTTTCGACGCTAGACAGCGCCCTAGCGTTTTACTTTGCGGCTCACTGAAGCTAAGTGAGTTCGCACCTATCGCCATATAGCGCTGTGGCATTTCCGTTAGCGGCTCTGGGTATTAACAGAGATCGCACTTACTGCCACAACGCTCTACGGCGTTTATTTTAGCGACTCTGCGGGATAACAGAGTTCGCTACTTTCGCCATTTTACTAGAAGCAGGTTCCGCCTGCACGGTGGACCCCGGGCTGCGAACGCACCTCTCTACCTCATATATTTGGTGCGTTCCGCAGACCCTAATATATAATATTAGTGCCAGGGTCTGGCTGGTAAAATGACGGATGACCAGCGTCTACTACGGGACATCCAGCAGCTGGAGGGTAGGTTGGCGGCTCTTAAGTGCACAACCTCAGCTGTGGATGTTACCGCAGTAGCTGTTCAGGCTGCTAGCGTGGCTGCAGCCAGTGTGTCCACTGCCACCTCTGCCCCCACAATATCCCACCTCCCGCTTCCAGACAAGTTTGCTGGTGACAGCAAGCAATGTCGGGGATTCGTGAGTCAGTGCTCTATACAACTCGAGCTACTGGCTGCACGTTTCCCCACGGATCGGGCACAAGTGGACTTTATAATTTCGCTTCTGTCAGGCAGAGCGTTGGAGTGGGCCACCCCGCTGTGGGAGTGTGACGACCGTGTGGTGCGGAGTGCTCCTCGTTTTCTGGAGACTCTAAAAAGGTCTTTTTAGGACCTCAGGTCACCCACGATACGGCGCTACAACTGCTGGCATTGGCACAGGGTTCGTCTTTGGTCAGTCTGTTTTCCGTCCAGTTTCGGACTCTGGCCTCAGAGCTAGACTGGTCGGATAAAGTACTCATTCCAGTCTACTGGCGAGGACTGGCTGATCATGTTAAAGATGCTTTGGCTACCAGGGAGATTCCCGCCACACTGGAGAAGCTTATCGCCATATCTACCCGCATCGACCTCCGTTTTCACGAGCGGAGGTTGGAGCGGGTCCCAGTGTAGGCAGAGGTTTCGGCTGGCTCCCACCTTCGCCAGACCTCTGGAATCTTCCAGCCAGGCGCCCGACTCCCATGAGGCCATGGAGGTTTCTCGAGCGGGACCTAAGTCCCGGCCGCTCGAGTACCCGTGGTCTGTAACATCTGCCAGCAGTTAGGACACTATGCCAACAAATGTCCACAGCGGTCGGGAAAACGGTCGCGTCTAGTGACCTTGGGAGGAGGTTCACTAGACACTGCGGCATTTTCCACCAAGTTGTCCTTTAAAGGGACAATTACAGTAGGTCCATCCACGCTCTCCGCTGAGCTCTGTGTGGATTCCGGAGCCGAGGGGAATTTCATGTCCTCTGCATTTGCTCTCCGCCACACTATACCTCTGGTGATGCTCGCCCAACCGGTGACTGTGCGAGTAGTGAATGGATCAACTCTGCCCTCCCAAATCACCCACCAGACGATCCTCTCACTTTATCTATGTCCCCGTCCCATCAGGAGAGTATTTCTTTTCTTGTCCTGCCCAAGGGAATAGACGAGGTGTTGCTGGGAGTACCTTGGCTCCGTTACCACTCTCCCCATATTGAGTGGTCCTCTGGGAGGATACTGGGTTGGGGTGATTCATGTAGAGGCAGGTGTATCAGGGAGTGCGTTCAGGTCACCACCACAGAGATACCCGTAGATCTCACTTCTCTTCCTCAGTGTTATTGGGCATATGCAGACGTTTTCTCCAAGAAGGCGGCGGAGACTCTTCCACCTCATCGCCCCCTACGACTGTCCTATTGATCTCTTGCCTGGAGCAGAACCTCCTCGGGGAGAGTATACCCCCTCTCGCCCTGAGACGAGCCATGTCCCAGTACATTCAGGAGAATCTGGCAAGAGGGTTCATTAGGAAGTCGGTGTCACCAGCAGGGGCAGGGTTCTTCTTTGTGCAAAAGAAGAACGGAGAATTACGTCCATGCATTGACTACAGGGGTCTTAACGCCATCACCGTCAAGAATAAGTACCCGTTGCCCCTAATCTCTGAGCTCTTTGATAGGCTCCGAGGAGCAAGAGTATTTACCAAGCTTGATCTACGTGGTGCCTATAACCTAATTCGCATCCGTGAGGGGGAGGTGGAAGACAGCTTTTAATACCAGGGATGGGCATTACGAATACCTGGTGATGCCTTTCGGGCTCTGTAATGCTCCCGCTGTTTTCCAAGACTTTGTCAATGATATCTTCCGGGATATGCTCTCCACCTCTGTGGTAGTCTATCTGGATGATATTATCATCTTTTCACCAGATATAGACTCTCACCGGAGGGATGTCAACAAAGTCTTCGGGCAAACTCCCTCTATGCCAAGCTGGAGAAATGTGTGTTTAAACAGGAGTCCTTACCTTTTCTGGGCTATATCATCTCTGCCAGGGATTGGCTATGGATCCTGCCAAACTACAGGCTGTAATGGACTGGCAAGAACCCCATTCTCTTAAAGCGGTGCAGCGCTTTATGGGTTCATTAATTATTATCGCCAGTTCATTCCCCATTTCTCGACTTTGGTAGCTCCCTTGTTAGCCCTCACCAAGAAGGGAGCAAATCCCAAGTTGTGGTCTGAGGAGGTCTCCAAGGCGTTCTCTTCCATCAAGTCGCATTTTGCCAGTGCTCCCATATTACATCGCCCTGATGTTGATAAACCGTTTGTTTTAGAGGTGGACGCCTCTTCTGTTGGTGCTGGAGCAATCCTATATCAAAAGGATGCTCAAGGTCGGAAGCATCCCTGCTTCTTGTTTTCTAAGACCTTTACACTAGCAGAGAGGAATTATTCCATCGGGGACAGGGAGTTGCTGGCTATGAAATTGGCCTTCTCAGAGTGGAGACATCTTCTGGAGGGAGCTCGTTTTCCTTCCAAGTCTTCACCGACCACAAGAAACTTGGTATATTTGCAAACGGCTCAGCGGCTAAATTCTCGCCAGGCCAGATTGGTCCCTATTCTTCTCTCGGTTCCATTTCACCCTCCATTTTCTCTCCGGTGAGAAAAATGTTCGGGCCGATGCTCTCTCTCGCTCCTTAGTGTCATCAGAGGAGGAGGATGAGGAGCTCGGTTATTGTCCCTGAAGAAAGCTGAGAACTGTAGCCCCGGTTTCGCTAGAGTCTGTGCCTCCGGGCAAGACTTTTGTGCCACTAATTTGCGACCCGGGGGTACTCTCTTGGGCACACTGTCAGGGTGGGTGGACACTTTGGGAAAAGAGGACAATGAGCTATTGGCGAGGACATACTGGTGGCCAATATGGTCCGTGATGTCAGGGAGTTTTGTTCAGGCATGTGTCTCCCGCGCCAGGAACAAGTCCTCACGACAACGGCAGCTGGGTTACTTTTTCCTTTGCCGGTGGCAGACAGGCCCTGGGAGATGGTCGGGATGGACTTTGTGGTGGGCTTACCCAAGTCTCGGGGTTGCACTATCATTTGGGCGATCACGACCACTTCTCCAAAATGGTGCAACTTAGTGCGCTACCGGTTACCTTCCACGGGCCATTGGCAGCATTATTTATTAGACATCTTCGTCTACACGGTATGCCAGACAAGATTGTCAGCGATCGAGGGTCCCCAATTTGCGTCTCGGTTCTGGAGAGAGTTGTGTCATCTACTCTGCATTGAATTGAACCTCTCCTCTGCATATCATCCCGAGAGAATGGGTTGGTAGAGGAGGGCCAACCAGACCTTGGTCACCTACTTTGCGACATTTTGCTCTGCCAGGCAGGATGACTGGGCATCTCTGCTTCCGTGGACGGGGTTTGCGCTAAACAATGCTGTGGCTGACTCACCGGACAGACCCCATTCCTTTTAAAATTTAGGGCCCAGCATCCGCGGGTACCGGTGCCCATGCCCGTTGCTTCCGCTGACTCCAGGGTGGCAGACTGGGCTGTGGAAGCACGGGACATATGGGCCCGCACCCAGGATGCCATTCAGGCTTCCAAGGAAAGGATGAGGTCTTCTGCCGATGCTCATCGGCGTCCCGCTCTACATTTTCTCCTGGCGACCTAGTGTGGCTCTCCGCCCGAACATCAGGCTACGGGTGAAATCCACTAAATTGGCACCCCGCTATTTTGGGTCCCTTCAAGGTTCTCGAGCAGGTGAACCCTGTGGTTTACCGTTTGGCCCTTCCGCCTCGCCTTGGTATCTCCGACACCTTCCATGTATCCCTCCTAAACCCGTGGTCATCTCCCGGTTGCCTGAGTCATCTGCCGGGACGTCGGGTTCGTCTTCGGACGACTACGAGGTGAATGCCATTGTTGGGTGCAAGGTGGTACGAGGCAAAAAATTTTATTTGGTGGATTGGAGGGGTTATGGGCCTGAGGTTGGTCCTGGGAGCCTGCCGAGCATGTTCACGCTCCGCAGCTCATCGCTGCCTTTGAACACAGCGAGGCCCAGAGAAGGGGGGCCCTAGGAGGGGGGGTAATGTAATGAATATGGACGCGACTCCACTCCCATAGGCATGGCGTCCAAATTCATGACCTTAATTAGCATTACAGAGGAAAAGCTGATGGGGCCGGGATAGAGATGCAGCGATGGAGCGAGTAGGGTAAGTATGATGGGGAGGACGGGAGGAGGACGGGAGAGCCAGAGGAGGGTGGGAGTAGAGCCATGTATACAGGGTGGGAGCGGAGCCATGTATATAGAAATTGGAGGGTGGGAGCGGAGCCATGTATTAGGATTGGAGGGTGGGAGCGGAGCCATGTATACAAGGATGGAAGGGTGGGAGCGGACCCATGTATACAGGTGGGAGAGTGGGAGCAGAGCCATGTATATAGGATGGGAGGGTGGAGCGGAGCCATGTATACAAGATGGGAGGGTGGAGCGGGAGCCATGTATACAAGATGGGAGGGTGGAGCGGAGCCATGCATATAGGATGGGAGGATGGGAGTGCAGCCTGTATGCAAGGATGGGAGGGTGGGAGCGAGCCCATGTATACAGGATGGGGGGGTGGGAGCGAAGCCATGTATACAGGATGGGAGGGTGGGAGCGGAGTATGTATACAAGGATGGGAGGGTGGGAGCGGAGCCATGTAATAGGATGGGAAGGTGGGAGCGGAAGGCCATGTATACAGGATGGGAGGGTGGGAGAGGAGCATGTATACAGGATGGGAGGGTGGGAGCGGAGCCAAATATATAGGATTGGGATGGGAGCGGAGCCGTGTATATAAGATGGTAGGGTGGGAGCAGAGCCGTGTATATAGGATGGGAGAGTGGGAGCGGAGCAGTGTATACAGGATGGGAGGGTGGGAGCAGAGCCGTGTATACAGGATGGGAGGGTGGGAGCAGAGCCGTGTATATAGGATGGGAGGTTGGAGTGGAGCCATGTATATAGGATGGGAGGGTGGGAGCAGAGCCATGTATGTAGGATGGGAGGGTGGAGTGGAGCCATTATATAAGATGGGAGGGTGGAGGCGGAGCATGTATACAGGATGTGAGGGTGGGAGCGGACCCATGTATACAGGATGGGAGGGTGGGAACGGAGCCATGTATACAGGATGGGAGGGTGGGAGTGGAGCCATGCATACAAGGATGGGAGGGTGGGAGCGGAGCATGCAAAAATAAACTACATACATATTCTAGAATACCCGATGTGTTTAGAATCAGGCCACCATCTAGTATATATATATTATATATATATATATATATATTATATATATTATACAGTACAGACCAAGAGACACACCTTCTCATTCAAAGTTTTTTTCTGTATTTTCATGACTATGAAAATTATACATTCACACTGAAGGCATCAAAACTATAATTAACACATGTGGAATTATATACTTAACAAAAAAGTGTGAGACAACTGAAAATATGTCTTATATTCTAGGTTCTTAAAAGTAGCTAGCACCTTTTGCTTTGATTACTGCTTTGCACACTCTTGGATTCTCTTGATGAGCTTCAAGAGGTAGTCACCGGAAATAGTTTTCACTTCACGGGTGTGCCCTGTCAGGTTTAATAAGTGTGATTTCTTGCCTTTAAATGGGGTTGGGACCATCAGTTGTGTTGTGCAGAAGTCTGGTGAATACACAGCTGGATAGTCCTACTGAATAGACTTGTTAGAATGTGCATTATGGCAAGAAAAAAGCAGCTAAGTAAAGAAAAACGAGTGGCCATCATTACTTTAAGAAATGAAGATCCCAGTTTGAAAAATTGGGAAAACTTTGAAAGTGTCCCCAAGTGCAGTTGCAAAAACCATCAAGCACTACAAAGAAACTGGCTCACATGAGGACTGCCCCAGGAAAGGAAGACCTAGAGTCACTCTGCTTCTAGGATAAGTTTTTCCGAGTCACCAGCCCCAGAAATCGCAGGTTAATAGCAGCTCAGATTAGAGACAAAGTCAATGCCACACAGAGTTCTAGCAGCAGACACATCTCTACAAAACTGTTAAGAGGAGACTTTGTGCAGCATGCCTTGATGGTAAAATAGCTGCTAGGAAACCACTGCTAAGGACAGGCAACAAGCAGAAGAGACTTGTTTGAGCTAAAGAACATAATGAATGGACATTAGACCAGTGGAAATCTGTGCTTTTGGTCTGATGAGCCCAAATTTGGATCTTTGGTTCCAACCACTGTGTCTTTGTGCGACGCAGAAAAGGTGAACGGATGGACTCTACATGCCTGATTCCCACCGTGAAGCATGGAGGAGGAGGTGTGATGGGTGTGGGGGTTCTTTGCTGGTGACACTGTTGGGGATTTATTCAAAATTGAAGGTGTACTGAACCAGCATGGCTACCACAGCATCTTGCAGCAGCATGCTATTCCATCCGGTTTGCGTTTAGTTGGACCATCATTTATTTTTCAAAAGGACAATGACCCCAAACACACCTCCAGGCTGTGTAAGGGCTATTTCACCAAGAAGGAGAGTGATGGGGTGCTACGTCAGATGACCTGGCCTCCACAGTCACCAGACCTGAAACCAATTAAGATGGTTTGGGGTGAGCTGGAACGCAGAGTGATGGCAAAAGGGCCAACAAGTGCTAATCATCTCTGGGAACTCCTTCAAGACTGTTGGAAGACTATTTCCGGTGACTACCTCTTGAAGTTCATCAAGAGAATGCCAAGAGTGTGCAAAGCAGTAATCAAAGCAAAAAGTGGCTACTTTGTAGATCCTAGAATATAAGACATATTTTCAGTTGTTTCACACTTTTTGGTTAAGTATATAATTCCACATGTGTTAATTCATAGTTTTGATGCCTTCAGTGTGAATGTACAATTTTCATAGTCATGAAAATACAGAAAATCTTTGAATGAGAAGGTTTGTCCAAACTTTTGGTCTGTACTGTATGTCCCCTGTGGCTGTGGATAGGAGAGAAGTGGCAGCGGCGGACGAGCGTGACACAGGCGGCAGAAGCCAGCTGCTGCGCCTAACACTGTGGACATGCCTGCTGTTTTTTACTGATCCTTTTTGCTGGAGTGTTCTGTTTCCAATTGGGCCATTGGATTGGAGCGGGAATCCCTATATTGCTGTGCTGTTGGCTGTTGCTTATCTTTATTGATTTACATACCAAGCACATCCCATCTTTCTCAATCCACCGTAACACTCCACCTGCACCTCTTTCACAGTCCAGCAGCTTGTCGTGTTCACCCTACTCAACACTGTGTCAGCACAGCAGCAAAGCCTCGTTTGTGCAGTTGTGCTCACGTAAAAGATTCTTTATTCCTACACATGGCAAAGTTAACAGCTTGAATTTCACCATCTTCAATCTACTAATAATGACCTTTATTTATATGTCATAAACACATTATGCATGGCTTTTACAAGTCAGCAGTTCATATAAAACAGTCAAAGTTACCAAGTTTAAGATAAACAATTCAAGCAAAAATAATGATGACCCTGATCTTCAGAACTAAAGCCCCGTCACATGCAGCGATCTTGCTAGCGAGATCGCTGCTGAGTCACTAGTTTGTGATGCAACAGCGATCTCCCCTGCGATATCGCTGTGTGTGACACTGATCAGCGCCCAGCCCCCCTGCTGCGTATCGCTGATCATTGTCCAAAGGCCAGGACATTTTTTTGATCGTTGGTCTCCCGCTGGCCAGCACGCATCGCTGCGTGTGGCATGCAGGAGCCCAGCGATCAGCTGGTAACAAAGGTACAAAGGTACGTTGGATACCAGCGTGCTGCTGCAGGGAGCAAGAAACCCAAAGGTACACATCGGGTTTCCAGGCGCCGCGCTCGTATCCAACGTACACTGCGGGTAACTAAGTGACATTACCTGCAGTGTCGCTGTCCTGATCGCTGCCTGAGCTGCCTGTTTGCAGCTCACCAGCAATCATGTAGCGACACCCAGCGATCCTGACAAGTGCATATCGTTGTCGGGATCGCTGGTGTTTCGCTATGTGTGATGGGGCCCTTACAATCTGCAATGAGGTGGGGGTGACACCAATTACAGATGCCTATTTATAATGATGGTACAACCATCTTGAGGAAATGAGGGGTAGATAAAGGCTGCATGAGCCTTTTGGTTACGGTTGAGTTGATGGTGTTGATTGTGAATTATGTTCAGAGAAGTAGAGAATAAGCTATATATATAATATATAAAATTATATGTATACTGCTCAAAAAAAAAAGGGAACACTTAAACAACAGAATATAACTCCAAGAAAATCAAAATTCTGTGAAATCAAACTGTCCACTTAGGAAGCAACACTGACTGACAATCAATTTCACATGCTGTTGTGCAAATGGAATAGACAAAAGATGGAAATTTTGGCAATTATCAAGACACACTCACTAAAGGGTGGTTCTGCAGGTGGGGACCACAGACCACATCTCAGTACCAATGCTTTCTGGCTGATGTTTTGGTTACTTTTGAATGTTGGTTGTGCTTTTCACACTCATGGTAGCATGAGACTGACTCTACAACCCACACAAGTGGCTCAGGTAGCGCAGCTCATCCAGGATGGCACATCAATGCGAGCTATGGCAAGAAGGTTTGCTGTGTATGTCAGCATAGTGTCTAGAGACTGGAGGCGCTACCAGGAGACAGGCCAGTACACCAGGAGATGTGGAAGGGCCGTAGTTGGGCAACAAGCCAGCAGCAGGGCCGCTACCTCCTCCTTTGTGCAAGGAGGAACAGGAGGAGCACTGCCAGAACCCTGCAAAATGACCTCCAGCAGGCCACAAATGTGCATGTGTCTGCACAAATGGTTAGAAACCGACTTCAGGAGGATGGTCTGAGTGTCTGACGTCCACAGATGGGAGTTGTGCTCACATCCCAACACCATGCAGGATGCTTGGCATTTTCCATAGAACACCAGGATTGGCAAATTCGCCATTGGTGCCCTTTGCTCTTCACAGATGAGAGCTGGTTCACACTGAGCACATTTGACATATGTGACAGAGTCTGGAGACGCCGTGAAGAGCGATCTGCTGCCTGCAACATCCTTCAGCATGACTGGTTTGGCATTGGGTCAGTAATGGTGTGGGGTGACATTTCTTTGGAGGGCCGCACAGCCCTCCATGTGCTCACCAGAGGTAACATTTCTGCCATTAGGTACCGAGATGAGATCCTCAGACCCCTTGTGAGACCATATGCTGTTGCGGTTGGTCCTGGGTACTTCCTAATGCAGGACAATGCAGACCTCATGTGGCTGAAGTGTGTCAGCAGTTACTGCAAGATGAAGGCATTGAAGCTATGGACTAGTCCGCCCGTTCCCCAGACAGGAATCCGATTGAGCACATCTGGGACATCATGTCTTACTCCATTCACCAACGTCACATTGCACACAGACTGTCCAGGAGTTGCGGATGCATTAGTCCAGGTCTGGGAGGAGATCCCTCAGGAGACCATCCGCCGCCTCATCAGGAGCATGCCCAGGCATTGTAGGGAGCTCATACAGGCACGTGGAGGCCACACACACGACTGAGCATCATTTTGACTTGTTTTAAGGACATTACATTCCACTTTAATTTTGTGACTCCAAATCCAGGCCTACATTGGTTAATGAATTTGATTTCCACTGATTATTTTTGTGTGATTTTGTTGTCAGCACATTCAACTTTGTGTAGAACAAAGTATTCAATAAGAATATTTCATTCATTCAGATCTAGGATGTGTTATTTGAGTGTTCACTTTATTTTTTTGAGCAGTGTATATATAATATATATATATATATATATACATACATATATACATACATTATATGTATGTATATATATATATATATATATATATATATATGTATATTAGCAGGTCGTTAGGATGCAGTGACAGACAGAATGCAGAGCAAGGGTTAACAAATTGAACAGTTTAATTTTAACAATTGATTTATTCCTCGCAGGGAGATAGAGGGTTAAAGGAATACCAGCTTTTGTAGAGATTAGTGTTGAGCGATATTGCTCGATATCTAAAAATATCGTATCGGAATGGTATCGCCGATATCACTAAATATCGTCGATATCCGATTCCGATACCGGAAGTCCCATGTAAGTCTATGGGAACAAAATATCGCAACAAAAAAAACCCTTTCTTTCATTGTAAACACAAAATATACACACATAGAATACATATATATATATTGTAGTGATAGTAAAACTTCACTATACCTTTGTTTGTGGTAAAAGGACCCGTGATGATGTCACAGAGCACATGACAGGTCATGTGCTCTGTGTTAGACTGAATGTCTCGTGTATATAAATGAGCCTGCTGCTGACCACAGGTGTGAGTGGCTGGAGGTGTGGTAACCTCCAGTGTGTGTGCTCTGAGGAGACTACTCTGCTAGAGTACCAGGACTGTATATATGCCGTTTTTTGTTACTTTGTGCCAGGGAAGGCTGTTTTTGTTTTTCTGTTGTAAGCAAGTTTATGAAGTTGAATAAACTTGCTTGAAGAATCAAGTGAAGTCGCCCTCCTGCTTACCTCCGGTCGCACTCAAGCGAGCCCTAATCCTTACAATATATATATACACATGTCATTGTGACATTATATATATATACATATATTTATAGTTTATACACTTCTACATAGTAAAATAGACTCTGATTCAATTGCCGGGTAAAGCCGTGACATACCCCATAGAAGTCGACGGGCTCGGTGCCGAGTACCCCCAAAAACTCTGGCTCTGTGCGACTCAACTTGGGCGTCACGAACAGGATTCTGTAGCTCGCTATAAGCGAGTCCTGTGTGCCTGAATTGAACTGGTTTTGTGCTTGAGAATTGCTAAAATCATCAGAGAATGTATTTGCCATTTTTCCGCCATATCTGCGTCACGACGAGGCACTGGTGAAGAAGAAGGGCGTGCTCTTCGTGGGTGTACACTCAGTGACGCGAAAACGATGGCTCTAAATGGTACTGCAATGTAAGATCGTGCCCCACAGCTCTTCAGTTCCGCCTCCTCATCCTCCTCAGTGTGCGGAAACTAACACGAAGGTCCCGCCTCCCTACAAAAGAGGGGCCCTCTCCAGATGCTAATGACACATGTGACTTGGCAGAGATGGCTAATGGACACGAGCAGAAGTGTGAAGGGACGGAGCAGTCAGAGCTCTCCCCCCACGGAAGCGACCCGATCGCCACGGAACCACCGTTGGGCACCCGGCCTGGAAACCCTCCTACGCTGCAAGAAGCGGAGGATACCCTAAGAGGCCTGGCCCGGCACCGGGAGGAGGTCGCCAGGATGGAAGCCAGCTGGCGTGCCCTAAAACTAAACTTGGAGCGGCGCCAATCCCTCTTACCTGAAGTGTCTGTACCGGAAGGTGAGGCACCCGTTCTAGTAGAGGAGTCCGTGCGGGCATCCCAGCCCTTGCAATGTGATCCGGTTAACGTTGTCGCAGTGGAGGCACCCGTTCCTGCAAAAAACTCTGCACCGGCAGCACCCCAGATCCCGCTGTCTGCCCCCGTCGCTGAGACAGAAGAAGCGACACCCGTCCTCATGGAGGAGGCCGCGCAGGCACCAGAGGTCTACCTGTCTGAACCGGAGCCCTGACTGTCATCTCTTCCAGAGCCGGCTGCTTCCTCCGCAGGTGAGCGCCGCCAGGACTGGGGGGCGCCAGGAGAGCTGCCGCAAACCGGACATTGTAAGCTGCAGTTTGATGGTGGAGACATGGAGCTGCTGGTGGAGGAGAATTACAACCGGCGTCAGGAGGAAGAGTGGAGACGTTGGGAGCGGGAAGCCGAGCGACAAAGGGAGCAGCGAGAATCCCAAAAGCTTCGCAATGTAACCTGGAGAAGGACCGGGCAGATAAGGACCGGATGAGAAAAGATAAAGGAACCCTGTGGGAGCCGCGGCGTAAGGGTGCAGTACGGAACTTTAAATTGAAAGGTGGTTGGGGCTTCATCCAGGAGCCTGGACTTTATTTAGAAGTTTTTGTGACCCGGCGGGACGTGGAGGCTCACCTCCCAGAAGGACACCCGGGGAGGGACTTGTTGCCAGGAGACTTGGTGTAACGGGTCTGGTAGGTGAAACCACTGAGCTTTATTATAGAAGACAGTATACTTGTAAGAGAGCAGGTGGCGCCCGGGGAATACGGACAGGAATTCACGGGAAGTGACCAGGGCAGTCTCTGGGTAGGAAGGTTGTCACGGCAAGTGACCAGGGCAGTCTCTGGGTAGGCAGGTTGTCACGGCAAGTGACCAGGGCAGTCTCTGGGTAGGCAGGTTGTCACGGCAAGTGACCAGGGCAGTCTCTGGGTAGGCAGGTTGTCACGGCAAGTGACCAGGGCAGTCTCTGGGTAGACAGGTTGTCACGGCAAGTGACCAGGGCAGTCTCTGGGTAGACAGGTTGTCACGGCAAGTGACCAGGGCAGTCTCTGGGTAGACAGGTTGTCACGGCAAGTGACCAGGGCAGTCTCTGGGTAGTCAGGTTGTCACGGCAAGTGACCAGGACAGTCTCAGAATATACAGGCTTATACGACCTGAGATGTTGGAGCCTCCTGGTAGGCTGCAGTCCGATGGCAGATGATCGCTCCCAAGCGAGCAGGCAGGAGTCTCTGGAGTAGCCGGTGATCACTGCTGGAGATGTCCGAACCTTCGGATAAAGCTGCAGTCGGATGGCAGATGATCGCTCCCAAGTGAGCAGGCAAGAGTCTCTAGAGTAGCCGGTGATCACTGCTGATGAAGTCCGAACCTTCGGATAGAGCTGCAGTCGGATGGCAGACAGCAAACAGACAGGTAACAGGCAGGCAACTGGAAACAGGAGCTAAGGGCTGAAGCAGAGTTATACAGTGCAACAACAACATTGCTCGGGCACCTCCATTAAGGAGGAAGCCCTTAATATAGGGTGGAGTCCTCCGGCATTGGCCGGAGACTAATTTGGAAAATGCGCGCGGCTCCTTTAATAGCGGGGGAGGGTGCGGGCGCGCGCCCTAAGTCCAGCAGCAGGGAAGGAGCGCGCGGGCCCAGCAGGGTGGAAGGAGGACGCCGAGGATGCTGGGGGCGCTGAGGACGCTGGGGGCGCTGAGGACGCAGAGCGCTGGTAAGGGGAACGGCGTCCCTGCCTGGCAGAGGGCCGGGATGCGTCGCTACAGTACCCCCCCCTCTAGGCCCCCCCTCTTTAGGCCAGAAAGAAATTTAGCTAGGATGAGAGGGGCATGGATGTTCTCCCGAGGCTCCAGGTTCTCTCCTCAGGACCAAACCCCCTCCAATCCACCAAAAAATAAGTCTTTCTTCCTACCCTTTTTGTGGCCAGAATGTTCTCTACCTCAAATTCATCATCAGCAGACACTGGAGCAGGAGGTGTACCTGTAGACTTGAAAAAAGAGTTAAGTACCACAGGTTTGAGGAGAGACACATGAAAAGAGTTAGGAATTCGCAAATTGGCCGGGAGTTTCAATTTATAGGACACTGGGTTGATCTGCCTGATGACCTCAAAAGGACCGATAAACCGAGGACCTAACTTGTAGGAAGGAATTTTGAGCCGAACATATTTGGACGAAAGCCAGACTTTGTCCCCAGGACGGAATTGAGGAGGATCCAGACGTTTCTTGTCAGCATGTCTTTTCATGCGCTCGGATGACTGAATGAGTGCGGACCGGGTACTCTCCCAGATGGAGGAGAATTCTCTAACCAGAGATTCCGCAGCTGGATTGTCCACAGAGATGGAAACGGGGACAGGAATTCGAGGGTGCTGACCGAAGACTATAAAAAACGGAGACTTGGTGGACGATTCGCTCTCGTGATTATTGTAAGAGAATTCGGCCCAAGGTAGGAGCTCCACCCAATCAGAATGATGAGCATTAACGAAGTGTCGGAGATAGCTGGTCAGATTCTGATTTATTCGCTCAACTTGTCCTTTGGACTGTGGATGGTAAGCGGAGGAGAAATCCAAGGTGACGTCTAGTAACTTACAAGTAGCTCTCCAGAAACGTGAGGTGAACTGTACCCCACGATCTGACACAATGTGACGAGGCAAACCATGGAGACGGAAGATGTGGCGGATAAAGTCTTTAGCCAACTCGGGTGCAGACGGAAGACCTGGCAGAGGAATGAAGTGAGCCATCTTGGAAAAGCGGTCAGCGACCACCCAAATGACCGTACAACCGGCAGAGACGGGCAGATCCGTAAGAAAGTCCATGGCTATATGTTGCCAGGGAGCAGCGGGTACAGGAAGCGGAAGAAGACGGCCGGCAGGCAGGTGTCTCGGAACTTTGTTGCGGGCACAGGAGACACAGGCAGAAACAAAGTCTATTACGTCTTTGTGCAGGGTAGGCCACCAATAATGCCGGGTAATGAGTTGGAGGGTCTTTTTCTGACCAGCATGGCCAGCGAGTTTAGACGAATGACCCCAATGTAGAATTCTCTTCCGATCAGTCTCTGATACGAACGTCTTACCAGGAGGGAGACGATTTAGACTCACGGGAGCCACCTGCATTACTCTGGCGGGATCGATGATATGTTTAGGGTCATCTTCGAGATCCGACACCAGGAAGGACCGGGACAAGGCATCCGCCTTGATGTTTTTGTCAGCCGGGCGAAAATGCAAAAGAAAATCAAAACGGGCAAAAAACAAGGACCACCGGGCTTGGCGAGGGTTAAGTCTCTGAGCATGCTGAAGGTAAGACAGATTTTTGTGGTCCGTGTAGATGAATACCGGATGAAGAGCCCCCTCGAGTAGGTAACGCCACTCCTCCAATGCCAACTTAATGGCCAATAACTCTCGATCTCCTATGGAGTAGTTGCGCTCGGAGGAGGAGAAGAGTTTGGAGAAGAAACCACAGGAAACCATCTTCCCGGATGAAGATTTTTGAGTAAGTACCGCTCCGGCTCCAGCAGAGGAAGCGTCCACCTCCAGGAAGAACTGCTTGTTGCCGTCCGGGCGATGCAGCACTGGAGCGGAAGAGAAGGCTTGTTTCAAGGAAAGAAAGGCCTCCTCTGCTTCGGGCGTCCACTGTTTGGGGTTAGCATCCTTGCGGGTGAGCGCTGAGATTGGAGCAGTCCTGGAAGAGAAGTGCGGTATGAAGAGACGGTAATAGTTAGCGAATCCCAGGAACCGCTGAATGGCCTTCAACCCCTCTGGTCGGGGCCACTTCTCGATGGCAGACAGTTTCTCCGGATCCATTCGTAGACCTGTTTGAGAGATAATGTAGCCCAGAAACGGAAGCGAGGTCTGCTCAAAGAGGCACTTCTCATATTTGGCGAAGAGGTGATTCTGCCTGAGCCTGAGCAGAACCTGACGAACATCCCTCCGGTGAGACTGGAGATCCGGAGAGAAGACCAAGATGTCGTCAAGGTACACCACAACGCAGGAGTAGAGGAGGTCCCGGAAGATGTCATTGACCAACTCCTGAAAGACTGCTGGATAGGGTTGAGCATTCCGATACTGCAAATATCGGGTATCGGCCGATATTGGCTGTATCGGAATTCCGATTCCGAGTTCCGATATTTTCGTCATATCGGATACCGGAATCGGGATTGTCACTGTCACTGTCAGTGTCCGTCGGTCGGGTCTGTCAGGAGTCAGCGGCACTTACCTGGCAGAAGATCTCCGGCGGTCACGTCCTGGACTGCTTGATGGCCGCAATCTTCTTTCCCCGGCGGTCACATGTAGTTTCTCGCGATAACTGCAGTGACTGCTGGGTAATCCCGGCCGTAAAGCAGTCAGTCCGATGACGTCACCGCCGGGGAAGCAGGTAATCAGCTGTGCTGCGTCGCGATGACAGGCTCTGCCTGTCATTGCGATGTAGCAGAGTTGGATCGTCGTGGGACTGTCGTTATGGACTGCGTCGGACAGGTGGTATACTGTTGGTTGTTTTTTTTTCTTTTTTTACAGGAGATCGATGGCGTCGCAGGAATGAGAGTACAATAAAATTTATGAAAACTGTGTTGTCTCTTTTATTTCATTAAAAGACTTTTTTCTTGCTTTGTCTTTTTTTTAAACATTTAAAAACTTTGGGATTAATAATGGATCGGTGTCTTATTGACACCTCTCCATTATTAACCGGGCTTATTGTCACCGTGCAATCAACGGTGACATTAACCCCTTATTACCCCGCTTGCCACCGCTACAGGGCAAGTGGGAAGAGCCGGGTAAAGTGCCACAATTGGCACATCTTTTGATGCGCCAAATGTGGGGCTGCTGTAGCCTGGTATTATCAGGCTGTTGAGGGCCAAAATCCATGGGCCTTGACAGTCTTTTAATACCAGGCCGCAGCAGTCTGCATTTTACTTGGCTGGTTAACAAAAATAGGGGGGATCCCCACGCCGTTTTTTTTTCGAGGGGATCCCCTATTTTTGTTAACCAGCCAAGCTAAGCAGACTGCTGTGGCCTGGTATTATCAGGCTGGCAAGGTCCATGGATATTGGATCCTTACCAGCCTGAAAAACCAGGCCTCAGCGGTCTGCTTCATCTGGCTGGTTAACAAAAATAGGGGGGACCCCACGCCAATTTTTTTCGAGGGGATCCCCTATTTTTGTTAATCAGCCAAGATATGCAGACTGCTGTGGCCTGGTATTATCAGGCTGGCAAGGTCCATGGATCTTGGCACCTTAACAGCCTGAAAATCCAGGCCTCAGCGGTCTGCTTCATCTGGCTGGTTAACAAAAATAGGGGGGACCCCACGCCAATTTTTTTCGAGGGGATCCCCTATTTTTGTTAATCAGCCAAGATATGCAGACTGCTGTGGCCTAGTATTATCAGGCTGGCAAGGTCCATGGATCTTGGCTCCTTAGCAGCCTGAAAATCCAGGCCTCAGCGGTCTGCTTCATCTGGCTGGTTAACAAAAATAGGGGGGACCCCACGCCATTTTTTTTTCGAAGGGAACCCCTATTTTTGTTAATCAGTTCCCTCTGACGTCACTAATTGTGTCCCTGGCTGACCTGAAGTGAAAGTGGAAAGCAATCAATTAAGCTTTCCACTTAAGGGCCCGTCTCACATAGCGATATCGCTACCGAGATCGCTGCTGAGTCACTAGTTTTGTGACGCAGCAGCGAGCTCACCAGCGATATCGCTGTGTGTGACATTCAGCGACGATCAGCCCCCCTGCCGGGTATCGCTGATCGTCGCTGAAATGTCAGGACCTTTTTTTGATCGCTGGTTTCCCGCTGACAGGCACACATCGCTGCGTGTGACAGGCGGGAGACCAGCGATCCGCTGGTAACCAAGGTACACAGCGGGTTTCCAGGCGCGGGGCTGTGCCTAGAAACCTGCTGTGTACCTTGGATACCAGCGCCCTGATGCAGGGAGCTGGTATCCAAGGTACACAGCGGGTTTCCAAGCGCTGCGCGGTGCCTGGAAACCCGCTGTGTACCTTGGTTACCAGCGGATCGCTGGTCTCCCGCCTGTCACACGCAGCGATGCGTGCCTGTCAGAGGGAAACCAGCGATCAAAAAAAGGTCCTGACATTTCTGCGATGATCAGCTGATACCCGGCAGGGGGGCTGATCGTCGCTGAATGTCACACACAGCGATATCGCTGGTGAGCTCGCTGCTGCGTCACAAAACTTGTGACTCAGCAGCGATCTCGGTAGCGATATCGCTATGTGAGACGGGCCCTAAAGCGATGTTACCCGCAGTGTCGCTGTCCCAGATCGCTGCCTGAGCTGCCTGTTTGGCAGCTCAGCAGCGATCATGTAGCGATACACCAGCGATCCTGACAAGTGCATATCGTTGTCGGGATCGCTGGTGTATCGTTATGTGACACCCAGCCTTTACTCTCCTGTCAGGCAGGAGAGGAACTCATTCATTTGGGGTTTACTGTGAGGCTGCAGCATTAGCTGCGGTCCCTGCAGTAAACATTAACCCTTTCTGAAGGATTACACCGTGGGACCTGACTGTGCATGGGATAGGTAAGAATAATTTTGCTTTTTTATTTTATTTTTATTACAGGAAATGGTTTTTGCAGTAAAATAAAAGATGGTCAAAAACATGTGTCTTTATTTCATTAAAATGATTTTTAATTAAAGTGTGTGTGTTTTATTTTTATTTCATGCAATAGGATTAATAATTGATAGTTGTCTAATTGACAGCTCTCAATTATTAACCTGGCTTAAGGTCACCTTTCAATAGCAAGGTGGCTTTAACCCCATATTAACCCATTCGCCACCGCTACAGGGCAATGGGAATAGACGGGCAAAGTGCCAGAAAGGGCGAATCTAATTATAGATTTGTCTTTCCTGGGGTGTCTGGGGGCAGATGTTAGTAGCCGGGGGGGGGGCAAAAAAAATGGTCCCTCTCTGGGCTATTATTATCTGCCCCACTCACTGGCTTTGTCTGTCTGGTTGCGAAAATAGGGCGGGAGCCCACGCATTTTTTTTCAGCAATTTTACACCTCATATATATATATACATGTCATTGAATTTGTGACACATATATATATATATTTATATTTGTAGTTCATACACTTCTACATAGTATAATAGCCGCTAATTCAATTGCCGACTTTTGTGAAAATGCAGAACCCGACATGAAATGACACTTGGTGTACATAGGGTTAACCATGTCTTTTCATGTCCTTTGCTATCTAATTTGCACAAACAATTAAATCAGTCTATGTGTGCAAAATTTCACACCTGTAGGGGTTAATTAAAGGTGTAAATTCGTAGCAAAAAAGTCCGTTTTTTTTACAACGAATTTACACCTTTAATTAACCCCTACAGGTGTGAAATTTTGCACACATAGACTGATTTAATTGTTTGTGCAAATTAGATAGCAAAGGACATGAAAAGACATGGTTAACCCTATGTACACCAAGTGTCATTTCATTTCGGGTGACCCGACATGAAATGACACTTGGTGTACATAGGGTTAACCATGTCTTTTCATGTCCTTTGCTATCTAATTTGCACAAACAATTAAATCAGACTATGTGTGCAAAATTTCACACCTGTAGGGGTTAATTAAAGGTGTAAATTCGTAGCAAAAAAGTCAGTTTTTTTTACAACGAATTTACACCTTTAATTAACCCCTACAGGTGTGAAATTTTGCACACATAGACTGATTTAATTGTTTGTGCAAATCAGATAGCAAACGACATGAAAAGACATAGTTAACCCTATGTACACCAAGTGTCATTTCATGTCGGGTGCTTCTGTCTTTTCACTGAAGCCGGCTTTACCCGGCAATTGAATCAGAGGATATTTTACTATGTAGAAGTGTATAAACTATACATATATGTATATATATATGTCACAATGACATGTATATATATATATATATATATATGTATTCTATGTGTGTATATTTAGTGTTTACAAGGAAAGAATGGGGTTTTTTTAGTTGCGATATTTTGTTCCCATAGACTTACATGGGACTTCCGGTATCGGTATCGGGTATCGCCGATATTTTAGTGATATCGGCGATACCATTCCGATTCCGATACTTTAGGATATCGGAAAGTATCGCTCAACTCTACTGCTGGAGCATTACAGAGACCAAAGGGCATAACCAGATACTCGTAGTGGCCATCCCGGGTGTTGAATGCCGTCTTCCATTCATCTCCTCGACGGATACGAACCAGGTTGTATGCTCCACGAAGATCCAGTTTAGTGAAGACTCTAGCCCCTCTAAGACGATCAAACAACTCCGGAATGAGCGGAAGAGGGTACTTATTCTTCACCGTGATCAAATTTAGGCCTCTGTAGTCAATACAGGGACGGAGAGATCCGTCTTTCTTTTTTACAAAAAAGAAACCTGCTCCCGCGGGGGAGGTAGATTTCCGGATGAATCCTTTCGCTAAATTCTCCTCGATATATTCTGACTCGACCTGGTCTCTGCAGCGGACAATGGGTAAATACGCCCACGGGGAGGCGTAGTACCGGGTAGCAGGTCGATCGGGCAATCATATGGTCTATGCGGGGGTAATGTCTCTGCTTCCTTTTTATTAAAGACATCAGCGAATGACCAATATGGAATCAGGAGTCCAGGTAGATTAGCAGGTGTAGGAGAAGAACGGACGGGATGAACAGGCACCAGACACGTTTTATGACAGTCCTGTCCCCAGCGAAGAATCTCTCCATTCTGCCAGTCGAGCACGGGTGCATGTTTTTGGAGCCAAGGCAGACCTAGTAAGAAAGCATGAGAGAGTCCAGGTAAAACATGAACCGAGATGCTCTCAGAATGCAACATTCCCACCTGCAGGGTTATGGCTTCGGTGATAAGTTGGATGGGACGAGGTAGGAGACCCCCATCCACAGCAGCAACAGATACTGGTTCAACCAGAGGTTTGGTGGGAATGCGATACTTCTCAACTAGAGCCTGTGAAACAAGATTCCCAGCTGCTCCAGAATCAAGTTGGGCCAGTTCGAAGTAACGGTTCTTACCGATGAGAATAGAGACAGACAGCAGCAGAGATGAAGAGGATTTATTCTGGTCTAGGTGGACCTCTCCGAGCGAACCTAGACACAGGCGTTTCCCGACCTCTCCGGACAGGTACGGATCCAGTGCTCCTTACTGCCACAGTAGAAGCAACTCCTCTCGGCACGGCGTGAGTCCTGACGGGCTTTGACCATCTTGGTCTGGTCGACCTGCATAGGCTCAGCAGTGTGCATCTGGGGAGAAACGGAAGGGGTTATAGGTCTCTGAAACGAGGATGCAAGACGAGGAAACCCTCTCTCACGGGTGACCTCTTTGGCACGTTCCTGGAACCGTAGATCAATTCGATTGGCAAGATTTATTAAATCATCAAGGGAGGTTGGAATGTCCCGACCGGCAAGTTCATCTTTAATACGGCCGGACAGACCCTCCCAGAAGACCGAAATCAGGGCGTTATTGTCCCAAGCCAACTCTGAGGCTAGAGTACGGAACCGTATGGCATATTGACCAACGGTGAGACTCTCCTGACGGAGACGCAACAGAGATGATGCAGAGGAGGTCCTCCGTCCAGGTTCGTCGAATACCTTCCGGAAGGCCGAGAGAAAAGCAGGCAGGTCAGATACCAGAGGATCTTCTCTCTCCCAGAGAGGATTAAGCCAGGCCAGAGCCTCTCCGGTGAGATGGGACATGATGAAGGCAATTTTGGCCCGGTCAGAGTTAAACTGGTGTGCCAGGAGTTCGAAATGCAGGGTGCACTGGTTAATGAAACCACGAGCCAGAGCAGTGTCGCCTCCAAACCTAGGAGGAGCTGAAAGTCGGGGTCCGGGAATGGAAACCACGGAATTGGGAAGCAGCGAGGCTGCCGGATTGTGAGTCATGGCTCCAGCGGTGGTTGCTGGTGATGAATTCAGAGTGTCCAGGCGGAATTGACGTTCCGCAGGTGACCCAGGATGGCCTCCTGTTGCGACCTCTGGCGAGATAGTTCATGACACAATTCCGGGAGTGAAGGGGTTTGGGTGCCACCGGGTTCCATGGCCCGAGCAAACTGTAACGGGTCTGGTAGGTGAAACCACTGAGCTTTATTATACAAGACAGTATACTTGTAAGAGAGCAGGTGGCGCCCGGGGAATACGGACAGGAATTCACGGGAAGTGACCAGGGCAGTCTCTGGGTAGGCAGGTTGTCACGGCAAGTGACCAGGGCAGTCTCTGGGTAGGCAGGTTGTCACGGCAAGTGACCAGGGCAGTCTCTGGGTAGGCAGGTTGTCACGGCAAGTGACCAGGGCAGTCTCTGGGTAGGCAGGTTGTCACGGCAAGTGACCAGGGCAGTCTCTGGGTAGGCAGGTTGTCACGGCAAGTGACCAGGGCAGTCTCTGGGTAGGCAGGTTGTCACGGCAAGTGACCAGGGCAGTCTCTGGGTAGACAGGTTGTCACGGCAAGTGACCAGGGCAGTCTCTGGGTAGACAGGTTGTCACGGCAAGTGACCAGGGCAGTCTCTGGGTAGACAGGTTGTCACGGCAAGTGACCAGGGCAGTCTCTGGGTAGTCAGGTTGTCACGGCAAGTGACCAGGACAGTCTCAGAATATACAGGCTTATACGACCTGAGATGTTGGAGCCTCCTGGTAGGCTGCAGTCCGATGGCAGATGATCGCTCCCAAGCGAGCAGGCAGGAGTCTCTGGAGTAGCCGGTGATCACTGCTGGAGATGTCCGAACCTTCGGATAAAGCTGCAGTCGGATGGCAGATGATCGCTCCCAAGTGAGCAGGCAAGAGTCTCTAGAGTAGCCGGTGATCACTGCTGATGAAGTCCGAACCTTCGGATAGAGCTGCAGTCGGATGGCAGACAGAAAACAGACAGGTAATAGGCAGGCAACTGGAAACAGGAGCTGAGGGCTGAAGCAGAGTTATACAGTGCAACAACAACATTGCTCAGGCACCTCCATTAAGGAGGAAGCCCTTAATATAGGGTGGAGTCCTCCGGCATTGGCCGGAGACTAATTTGTAAAATGCGCGCGGCTCCTTTAAGAGCGGGGGAGGGTGCGGGCGCGCACCCTAAGTCCAGCAGCAGGGAAGGAGCGCGCGGGCCCAGCAGGGTGGAAGGAGGACGCCGAGGATGCTGGGGGCGCTGAGGACGCTGGGGGCGCTGAGGACGCAGAGTGCTGGTAAGGGGAACGGCATCCCTGCCTGGCAGAGGGCCGGGATGCCGACGCTACACTTGGTGACTTACACCCGACACTGGGGTTACAATGGATGGTACGCCCTAAATGTTACCAGGTGCGACCCCTACTCCCCAGAGTGTCAGGAACCTGTGAGACCCTCGGAGCCTTCAGCCTCCCACATCCAGGCCTCTGCACAAGTGCCCACCCCACGCCGTAAATCTCCCCAGCCTCCCTCAGTGGTCTCCTCAGCAGCCCCAGCTATGGACATGATAACTATAGCTGGCCCGTACCCGGCGCCTGTTAGGCCCCCTGGGGTTCGTACAGTCCGGGACATAGGGTTCCAGACCCGGAGGGAGATGAAAGAGGTGGCCACACAGACACAGATAGCGGGTCACGACTTGACTGTACAGGCCACACGACGTCATCAGGTCCTGGTGGTCCTTGGTGTCTCGAATGTTTGGCAAGCATCAGAAGAGTACCAGGTGGTACCTGGAACACCCCTGCCAAAGAATTATAAATAACCCGGACAGGGTCCCTGTATGTAAATAGTTAAATTGTTGATGTACCCGGACGGGTGAATGTTCATAAAAAAGTTTTTTAATTTAATAAAAAACACAACACAGTTTTCATTACTTTTATTACAGTCTCATCCTGCGACGCCATCGATCTCCTGTAAAAAAATGAAAAAAAAAAGCAGCAGTATACCACCTGTCCGACGCAGTCCATAGTAACGAGTGTCCCACGACGATCCAGCTCTGCTACATCAGAATGACAGGCAGAGCCTGTCATCCCGGCGCAGCACAGCTGATTACCTGCTTCCCCGGCGGTGACGTCATCGGACTGGTTTACGGCCGGGATTACCCTGCAGTCACTGCAGTTATCACGAAAAACTGCATGTGACCGCCAGGGAGAAGATAATGGCGGCCATCAAGCAGTCCAGGACGTGACCGCCGGAGATCTTCTGCCAGGTAAGTGCCGCTGACTCCTGATAGACCCGACCGACGGACATTCACAGTGACAGTGACAAATCCGATTCCGGTATCCGATATGACGAAAATATCGGTACTCGGAATCGAAAGCCCGATACAGCTAATATCGGCCGATACCCGATATTTGCAGTATCGTATCGCTCAATACTAGTAGAGATAGAAACATAGTATGTCCTTTATACTCCTCCATGGCAGATGATCCTGCAGGGAGTCGTGGCACTAGCTACGGCTGAGAAGAGGTCCACGGGAAAATCCTTCACATGGCAGTCCGTCTTCTAGTGGCATCGGTCGGTCTCCGGTACCGCTAGTCCATAAACAAGTGCGACTGAAGCAAGCGAGGCTGCAGCACTAACCAAGTCAAATAAAATTGGGCATGAAGAAAGTAGCAGGAAAAGTCACAAGAATCTGTCTGGTACACGGTTCTTCTGCCTTTTCATGTGTGCGGTACTCACAGTCACTGGGCGCACCACTTTACTCTCCCTGGCAACTGCAGAATGCACAGCAACTCTCATTGTGGTGGTTGCAGAGCGCACAGCGGTCTCGCTGCGGACGGTGGGAGCCAAGCAATCCAGACTGTTGTGGCACAGACACTCCGGGGACAGAGCGCGCTGAACACCTCGCTGCGTGCTGTTGCTCTTTGGCGCCAAACTGCCCCCTGCTGCGTGCGCTTTTTCTTTTAACTTACCCCACCTCCCCGAGTCATGACATTGGTCTAGCTTCTCATTCCTTCCCCCAGGCAAAAGGGCAGACAGCCTCAATGGTTTTGGATCCAGCGCAGGACTACGTAGAAGAACAATAGTGCAAAACGGCCATCGTCCTCACACTCCAGTCCCCCTCTCTCTGCTGAACATGTTTTAAGCCTCGCAATAAACATTGGATTTTAACCGATGAGTGCCAACCCATTTTTTTCCTTTCTTTTCGTGGAAAAAATTTATTTAGTTTTCTGGATGAGACTCTGAACCTACACTAACAGTGTGGTTTTCCAGCTGCTATTGCCTGCAACTTACTGTCATGTAGCCTCAAGAATCTTGCAGTGTTACTACAAACACAGCTGCAATGAGCCTCAGGGATTGTTCAGTTGTATTTGTATCCACTACAGCTTATGCCACTGATCAATAGGAAAATGGCCGACTGGAGATTGCACATGTGTAGACTGAGATCTCGGGAGATGAGATCTCGGCACCGAGATCTTGTCTGCTGAGATCTCATTCTGCGCATGCGCCACCTTCTGTGGCCATTTTCCTGGAGACCAACTCATTATAGCAATGGAAGTGCGGGGCTCCGGCCTGTCACAAAATGTCTGCGGAGCCCCCACACCACTGATCATCTGAAAAACTGCCCGCACACCGGCCTGGGATGGATGTGTGAGCGCTCTGGGATTTTCAAAAATGTCGGCGGAGCCCCTGCAACACCGATCATCTGTGAAACTGCCGTGAATCAGCCTGTGATAATTGTGTGGGGGCTTTTACAAAATGGCGGAGCCTCTGCCCCACTGAACCTGCTGCACCAGTCTGGGATGAATCAGATCATTGCCAGACCACCAAACACCTTCTGTGATCCCGCTTCACCAGCGCTCCCGATCACACCCTACCCCCCAGGTAAGCTGAATAATTTGGCCTGTAAGACAGACCCTCATTTGACTTATAGTCCGAAAAATACGGTAGATGATGATTGGGTGGTAAGCTGTGGCCTCCGGACAGATTAGCAGTGAGGTGAGAATAATATATTTTTTGTTAACTTCTCCATTTATTATGTTCTCTCAGATTGATAAACATATTCTAACATCATTTGGGGCACAATTGTCATCAAATGAAGTCAATGCCACACAAATTTCCTGGCCAAATTTGGAATTTGGCAGATCCTCTACTCTCTATCAGTGCTATCTACTCAATATAAGCTTACTGCAAAATTTTCAATTTGCTACATGTCCACCTCCTGAAATCAGCACAATTTATTTCCACTACATGTGGATATTGTCTTGAAAATTCAATTTGCAAAAACTGAAAACTTTAACAAATCTTCATAATTTGAATATCACCTTGCAACACTGAGCTGCTGTAGAGATCAGCGCAAAAATAGGGTCTTATACGAGAGATTTGACAGGCGGTAAAATCAGATTGCACTCACCTTTTAGACATATTCAAAAAGCATGTCAAATGTAATTTCAGCTGTAGCAGATCCACGGATCAGCAATTGACCATAAGACATCAAAGGATGGAAGGAAAGATTTGTGGACGGTTTCTGCGCGTGCCGTCAGTTAATGAGAAGTATATCCAAGGATACAAAACAAAATGGTGGTTTATTCTACGCGTTTCAAAGTACAAATGACTTCTTCATTAGGAAAGACCACAAGTATACAGAAAAAACAGCAAAGGTGTAATTTAAATAGCAATGGAGGTTTCAAACATGGGTGCCAAAAACACATGACAGATGTCAAAGTTCGGTCAGTTACCACATGGGATGGCACATGATATACATGTGATATGCATAGAGAAAAAAAATCGTTCAAGTGTGTAGGTATATATTATAATATAACTCATCGAGAACCATCTTTAATTATTTTGTTTAAAAATATGTTGATAAAAAATATGTATGAATGAGAAAAAATATCTATGTATTTGAACATTAATAAAAAAAGAGGGCTAAAGGGGAAAAAAAAGGAAAAAAAACGGTGTATTAAATCCAGAGACAACGAGAAAATCAATAAAAGTACAAGAAATAAACTTTTATCTTTGGTTTAAGTAAGAGAATAAATAAATAGATAGTGGTATGAAGCTTGGAGTGAACTTTGGATATGGGAGAAAGAAATTGCCAAACTAATGTGACAACTTGAGGGGAAGTCTATCAAAGCGCAGGGATACATGTGAGCTGTGGCTCTGAGAAGTTATATAGTGTTTATTTAAAAAAAATAAAGTCTTTTTAGAAAGAATAATACTTGATAAATAATGTAACAGACTAGAACTTGGGGTACAGAGTATTCCCACAGTGTAATGAAAATAGTCCTCCACTCATGCATTGTCATTTTGAGCCACAGCATGAAACAGGGAAGATTATGAGAAACAAGGAAGCTGCCATCTCATGGATTCAACAACTTCCAATGTGGAATTGAAACAATGTGGAATGGGTGGAAGGTATGGTGTAGTGGATAAAAGTCACAAGGAGAAGAGCAGCAAGATGGGGTCAAATTAATCGAGTGAAAGGGGCATCGTGGATACACAGGAAAAAAGGATGTGAGTATAGAAAATTGGGGGAGGATAATTAATCTATTTTGGGGAAGGATAAATTACATCATTAAAAATCGAGAGGGTAGCTCTCAATTTGAGAATAGTGACAGTGCGCAAATAGGGCAATAACATGCTATTGGGATATGCAAATGATAGATAATGTTCAGAAGACTGGAAAAGGAACATAAATAATTTGTTTGTAAACAGCTTAACATTGGTAAAACAATTGATTCAAGAACATAAAAAGTTTATCACGAACCTAAAAAGTTTATCATGTTTTGGAAGGGGACATTTACCATGTGATACTTCTATTGCACAAAACCTTTAATGGCATATCCATTCAATATAATAGAAATGTATGAATATTTTTTAGACCAAACATACAGATATACTATTATATAATAAAAATTATGTTAAATAATACATATTTAATTAGTTACTGAAATGGTAATAAAAAAAGAATAAAATGATTAAAAATAATAAGAATTATAAAAAGACCTTTGTGATTTCATTCAGTCCATGTTGTTTCAGAGTATTTAACCCCTTAGTGACAGAGTCATTTTGCAGCTCAATGACCGGGCCAATTTTTAAAATTCTGACCACTGTCAATTTATGAGGCTATAACTCTGGAATGCTTACAACGAATCCCGCTGATTCTGAGAATGTTTTTTCGTGACGTATTGTACTTCATGCTAGTGGTAAAATTTCTTTGATATGACTTGTGTTTATTTATGAAAGAAACAGAAATATGGCAAAAAATTTAAAATTTAGCAATTTTCAATTCAATTTAAATTTTTATGCCCTTAAGTCAGAGAGATATGTCACACAAATTACTTAATAAATAACACTTCCCACATGTCAACTTTACATCAGCACAATTTTGGAAATATTTTTTTTCTGTTAGGAAGTTATAAGGGTTAAAAGTTGACTAGCGATTTCTCATTTTTACAACAAAATTTACAAAACCATTTTTTAGGGACCACATCACATTTAAAGTCACTTTGAGGGGTGTACACGACAGAAAATACCCAAAAGTGACACCATTCTAAAAACTGGACCCCTCAAGGTGCTCAAAACCACATTCAAGAAGTTAATTAACTCTTTATGTGCTTCACAGGAACTAAAGCAATGTGGAAGGAAAAAATTAACATTTAACTTTTCTTACAAAAAATTTATTTCTGAACCAATTTTTTTGTTTTCAAAAGTGTTAAAATTGAAAATGAACCACAAAATTTGTTGTGCAATTTCTCCTGAATACGCCGATACCCCATATGTGGGGGTAAACCACTGTTTGGGCGCACAGCAGAGGTCAGAAGGGAAGGAGCGCGGATTGACTTTTTCAACGCAGAATTGGCTGATATTGAGATCGGACGCCATGTTGCCTTTGGAGAGCCCCAGATGTGCCTAAACAGTGGAAACTCCCAAAAGTGACACCATTTTGGAAACTAGACCCCATATGTGGGGGTAAACCTATGTTTGAGAGCACTGCAGAGTTCGGAAAGGAAGGAGCGCCGTTTGACTTTTTCAACACAGAATTGGTTGAAATTGAGATCGGACGCCATGTTGCTTTTGGAGAGCCCTGATGTGCCTAAACAGTGGAAACCCCAACAAGTGACACCATTTTGGAAAGTAGATTGCTTAAGAAGCTTATCTAGATTTGTGGTGAGCACTTTAAACCCCCAAGTGCTTCACAGAAGATTTTAATGCAAAGCCGTGAAAAAAAAATCATATTTTTTCCACAAAAATGATCTTTTCACCCCAAATTTTTATTTTCACAAGGGTAACCAGAGAAAATAGATCACAACCATTGTTGTGCAATTTGTCCTGAGTACGCCAATACCCCATATATAGGGGTGTGTAAACCACTGTTTAGGCTCACGGCAGAGATCAGAAGTGAAGGAGCACCGTTTCACTTTTTCAATGCAGAATTGGCTGGAATTGAGATCGGACGCCATGTTGCGTTTGAATACCCCTGATGTGCCTAAACAGTGGAAACCCCCACAAGTGACACAATTTTGGAAACTAGACCGCTTAAGAAACTTATCTAGATGTGTGGGGAGCACTTTGATCCCACAAGTGCTTTTTTAACGCAAAGCAGTAAAAATAAAAAAATCTTTTTTTTACACAAAAGAGATGTTTTCACCCCAAAATTTTACTTTCACAAGGGTAAAAGGAGAAATTGGACCACAAAAGTTGTTGTGCAATTTGTCCTGAGTATGCCGATACCCAACATGTGGGGGTAAACTACTGTTTGGGTGCATGGCAGGCCTCGGAAAGGAAGGAGCGCTGTTGTGGAATGCAGACTTTGTTGGAATGGTCTGCGGGCATCATGTTGCGTTTGCAGAGCCCCTGATGTGCCTAAACAGTAGAAACCCAACACGAGTGACCCCATTTTTGAAAACTAGACCCCCTAAGGAGCTTATCTGGATGTGTGGTGAGATCTTTAAACCCCAAGTGCTTCACAGAAGTTTTTAACGCAGAGCCGTGAAAATAAAAAATCATTTTTTTTTCACAAAAAAGATATTTTCAACCCCAAATTTTTACCTTCACAAGGATAACAAGAGAAATTGGACCACAAAAGTTGTGCAATTTGTCCTGAGTAAGCAATTACCCATATGTGGGGGTTAACAATTGTTTTGGCGCATGCAGAGCTCAGAAAAGAGGGAGCGCCGTTTGACTTTTTGAACGCAAAATTGGCTGGAATCAATGGTGGCACCAAGTCGCATTTGGAGACCCCTGATGTACCTAAATAGTGGAAACCCCCTAATTCTAACTCCAACCCTAACCCCAACACAACCCTAACACTAATCCCTACCCTAACCATAACCCTAATTACAACCCTAACCCCAACACACCCCTAACACAAATCACAACCCTAAACACAACCCTAATCCAAACACACCTCTAAACCTAATCCCAACCATAACCCTAACCATTATCCCAACACCAACACACCCCTAACCCTAATCCCAACCCTAACCCTAATCCCAAACATAATTCCCACCCTAATTCAAACCCTAAGCCTAAAACTTCAGCCCAACTCACTTTAGCCTAACTCTAAAACTTTAGCCCAATTCACTTTAGCTTAACCATAACCTAAAACTTTAGCCAAACTCACTTTAGCCTAACTCTAACCCTAAAACTTTAGCCCCACTCAACTTAGCCTAACCCTAACCCTAAAACTTTAGCCCAACTCACTTTAGCCCAACTCTAACCCTAACTCTAAAACTTTAGCCCAACGTACTTTAGCCTAACCCTAACCTTAAAACTTTAGCCCCACTCACTTTAGCCCAGCAGGAAGGCCGAAGGACCACCGGGGGCACGAGGGGGGGATCGGGACCCTATTTCTCTCTCTTCTGATCAAATCAGAGGAGAGAGAAATTAAATGGTGCATCTGATTTTATACTGTTATAATGTCGATCGCAACCCCAGGGTCAGTTCAAACTGACCCGAATCATGTTCTCTGGGGTCTCGGCTACCCCAGGCAGCCAAGATCCTGGAAAAAACCCGACTCTGGGGGGCGCTATACACTTTTTCCACAGCCCCATTAATTAACGTCGCTGTGGTTTAGCGGGTACCTTAACTACCGCTGTTAAAAGGCGTATCTGCGGTCGTTAAGGGGTTAAACCAAAGACAAAAGTTTTTTTCTGGTACTTTTATTTATTTTCTTGCTTTCTCTGAATTTAATACAACATCATTTTTTTTTCCTTTTTTTACCCCTTTAGCCCCATTTTTATTAATGTTCAAATACATACTGTAGATACTTTTTCTCATACATACATATTTTTTTAAAAAATAATTAAAGACGGTTTTCGATACATGCTAAAAATTAAGAATTGAAAATAATTTATTTTTTTAACTCTTTCAGTAGCATTTAATTAAACAGTATTCAATCAAATAATAATCTCTTGTCCCTCTAATGGGATGGTCCACTGGATAGAGGGGACATCCAGACACTCAGCTTTTTTTTGGGATTCATGTCAAGATGAGTTCTTTTCCATTTCCCTTCTCTCTTTTTAATTTTTTTTCCCTCTTTTTTCATTTTCTTCTTCTCGTTTTCTTAAATATTTATCCTACAATTAAAAAGAAAAGATGCATACATGAGTTATATTATAATGTATACTTACATACTTAAACGATTTTTTTTTCTCTATACATATCACATGTATGTCATGTGCCCCCCATGTGGCACCTGACCGAGATTTGACATATGTCATGTGCTTTTGGCATCCATGTTTGAAACCTCCATTGCTATTTAAACGATACCTTTGCAGCTTTTGCTGTATACTTGTGGTCTTTCCTGATGAAGAAGTCATTTGTACTTAGAAACGCATAGAATAAACCATTTTGTTTTATATCCTGGGATATACATCTCATTAACTGTCGGCAAGCAGAGAAACCATCCACAAACCTTACCTTGCAACACTGGCAAGCAATAAATATTAGGCTGGAGTCACACACAATGTATAAAAAATCATTCCGTTTTTCACGGACGAGAATCGCACAAATGTTCCCTGAACAGTGATCCATTTGTTATCTGTTTGCAGTGCGAGAATGCGATTTCCTCGCATCTAAGCATCCGTGTGACATCCGTATGGTATCTGTAAGGCAAGATTTTCTCGCCGGCTTGCAAAATGGACATATAATGGATCCATGGCCTCAAATATTCGTGAAAACATACAGTACAGACCAAAAGTTTGGACACACCTTCTCATTTAAAGATTTTTCTGTATTTTTATGACTATGAAAATTGTAAATTCACACTGAGGCATCAAAACTATGAATTAACACATGTGGAATTATACACTTAACAAAAAAGTGTGAAACAACTGAAAATATGTCTTATATTCTAGGTTCTTCAAAGTAGCCACCTTTTGCTTTGATGACTTCTTTGCACACTCTTGTCATTCTTTTGATGAGCTTCAAGAGGTAGTCACCGGAAATGGTCTTCCAACAATCTTGAAGGAGTTCCCAGAGGTGCTTTGCACTTGTTGGCCCTTTTGCCTTGACTCTGTGGTCCAGCTCACCCCAAACCATCTCTATTGGGGTCAGGTCTGGTGACTGTGGAGGCCAGGTCATCTGGCGTAGCACCCCATCACTCTCCCTCTTGGTCAAATAGCCCTTACACAGCCTGGAGGTGTGTTTGGGGCCATTGCCCTGTAGAAAAATAAATGATGGTCCAACTAAATGCAAACCGGATGGAATAGCATGCTGCTGCAAGATGCTGTGGTAGCCATGCTGGTTCAGTATGCCTTCAATTTTGAATAAATCCCCAACAGTGTCACCAGCAAAGCACCCCCACACCATCACACCTCCTCCTCCATGCTTCACGGTGGGAACCAGGCATGTAGAGTCCATCCATAAACCATTGCATATCTGTTAGATTTATATATGTCCCTCACTAATAATGTTAGTAGTGTATGTGTGTAAAATTTTGGAGCTGTAGGTGTTAAATTAAAGGAATAATTCACGGAAAAAACTTGTGTGGGCTCCCGCACAATTTTCTCTGCCAGAGAGGGCAAGCCAGTGACTGAGGGCAGAAATTAATAGCCTAGAGAGGGACCATTGTTTTTGGGCCCCCCTGGCTAAAAAAACTGCCTTAGCCATCCCAGAAAAGGATCATCGGTAAGATGCGCCAATTCTGGCACTTACTCTCTGTCTTCCCATTGCCTTGTAGCAGTGGCATATGAGGTAATAAGGGGTCAATATCACCTTGCTATTGCAAGGTGACATTAAGCCTGGTTAATAATGGAGAGCTGTGAATAAGACAACTATCCATTATTAATCCACTAGTCTGAAAGGGTTAAAAAAAGAATAAAGACTTTTAATGAAATAAATAAACACACATTTTTTCCATCTTTATTACACTCCCAATCCATATTGAAGCCATTGTTCTCATTGAAAAAAGACAAAATAAAAAACCAACAACATACCCATTCTTGTCTGCCCTACAGTCAAGTCCCACTCTACAATCCATCTGAAAGGGTTAAATAGTTTACAACTGGGAGCGGTGCTAATGCAACCGGCCCAGCTGTAAACTACGGAGGAATGAAGGAAAAGCTGCCTGTGCAGCCTCCCCGCCTAACCGGAGTTTAACTGATTAGCATGGGAAAGTTTCTGAACATTTTCCCACGCTGTCAGTTCACCGAGCACGGGTTAATCGAGGAGTCAGCGCAGCCTAAGTGACGTCAGCGGTAGTCACTGAGGCTGCGCATACTCCCTGCCTGCCCCGTGGTGAACTGACAGCGTGGGAAAATGTTCAGAAGCTTTCCCACATTTCCTTTTTCACATTAGCACCGCTTCCAGTTGTAAACTATTTAATCCCTTCAGATGGATGACTTGTTTATTATGTACCCTCTTAGCTTTTGACCTTAAACATCTTGATTACCCAGTCTCACGGCTTTTCCATGAGTAGTGACTAGCATGATATTTACATTTTATCAGTTTGTTAGAATCATTGTAATAAAATTCTGTACACTTGACCATTTAGGAAAAAAGAGAAAAAAGCATCATTTTGATCAGGCGAATAGCAAGTTAATAAGATTCATGTTTTCTTAAGATTAGCAATGGGAATATTAGGACACCAGTGAGATTTAATATCCAAGACATTAATTAGTCAAGGAAATATCTAAACTTAACAGTGATGCAATTGTAATTCATAGTTAGCAGAATGAATTCCCAGACGTTTGCAAATCCTTTGTGTTTAATTTCCTTTGCTTTTCCAAATATATATCTACCTTATTCCTAGATTTCAATTCCCATAATTATCAATTATTTCTTTATGTTGCAGGCATGAGAAAGTTAATTTAGCAAAGTTAAAAAAAAAAACAAATGAGATTGAGATATAGTACTTTGAATAAATCTACTGGAATTGTTTTTTTGAAAACCTGTAACAATGTTAATATGAAAATTGTAACTCTTCTTAAGAGAAAAAATTTTTCCCATAATGATGGAACTTTAAATCTTGGCCAAATGATTGCTTTCAAACTTCAAAGTTTAACAATTGTGTTTGGTTAAAGTTATTTGACAATCTGAGAACTCATGTAATGAAACTTTCACAATATAGATGAAATAATGATGCTTAATAAAGTAAATTTACATGAGCATAAATATAATTGACATTATGTTTGCATTATATAATATTACTAAATTGTTGTACATCATACACTTTTTAGTATTAGATGTAAAAATATTTGTTTATCTTTTAATGATATTAGTCATTTGTAAAGTAAATATAAATAACGTAGTATCCTAATTTTATATTTATGTAATTCTAGACAACAGTGAAAGGTGCTGGATAATCCATTTCATGTTTAATAGAATTTAACTTTTTGCCGACATATATGTTTAGAGATGCATAAATTGAATTCGCCTGCACTACCTAGTGTCCCAGGAAGTTTGATTGGCAGCAAATTTGTTTTTCAGCAGATTTAAAGTAATCCAAAACCTCCAATTGTTCTGAAAATAATCACCTGGCTTCTCCTCAGTTCATGCGATCTTTCACCAGATGATGCAATATTCTGTAATGTGGCTAACAAGTATGGATTACATAAAGATGATTAGTCATATAGCCCACTTACAAAAAAACATTGTTAAATATTACAAAAAATAACCATACAATTATGTATCGTAGGAAATAAGCAGCTAAAACTTCATTATAGAAGTAGGGAATACAAGGCACATTATATGATCATTGATATCCCAGTTTACAGATCACTAGATAAAGTCCGAATGTCCCTAGGTATAGCACTGCCTGACCGCAGAGGTTGGCAACGTAAAATATAAATGTAGCATGGTGCCCCCGATCACGGCATCTGACCGTATAGCACCCTAGATGTATCTAGCCTAGAGTATGATACATTACCAAATAAATAAGAAGCTTACAAGCATAAAAGATTACCAGAGTCAGAAAAAAAACCAGACCAAAGGCATCCAATAATAAAGCCTCAGAGGCATGGATAATAATATCTAACTCTGTATATTGCATATGTTTAATTATACACCACAAAACATCTAACTCCTTTATGAATTTTAAAATGTATAAATTCATCAATATCTGTCTGCCATACTTAGCGATCGTAAACAGGCATGATATGCGTCTATAAAATAAAGTTAAAAGAAAAAAAATGTTATATGATTTTTAAAAATGCTGCTAAAATAAAACAATGACAACATTTGTATTCAAATTTGCTGGACTATTCACGCTTGGATCTGTTAATTACTTCTCACCTTGTTACTGAAAGTTCAATCACTTTTTTACATATATTGTATCATTTTATTAAATTAATTGAGTAAATATATTGATTGATGTGTTTTTATGTAGAACATGCCATATCGGGATGGTGTACTTTATTTTATCATGAGAGTATGCAATCTATATATCTAATCTCCATTTGGCCGCTGCCCCCGAATCCCATAAGGTACCGCGGCAGTGTCAGTATCGCTGTTCTGCATTCTTCCCCTGCACATCTCATTATTCATCCTGAACACAAGAGGCCGCTGCTGTATACCTGCTGAATTCTAACTCTAAAGCCAGTGCATTGTGGGAGGTGTAGTCTCCGGCGGTGACAAGTTACGGCCGGCTGTGCACCACTGTCCTCTGCTGCGGTAAGGACTTGGGCCGGAGTATGTCAGAGGCTGGAGGGGAGGCTGAGGTGTGATGGGGCGAGCACTGTGCAGGGGGAAGGGGCGGCCGGATCACAGCTGCTGCTGACATAGAGTCACGGGGAGGTGGAGGTGGATGATGCATTCTTCCCCTGCACATCTCATTATTCATCCTGAACACAAGAGGGCGCTGCTGTATACCTGCTGAATTCTAACTCTAGAGCCAGTGCATTGTGGGAGTTGTAGTCTCCCGTGGTGACAAGTTACGGCAGGCTGTGCACCACTGTCCTGTGCTGCGGGAAGAACTCGGGCCGGAGTAAGTCAGAGGCTGGAGTTGAGGCTGAAGTGTGATGGGGCAAGCACTGTGAGGGGAGAAGAGGCGGCCGGATCACAGCTGCTGTTGACATGGAGTCACGGGGAGGTAAAGGCGGATGACAAATGATGTGTGTATACATGTATATAATACGTAAACATACCTGCAGAACAGTGATATATATCCCCTGTATATCCTGTATACACCTCTGCCTGGATATATATATATATATACATATATACTAGAAATAGGCCCAATGCTATTGCATCGGGAGTGCGGTGAAATTTAGACGTCACCCACGCAGGCACAGTAACAGCCGTGTCGTTACTGCGCATGTGCAGTTAGAGCACGCAGTTGTGTCGTTACTACGCATGTGCGGGAATAGGGGTGACGTGTATGTCACTTGTGCAGGCGCAGTTCGTGGCTGCAAGGCTACGAACTGTGCCTGCGCAAGTGACATTCACGTCACCGCTATCCTAGCGCATGCGCAGTAATAGCCACAATTGCGCGCTCTACCCACGCATGCGTGGTAATAACGCAGCTGTTACTGCGCCTGCGTGGGGAATAGTGGTGAAGTTTAAATTTCAACGCACTCTCGATGCGATAGCATCTGGTCTTTTTCTAGTATACACATAAAGGCAAGTTAAATTATCTCACTTAAAAAGATTAAGATAATTTAACATTGCACATGACATTGACCTTTGGCCTCGGACAGCTCATACAATCTCATGGCTTTGAATATCACCTCTATGCTGATGACACACAGATCTACATCTCTGGACCAGGCATCACCTCCCTACTAAACAGAATCCCTCAATGTTTGTCTGCTATTTCATCCTTCTTCTCTGCTAGGTTTCTAAAACTTAATATGGACAAAACAGAATTCATCATCTTTCCCCCATCTCACGCAACCCCTCCAATGGACCTCTCCATTAAAGTAAATGACTGCCCACTCTCTCCAGTCCCACAAGCTCGCTGCCTCGGGGTAATCCTTGACATTGATCTCTCTTTTAAACCACATAGCCAAGCCCTTTCCACTTCCTGCCGACTTCAACTCAAAAATATTTCACGGGTCCGTACATTCCTCAACCAAGAATCTGCAAAAACCCTAGTCCATGCCCTCATCATCTCCCGTCTTGACTACTGTAACCTCCTGCTTCAACCTATTCTAAACTCTGCTGCCTGACTAATCCACCTGTCCCCCCGCTATTCCCCGGCCTCTGCCCTCTGTCAATCCCTGCACTGGCTCCCCATTAACCAAAGACTCCAGTTCAAAACCCTAATCATGACATACAAAGCCCTCCACAACCTGAGTCCTCCATACATCTGTGACCTCGTCTCCTGATACTTACCCGCACGCAACGTCCGATCCTCACAAGATCTCCTTCTCTCCTCCCCTCTTATCTCCTCTTCCCACAATCGCATACAAGATTTCTCCCGCGCATCCCCCCTACTCTGGAACTCTCTACCACAACATATCAGACTCTCGCCTACCATGGAAACCTTCAAAAAGAACCGAAGACCTACCTCTTCTGAAAAGCCTACAACTTGCAGTAACCATCGATCCACCAAATTGCTGCACGACCAGCTCTACCCTCACCTACTGTATCCTCACCCATCCCTTGCAGATTGTGAGCCCTTGTGGGCGGAGTCCTCTCTCATCCTGTACCATCCACGGTCATCTCATCCAGTCGTGACTTGTATTGTTTAAGATTACTGTACTTGTATTTATTATGTATACCCCTACTCACATGTAAAGCGCCATGGAATAAATGGCGCTATAATAATAAATAATAATGATAATTTTGTAATGGTGTTCCCCGCACCACTACTGCCTTCCTGTGCTGTCTTGGGTCGTCTCCCCACCAAATAGATCAAGCAAAATATATCTAAGGCACTACAATTATATTTTAGCTAGATTCTTTATTAACCAAAATACATATTGGCCAATAATGGCACAAAGACATTTCAGCCACAAGATGGCCTTTGTCAAGTCAGAATTGCTGTCCAGCCACATTGTGTCTTTTTTTTTCTGGCTTGAGAAAGGTAATTTTCTGGCCAAAATGTTACTATGGCATTATTGTTCCATATTTATTTTGTTTAATGAAGAATTTAACTTTAACATTAATTTAATTGGTTCTATGTTTGATTGACGAATATTAGGTTGGACCCTATGATATTGCACTTTGCTAAGGTGAACTTGGCTATGTCTGTATTTCTGCTACACAAAAATGGGTAGACGGCAAAGATCAGTCGATCTCACAAAAGCCAAATTTGTCAGAATGAACAGATTTTACCCTCAAATTTGATTTGCAGCTAATTTTATTTTATGCGTATTGAATGTCTCTTATTATGATCTGGAATCTGGAGAGACATAATAAACGCAGAAGCTGCAAATGTGATGACACGAAAGCTCCTCACAATGCATGGAGGTTGTAACAGCCGTGGCCGTGCCCGTACCTTTGCGAGGTCCGGTGCGGGGTCCCCATTCTCATGCTGCTCCACCCGTGCCTGTGCCTTCGCGGGATCCCTGCCAGGGCTCCCGCTCTCCTGGTCTCTCCCCTGCTTCCTGGCGCACGGCCAGCACTTCCCTGGGTATGGTGCTGGACTCCCAGACAGCACAGAGGCACTAATAATAGCCGCACAAGAGCAAGCACTAAGTACCAGATCCATATTAGCAGGAATCTACTACACAAGACAAGACCCAAGATGCAGACTATGCAAAGAAACCTCAGAAACAGTCCAATACATAGTGGCAGGATGCAAAATGCATGCAGGAATAGATTATACCAAATGCCACAACCAAGTAGCAGGAATTGTATACAGGATCATCTACACAGCATATAGGCTAAGTCCCCCAAAGTCTAGGTGGGAGACCCCAGAGAAAGTGGTGGAGAATGAAAGGGCTAAAATCCTGTGGGACTTCAAGATCCAGATGGATAAGCAGGATAAGCAGGTGTTGGCTAACCAACCAGACATTGTGATAGTAGCCAAGGATCAGAAGGCAGCAATGATAATAAGTGTGGAAGTGCCAAGAGACAGCAACATCACAAAGAAGGAATATGAGAAGCTGGAGAAATACCAGGGACTCAAAAGAGAACTGGAGAAGATGTGGAAGGTGAAGACAACAGTGATTCCAGTGGTGATAGGAGCAGCGACTCCTAAGTTGAAAGAATGGTACAACAGATCCCAGGAGCAACATCTGAACTCTCTGTTCAGAAAAGTGCAATGCTGGGAACAACTAAGATCCTGCACAGAACCCTCAAACTCCCAGGACCCGAGAATGAGAAAGGACAACAAAGACAACCCCCATTGGGGGGTGAGAAGGAAGTTTTATCTATAGTTTTGCTCAAAAGTTTTCATACTCCGGCAGAATTTTTGACCTTTTTTCAGAGAATATGAATAACACCAAAACTTTTTCTCCACTCATGGTTAGTGGTTGATATTAATTTTCAAACTGCTGTGTTTTCTCTTTTTTAACCATAATGACAAACCAAAACATCCAAATGACACTGATCAAAAGTTCACATACCCCATTTCCTAATACCGTGTATTGCCCCTCTAACATCAATGACAGCTTGAAGTCTTTTGTAGTTTTTGTGAATGAGGTTTTTTATTTTCTCAAATGGTAAAGCTGCCCACTAGGGTTGAGCATTCCGATACTGCAAATATCGGGTATCGGCCGATATTGGCTGTATCGGAATTCCGATTCCGAGTACCGATATTTTCGTCATATCGGATACCGGAATCGGAATGTCACTGTCACTGTCAGTGTCCGTCGGTCGGGTCTGTCAGGAGTCAGCGGCACTTACCTGGCAGAAGATCTCCGGCGGTCACATCCTGGACTGCTTGATGGCCGCCATCCTCTTCTCCCTGGCGGTGACATGCAGTTTCTCGCGATAATTGCAGTGACTGCTGGGTAATCGCGGCCGTAAAGCAGTCCGATGACGTCACCGCCGGAGAAGCAGGTAATCAGCTGTGCTGCGCCGGGATGTCAGGCTCTGCCTGGCATTCCGATGTAGCAGAGCTGGATCGTCTTGGGACCCTCGTTACTATGGACTGCGTCGGACAGGTGGTATACTGTTGGTTTTTTTTTTTCTTTTTTTACAGGAGATCAATGGCGTCGCAGGAATGAGAGTGTAATAAAAGAAATGAAAACTGTGTTGTCTCTTTTATTTCATTAAAAGACTTTTTTCTTGCTGTGTCTTTTTTTTAAACATTTAAAAACTTTGGGATTAATAATGGATCGGTGTCTTATTGACGCCTCTCCATTATTAAACCGGGCTTATTGTCACCATGCAATCAACGGTGACATTAACCCCTTATTACCCCGCTTGCCACCGCTACAGGGCAAGTGGGAAGAGCCGGGTAAAGTGCCACAATTGGCACATCTTTTGATGCGCCAAATGTGGGGCTGCTGTAGCCTGGTATTATCAGGCTGTTGAGGGCCAAAATCCATGGGCCTTGACAGTCTTTTAATACCAGGCCGCAGCAGTCTGCATTTTACTTGGCTGGTTAACAAAAATAGGGGGACCCCTATGCCGTTTTTTTTCCGAGGGGATCCCCTATTTTTGTTAACCAGCCAAGCTAAGCAGACTGCTGTGGCCTGGTATTATCAGGCTGGCAAGGTCCATGGATATTGGATCCTTACCAGCCTGAAAAACCAGGCCTCAGCGGTCTGCTTCATCTGGCTGGTTAACAAAAATAGGGGGGACCCCACGCCAATTTTTTTCGAGGGGATCCCCTATTTTTGTTAATCAGCCAAGATATGCAGACTGCTGTGGCCTGGTATTATCAGGCTGGCAAGGTCCATGGATCTTGGCTCCTTAACAGCCTGAAAATCCAGGCCTCAGCGGTCTGCTTCATCTGGCTGGTTAACAAAAATAGGGGGGACCCCACGCCAATTTTTTTCGAGGGGATCCCCTATTTTTGTTAACCAGCAAAGATAAGCAGACTGCTGTGGCCTGGTATTATCAGGCTGGCAAGCAGGGTCGGACTGAGCCACCGGGACACCGGAGAAACCTCCGGTGGGCCCCAGCTCCTGCGTGGTGGGCCCTGATTTGAAAGGATAGGTCGCGGGGCAGAGGGGGCGGTGGTCCCGGGCCCCGCGCTCTGAGGGGGCCCACCCGGAGCTAGGCTACAGTAACTGTATCGGCGTGCACAGCACGCCGATACAGTTACATTCTGCGGCAGAGCAGGGAGAATCGCTCTCCCTGCTCTGCCGCCCGGAAGCTATGGGGCCTGAACAGGCGGTGGGGGGGCCCGGTGCCAGCAGTGGGCCCCCCACCCGTCATCGGAGGGTCAGCTGTATCGGCATCCAGCCGATACAGCTGACCGCATAGAGAGAGAAGGAGCGAGCGCTCCTTCTCTCCCATAATCCCCCTCTCAGCGTCTGACAGCGGGCGCGATGACATCACCTGCCGGCGCCCGCTGTCAGACGCAGAGAGGGAGAACAGTGAGCAGCACAGGAGCCGGGAGGTGAGTATTGTTTTTTTTTCTTTATTTTAATGGGGGTGCATTATACTACAGAGGCTGTATATGGGGGTGCATTATACTACAGAGGCTGTATATGGGGGCTGCATTATACTACAGAGGCTCCATATTGGGGTGCATTATACTACAGAGACTCCCTATGGGGATGCATTATACTACAGAGGCTGCCTATGGGGGTGCATTATAATATAGCGGCTGCCTATGGTGGTGCATTATATTATAGACTCTGCCTATGGGGGTTTATTATAATATAGAGGCTGCCTATGGGGGTGCATTATACTATATTGAGGACTATCTGGTGTATTATGCTGTATGGATGCTATCTAGGGGCCATCATACAGTGTTGGACCCATTAAATAGTTTGGGGACATTAAGGGGTCAGTATATATCCAGTGAGGGGCATTATTCTGTGTATAGGGGAGATGTACAGGGGGAGACTTGGGACATTATTAAATGTAAAGTGGACACTTATTGTTATAGGGGAACTCGGGTTACTGTGACTGTCAAAGGGGCACACAGGGCATTATTACAGTCTAGGGGACAAAATGTGGGCACTGTTTTCTAGGGCACTTGCACCCGGCATTACTATATTCTAGAGGGGTGCTTTAAAATTTAGAGGTCACACAGAACCACACAGCAGGTGCAGTAATAGGGACACATACAGCAGCAGCAGCTCAGTATTGGGGTATCAGGTGCAGTAATAGGGACACATACGGCAGCAGCGGCTCAATATTGGGGTATCAGGTGCAGAAATAGGGACACATATGGCAGCAGCGGCTCAGTATTGGGGTATCAGGTGCAGTGATAGGGACTAGTGTTGAGCGATACGATACTGCAAATATCGGGTATCGGCCAATATTAGCTGTATCGGCCTTTCGATTCCGAATACCGATATTTTCGTCATATCGAATACCGGAATCGGATTTGTCACTGTCACTGTCTGTGTCCGTCGGTCGGGTCTGTCACTGTCAGTGCGATGTAGCAGAGCTGGATCGTCGTGGGACTGTCGTTACTATGGACTGCGTCGGACAGGTGGTATACTGTTGGTTTGTTTTTTTTCTTTTTTTACAGGAGATCGATGGCGTCGCAGGAATGAGAGTACAATAAAAGAAATGAAAAGTGTGTTGTCTCTTTTATTTCATTAAAATACTTTTTTCTTGCTTTGTCTTTTTTTTATGCATTTAATAACTTTGGGATTAATAATGGATCGGTGTCTTATTGACACCTCTCCATTATTAACCGGGCTTATTGTCACCGTGCAATCAACGGTGACATTAACCCTTATTACCCCGCTTGCCACCGCTACAGGGCAAGTGGGAAGAGCCGGGTAAAGTGCCACAATTTGCACATCTTTTGATGCGCCAAATGTGGGGCTGCTGTAGCCTGGTATTATCAGGCTGTTGAGGGCCAAAATCCATGGGCCTTGACAGTCTTTTAATACCAGGCCGCAGCAGTCTGCATTTTACTTGGCTGGTTAACAAAAATAGGGGGACCCCTACGCCGTTTTTTTTTTCGAGGGGATCCCCTATTTTTGTTAACCAGCCAAGCTAAGCAGACTGCTGTGGCCTGGTATTATCAGGCTTGCAAGGTCCATGGATATTGGATCCTTACCAGCCTGAAAAACCAGGCCTCAGCGGTCTGCTTCATCTGGCTGGTTAACAAAAATAGGGGGGACCCCACGCCAATTTTTTTCGAGGGGATCCCCTATTTTTGTTAACCAGTTCCTCTGACGTCACTGATTGTGTCCCTGGCTGACCTGAAGTGAAAGTGGAAAGCAATCAATTAAGCTTTCCACTTCCTCTCCTGTCAGCCAGGAGAGGAACTCATTCATTTGGGGGTTTACTGTGAGGCTGCAGCATTAGCTGCGGTCCCTGCAGTAAACATTAACCCTTTCGGATGGATTACACCGTGGGACCTGACTGTACATCGGATTGGTAAGAATAATTTTGCTTTATTATTTTATTTTAATTACAGGAAATGGTTTTAGCAGGAAAATAAAATATGGTCAAAAACTGTGTGATTATTTCATTAAACTTCTTTTTTATTAAAGTGTGTGTGTTTGATTTTTCTTTCATACAATAGGATTAATAATTGATAGTTGTCTAATTGACAGCTCTCAATTATTAACCTGGCTTAAAGTGACCTTTCAATTGCAAGGTCATTTTAACCCCTTATTAACCCATTCGCCACCGCTACAGGGCAATGGGAATAGACGGGCAAAGTGCCAGAAAGGGCAAATCTAATTACAGATTTGCCCTTTCTGGGGTGTCTGGGGGCAGATGTTAGTAGCCGGGTGGGGGCAAAAATAATGGTCCCTCTCTGGGCTATTATTATCTGCCCCCACTCACTGGCTTTGTCTGTCTGGTTGCGAAAATAGGGCGGGAGCCCACTCCTTTTTTTTCAGCAATTTTACACCTCATATATATATATATATATATATATATATATATATATATATACATGTCATTAAATTTGTGACACATATATATATATATATATTATATATATATATTTATATTTATAGTTCATACACTTCTACATAGTATAATAGCCGCTAATTCAATTGCCGGCTTTTGTGAAAATGCAGAACCCGACATGAAATGACACTTGGTTTACATAGAGTTAACCATGTCTTTTCATGTAGTTTGATATCTGATTTGCACAAACAATTACATGAGTGTAAGTGTGCAAAATTTCACACCTGTAGGGGTTAATTAAAGGTGTAAATTCGTAGCAAAAAAGTCCGTTTTTTTTTACAACGAATTTACACCTTTAATTAACCCCTACAGGTGTGAAATTTTGCACACATAGACTGATGTAATTGTTTGTGCAAATCAGATTGCAAACGACATGAAAAGACATGGTTAACCCTATGTACACCAAGTGTCATTTCATGTCGGGTGCTTCTGTCTTTTCACAGAAGCCGGCTTTACCCGGCAATTGAATCAGAGGATATTTTACTATGTAGAAGTGTATAAACTATACATTATTATTATATATATATGTCACAATGACATGTATATTTATAATATATATTATTATATGTATTCTATGTGTGTATATTTAGTGTTTACAAGGAAATAAAGGTTTTTTTTAGTTGCGATATTTTGTTCCCATAGACTTACATTGGACTTCCGGTATCGGAATCGGATATCGGCGATATTTAGTGATATCGGCGACTGCATTCCGATCCGATATTTTCCGATACCAAGCAGTATCGCTCAACACTAATAGGGACACATACGGCAGCAGCGGCTCAGTATTGGGGTATCAGGTGCAGAAATAGGGACACATATGGCAGCAGCGGCTCAGTAATGGGGTATCAGCAGGATGAGGAGTTTGTGCAGGTTGAGAATAGTCCAATTGGTGACCGTGACAGTGCTAAAAATATGAGAAGTGAAATGTGTCTTTGTTGTAATCTCTGCAGTCGAGTCCTGGCTGGAGAAGTCGTCATGTCGGTCTGGGCCAGATGGAAAAGACATGAAAAGTGAACAATTCCATTAGAAAGAACATCAGCGGTAAGTCATTATCTGTACCTGTGCTGTAATCTATTATATGTTCTGTAGGACTGGTATTATTTACCACAGACCATATGGCAGTAATATCAATATTGGTCTTTTTATATATAGATTATTTTTGGCAACAGCGCGGTCATTTCTTGAGGTTCTCTGATTAGGGGCCCACTCAGAAGTTTCGCCCCCACTAAACCAAAACCCTAGCTACGCCTCTGGCTCTCTCTCTAGTCTTTCTTTCTCTCTCTAGTCTTTCTCGCTCTCTGTTCTTTCCTTCTCGCTCTCTGTTCTTTTTTCTCTCTGTTCTTTCTTTCTCTCTCTCTTTTCTTTCTTTCCTCTCTTTCTTTCTCTGCTTGTTCTTTCTCTCTCGCTGCTCTTTCTTTCTTTTCCTCAGTACCAGCCACTGTGCCCTCATTACCAGTCAGTGTGATCAGCAGTGCTAAATGGGTACGCTTGGGGCGAGGATATGGGTGTGATTAGCTGTGAAATGGGTGTTGTCGGGGCGTGGCCTAAAATTTGCAGCGGCGCGCATAGCGCGCCGCAGCCTTTAACCCTCTTTCCTGTCTTCAAAATTTGGGAGGTATGCTGTATGACCTCCCTACAACTTCTGGGCATGCTCCTGATGAGCACGACGGATGGTCTCCTGAGGGATCTCCTCCCACACCTGGACTAAAGCATCCACCAACTCCTGGACAGTCTGTGGTGCAACGTGGCATGGCCTAAAATTTGCTGCAGCAGGCACAGCGTGCCACAGCCTTTGTCCCTCTTTCCCTTCTTCAAAGGTTGGGAAGTATGATGGTGGGCCCCAAGAATAATTTTTCTCTGGTGGGCCCAAGGTACTCCAGTCCGACGCTGCTGGCAAGGTCCATGGATATTGGCTCCCTAACAGCCTTAAATACCATGCCTCAGCAGTCTGCTTCATCAGGCTGGTTAACAAAAATAGGGGGGACCCCACGCCATTTTTTTTTCGAAGGGAATCCCTATTTTTGTTAATCAGTTCCCTCTGACGTCACTGATGGTGTCCCTGGCTGACCTGAAGTGAAAGTGGAAAGAAATCAATTAAGCTTTCCACTTCCTCTC
>JARQOD010000003.1:559369949-559521578 GCA_033576555.1 Oophaga sylvatica
AGCCTGTGACACCCAACCCTGCGAAGGAAAGAAAAAAGAGAGAAAAAAAGAAGAGAGAAGAAAAAGAGAAAAGAAAGAAAAGATACAAACGTGTTTTTTGACCCCGACCCCTGCCCAAACCCCCCAATCACCCATTCCCCCCCCCCCCTTCCCCTTTTCCCCCCCCTTTTTTTTACCCCCCCCCTTTGCGCCGCCGAGCGTTATTGGTGACGCAGTTCCCCCATCAACACTTTCCCCCCCCCTCCGTGCGCACACCACCCCCGCAAACTTTGATAAGTGACAGGGGTCCCTTTCAAGCTCGGCCTGCCTTTTTTTTTTTCCCCCCCCCCTTTCCGCCACCCCTGCCACATCCACACCACGGAATTTTGATAAGTGACACCAGCCCACTTATCAGAGCTCTTTTTCCCCTTTTTTTTTTGTTTTTTTTCACCAACTTTCCCCCCCTTTCCCGGCGCACATCCCACCAGGGAAAACTTTGATAATGACACCGTCATTTATCAGAGCTCGTTCCTGCTTTTTTTTTTTTGTTTTTTTTTCACCAATTTTTCCCGCCACCCCGGGCCCAAACCCCCAGCAGCCAGGGAACTTTGATAATTGACCCCATCATTTATCAGAGCTCGTTCCTGCTGTTTTTTTTTTTTTTTTTCACCAATTTTTTCCGCCCCCCGTCGCACCCCCTAGCACCCCGGAACTTTGATAAGTGACACCATCACTTACAAGTCTTTCCTGCTGTTTTTTTTTTTTTTCCCACCAACTTTTCCCCACTCCCGTCGCACACCCACAGCCGGGGAAATTTTGGGATAAGTGACACCAGTCACTATCAAGCTCTTTCCTCTGTTTTTTTTTTTTTTTTCATCCCCCTTTCCCCCATTTTCCCGTCCACATCCAGCACCGCGGAACTTTGAAATGACAGGGGTCACTTACAAGCTCGTGCCGCCAGTTTTTTTTTCCCCCCCTTTTTTTCCGCCACTCCCGTGCCACACCAGCAGCCGGGGCTTTGAAAGTACACCGGTCACTTATCAGAGCTCGGGCCTGACAGTTTTTTTTTTCCCCCCCCCTTTCCGTCACCCCCCGTGCGACATCCAGCAGCCACGGAACTTTGATAATGACACCGGTCACTTATCAGAGTCGTGCCTGCGGTTTAGACTTTTTTTTCACAGGCCTTTTTTTTCCCTATTCGCTTTCTTTTCTTTTAGTTTTTCTTTTCATTTATTTTACACCAATCACTATCCCCCCCCCCACACACACACACAGTTATAAATAAAGTTCACACAAACACCACATTCACAAAAAAAATGTCCCCTCGTCACGCTCATCCCAACAGCGCTATTCAGTGGAGGAGGCATACGCTATCCTTGCCTCCGACACTGATAGCGAGGGAGAGGATCCCACATTTCTTTATTTTTCAGATGAAGATTCTTCTTCCTCCTCATCTTCCTCCTCGGGTCCTGCGGAACCGCCACGCAGACGCCCCAGGACAGAACATGAGGCAGCGCCCGCCCCTGAAAATGAACCAGCGCACCCCTCTTCGGACCCCGTATGGACCCCGGCCCCCGAAAATTACGAGCCACTGATTCCTGATTTTGTGGCAGAATCAGGAATCAGGTTTGACTCCACCGGCTTCACAGAAATAGACTTTTTCAAAGTCTTTTTCTCTGAGGATTTAATTAACCTCATGGTGGAGCAAACAAATTTGTACGCTCGGCAATTTTTGGCGCAAAACCCCCGTTCATCATTTTCCAACTGGTCTCCTGTAGACGCAGTTGAAATGATGCAGTTTTGGGGCCTGGTCCTCCATATGGGGATCCTGAAGAAGCCAGAAATTCGGCAATATTGGAGTGTTGATATTTTATACAACACTCCACTGTTCCGAATGGTCATGGCTCGGACGCGTTTTGAGGCCATCCACAAATTCCTGCATTATAATGATAATGCACAGTGTCCCCCATGAGATGACCCCAACTTTGACCGCCTGTTCAAAGTTCGGCCGGTCATCGAACACTTCAACAAAAAGTTTGCTGAAGTGTACGTGCCCCAAAGGGACATCTGCGTGGATGAGTCCTTGGTTCATTTTAAGGGACGGCTCGCATTCCGCCAGTACCTGCCCAGCAAGAGGGCAAGGTACGGAATCAAACTCTACAAGCTGTGTGAGAGTACCTCAGGGTACACACACAGCTTTAGAGTTTACGAAGGAAAGGACACCAGGATTGTACCCCCTGAGTGTCCCCCCGTCCTGGGAGTGAGTGGGAAAATTGTGTGGGATTTGGTGCACCCACTGCTGGATAAAGGTTATCACCTTTACACTGATAACTTTTATTCCAGCATCCCACTCTACAAATCCCTCTCTGCGCGAGGTACCGCAGCCTGCGGTACCGTCCGCAAAAATCAGAGAGGCCTCCCAAAGACGCTACTTGGGCTGATGCTCAGAAAGGGTGAGAGCAGAGCCCAATGTAGCGACCACCTGTTGGTGGTCAAGTACAAGGACAAGAGGGATGTCCTTCTCTTGACCACCATACATGGTGATGGCAGCTCCCTCAGCACTGTACGGGGTACCTCTACACAGGTCCGCAAACCGGACTGTGTACTGGGGTACAATAAATACATGGGGGGTGTTGATCTCTCTGATCAACTCCTCCAACCGTACAGTGCTTTGAGAAAGGCCAAGGTGTGGTACAAGAAGCTGTCCGTGCACATCGTCCAAATGGCAATGCTCAACGCTTTCCTGCTGTCACGATGTGCACGCAACAGCGATACGACGTACCTTCAGTTTCAGGAGGTAGTGGTTAAGGCCCTGATGTTTGGCGCTCAGGAAACAGCGGGCCCCAGTACTTCCGGAACTGAAGGTGCTTGTATCATACCAGGTCAGCATTTCCCGGGGGTGGTCCCGCCAACTGAAGAAAAGGTAAGCCACAAAAAAGGTGCCGAGTGTGTTACAAAAGGGGAATACGCAAGGACACCACTTACCAATGCGACACCTGCCCCGAAAAACCTGGCCTGTGTATGAAGGATTGTTTCAAATTGTACCACACCTCAATGCACTACTAATTTACTTTACAGGAAAGATTAGTTCCAGAAGGGGGCACATTTAGAAAAGTTCCTTGGGAGTCTACTTTCCAAAATTATGTCACTTGTGGGTTTTTTTTACTGTTTAGGCACATCAGGGGCTCTGCAAACGGAACATGACGCCCGCAGACTAGAGTTGAGCGATACTTTCCGATATCCTAAAGTATCGGAATCGGAATGGTATCGCCGATATCACTAAAATATCGGCGATACCCGATACCGATACCGGAAGTCCCATGTAAGTCTATGGGAACAAAATATCGCAACTAAAAAAAACCCATTCTTTCCTTGTAAACACTAAATATACACACATAGAATACATATATATATATATATACATGTCATTGTGACATATATATATACATATATGTATAGTTTATACACTTCTACATAGTAAAATATCCTCTCATTCAATTGCCGGGTAAAGCCGGCTTCAGTGAAAAGACAGAAGCACCCGACATGAAATGACACTTGGTGTACATAGGGTTAACCATGTCTTTTCATGTCGTTTGCTATCTGATTTGCACAAACAATTAAATCAGACTATGTGTGCAAAATTTCACACCTGTAGGGGTTAATTAAAGGTGTAAATTCGTTGTAAAAAAAACGGACTTTTTTTGCTACGAATTTACACCTTTAATTAACCCCTACAGGTGTGAAATTTTGCACACATAGTCTGATTTAATTGTTTGTGCAAATTAGGCTGGAGTCACACACAACCACAAAAAATCGGTCCGTTTTAGACGGTCGACAATCGGATCAAAATAAAAACATCACACATCCTTCTGGCATCCGATTTTCCTTCAAAGATGCGATTTAATCGCATGTGTGTGTACCTTGTAACATCCGATTTTCATCCGACTTGCGAGATTTTCTCGCAGGCTTGCAAAACTGACATATAATGGATCCAAAAGAATAGTATTTAAATGCCAAAAGAAAGAATAGATATATATATATATATATATATATATATATATATATATATATGTCATTGTGACATATATATATATACATATATTTATAGTTCTTACACTTCTACATACTGTTATAGCCGCTAATTCAATTGCCGGCTTCAGTGAAATCACAGAAGCCGACATGAAATGATACATTGTTTCCACACATTTAACCATGTAATTTCATGTATTTTTATATATGTTTGAAACATACAATTACATGAGTATATGTGTGCTAAATTTCAGACATGTAGGGGTTAATTAAAGGTGTAAATTCGTTAAAAAAAAAATGCGTGGGCTCCCGCTGTATTTTCTCCACCAGAAAGACAAAGCAAGCGAGTGGGGGCAGATAATAATAGCCTAGGGAGGGTACATTTTTTTTGTGCCCCCCCTGGCTACTAACATCTGCCCCCAGACACCCCAGAAAGGGCAAATCTATAATTAGATTCGCCCTTTCTGGCACTTTGCCCGTCTATTCCCATTGCCCTGTAGCGGTGGCGAATGGGTTAATAAGGGGTTAAAATGACCTTGCAATTGAAAGGTCACTTTAAGCCAGGTTAATAATTGATAGCTGTCAATTAGGCAACTATCAATTATTAATCCTATTGTATGAAAGAAAAATCAAACACACACACTTTAATAAAAAATAAGTTTAATTAAATAATCACACAGTTTTTGACCATATTTTATTTTCCTGCTAAAACCATTTCCTGTAATAAAAATAAAATAAAAAAGCAAAATTATACTTACCAATCCGATGTACAGTCAGGTCCCACGGTGTAATCCATCAGAAAGGGTTAACAGGTTACAGGTCGCAGAGAGCTAATAATGCTGTCTCAGACCTGTATTCCCCTGAATGAATAAGTTCCTCTCCCAGCGAAAGTAGAGGAATAGATTCATGAATGGAGCTTAATTGATTTCTTGCCAATTTAACTGTAGTGACCTGACCTAAAGGGAAAGTGGACACAATCAATTAAGCTTCATTCATGAAACACATCCTCTCCTGTCGCCAGGAGAGGAACTTATTCATTCATGAGCTTTGAGCTGAGCATGCAGGATTACTTGCACAGCTTGGCTCAAAGCTAGTTAACCCTTTGTGAAGGATTACAGCGTGGGACGTGACAGATCGGCGGAATAGGTAAGAATAATGTTGTTTTATTTCTTTTTCTTTATTTTAGGAGATCAATGGCTTCGCACGGATTTAGTGTAAAATAAAATATGGTCAAAAAAATGTGTTTTTATTTCATTAAAATTATTTATTCTTAAAGTGTGTGTGTTTTTTTATTTACTTCAATAGGATTAATAATTGATAGTTGTCTAATTGACAGCTATCAATCATTAACCTGCCTTAAGGTCACCTTTCAATTGCAAGGTGACAGTAAGGTGAGATTAACCCATTCGCCACCGCTACAGGGCAATGGGAATAGACGGGCAAAGTGCCAGAAAGGGCGAATCTAATTATAGATTTGCCCTTTCTGGGGTGTCTGGGGGCAGATGTTAGTAGCCAGGGGGGGCACAAAAAATGCACCCTCCCTGGGCTATTATTATCTGCCCCCACTCGCTTTGCTTTGTCTGTCTTGTGGAGAAAATACAGCGGGAGCCCACGCATTTTTTTTCAACGAAATTACACCTTTAATTAACCCCTACATGTCTGAAATTTTGCACAAATACACTCATGTAATTGTATGTTTCAAACATATATAAAAATACATGAAATTACATGGTTAAATGTGTGGAAACAATGTATCATTTCATGTCGGCTTCTGTGATTTCACAAAACCCGGCAATTGAATTAGCGGCTATTACAGTATGTAGAAGTCTAGGAACTATAAATATATGTATATATACATGTCACAATGACATGTATATATATATGTATGTGTTCTATGTGTATATATCTATTCTTTCTAGTCTTTATTAAAGCTGTCAGTGTGATTTTACAGTATAGGCGGGGATGAATTGCCGGCTTTTCTAAAGGACACCGATGCGATTTCATCGCAAGTCACACAGTGTGGTCCGTTTGTAATCAGATTTTTCATCGCTCCCATAGACTTGCATTGGCGATTGTCGACCGACAATCGGTGACAATCGCAGCATGCTGCGATTGTACACGGACGTTTAAAACGGACCACAAAAAATCTGATACTGGGAGCTGCTCCATAGATTAACATAGGTCCGACTGCAATGCGATATTTCATCGCATTGCAGTCGTCCGATTTTGTCGCCAGTGTGACTCCGGCCTTAGATAGCAAAGGACATGAAAAGACATGGTTAACCCTATGTACACCAAGTGTCATTTCATGTCACCCGACATGAAATGACACTTGGTGTACATAGGGTTAACCATGTCTTTTCATGTCCTTTGCTATCTAATTTGCACAAACAATTAAATCAGACTATGTGTGCAAAATTTCACACCTGTAGGGGTTAATTAAAGGTGTAAATTCGTTGTAAAAAAAAACGGACTTTTTTGCTACGAATTTACACCTTTAATTAACCCCTACAGGTGTGAAATTTTGCACACATAGTCTGATTTAATTGTTTGTGCAAATTAGGTAGCAAAGGACATGAAAAGACATGGTTAACCCTATGTACACCAAGTGTCATTTCATGTCGGGTTCTGCATTTTCACAAAAGCCGGCAATTGAATTAGCGGCTATTATACTATGTAGAAGTGTATGAACTACAAATATAAATATATATATATAATGTGTCACAAATTCAATGACATGTATATATATATATGAGGTGTAAAATTGCTGAAAAAAAATGCGTGGGCTCCCGCCCTATTTTCGCAACCAGACAGACAAAGCCAGTGAGTGGGGGCAGATAATAATAGCCCAGAGAGGGACCATTATTTTTGCCCCCCCCCGGCTACTAACATCTGCCCCCAGACACCCCAGGAAAGACAAATCTATAATTAGATTCGCCCTTTCTGGCACTTTGCCCGTCTATTCCCATTGCCCTGTAGCGGTGGCGAATGGGTTAATATGGGGTTAAAGCCACCTTGCTATTGAAAGGTGACCTTAAGCCAGGTTAATAATTGAGAGCTGTCAATTAGACAACTATCAATTATTAATCCTATTGCATGAAATAAAAATAAAACACACACACTTTAATTAAAAATCATTTTAATGAAATAAAGACACATGTTTTTGACCATCTTTTATTTTACTGCAAAAACCATTTCCTGTAATAAAAATAAAATAAAAAAGCAAAATTATTCTTACCTATCCCATGCACAGTCAGGTCCCACGGTGTAATCCTTCAGAAAGGGTTAATGTTTACTGCAGGGACCGCAGCTAATGCTGCAGCCTCACAGTAAACCCCAAATGAATGAGTTCCTCTCCTGCCTGACAGGAGAGTAAAGGCTGGGTGTCACATAACGATACACCAGCGATCCCGACAACGATATGCACTTGTCAGGATCGCTGGTGTATCGCTACATGATCGCTGCTGAGCTGCCAAACAGGCAGCTCAGGCAGCGATCTGGGACAGCGACACTGCGGGTAACATCGCTTAAGGGCCCGTCTCACATAGCGATATCGCTACCGAGATCGCTGCTGAGTCACTAGTTTTGTGACGCAGCAGCGAGCTCACCAGCGATATCGCTGTGTGTGACATTCAGCGACGATCAGCCCCCTGCCGGGTATCGCTGATCGTCGCAGAAATGTCAGGACCTTTTTTTGATCGCTGGTTTCCCTCTGACAGGCACGCATCGCTGCGTGTGACAGGCGGGAGACCAGCGATCCGCTGGTAACCAAGGTACACAGCGGGTTTCCAGGCACCGCGCAGCGCTTGGAAACCCGCTGTGTACCTTGGATACCAGCTCCCTGCATCAGGGCGCTGGTATCCAAGGTACACAGCGGGTTTCTAGGCACAGCCCCGCGCCTGGAAACCCGCTGTGTACCTTGGTTACCAGCGGATCGCTGGTCTCCCGCCTGTCACACGCAGCGATGTGTGCCTGTCAGCGGGAAACCAGCGATCAAAGGTCCTGACATTTCAGCGACGATCAGCGATACCCGGCAGGGGGGCTGATCGTCGCTGAATGTCACACACAGCGATATCGCTGGTGAGCTTGCTGCTGCGTCACAAAACTAGTGACTCAGCAGCGATCTCGGTAGCGATATCGCTATGTGAGACGGGCCCTTAAGTGGAAAGCTTAATTGATTGCTTTCCACTTTCACTTCAGGTCAGCCAGGGACACAATCAGTGACGTCAGAGGGAACTGATTAACAAAAATAGGGGTTCCCTTCGAAAAAAAAATGGCGTGGGGTCCCCCCTATTTTTGTTAACCAGCCAGATGAAGCAGACCGCTGAGGCCTGGATTTTCAGGCTGTTAAGGAGCCAAGATCCATGGACCTTGCCAGCCTGATAATACCAGGCCACAGCAGTCTGTATATCTTGGCTGATTAACAAAAATAGGGGATCCCCTCGAAAAAAATTGGCGTGGGGTCCCCCCTATTTTTGTTAACCAGCCAGATGAAGAAAACCGCTGAGGCCTGGATTTTCAGGCTGTTAAGGAGTCAAGATCCATGGACCTTGCCAGCCTGATAATACCAGGCCACAGCAGTCTGCATATCTTGGCTGATTAACAAAAATAGGGGATCCCCTCGAAAAAAATTGGCGTGGGGTCCCCCCTATTTTTGTTAACCAGCCAGATGAAGCAGACCGCTGAGGCCTGGATTTTCAGGCTGTTAAGGAGCCAAGATCCATGGACCTTGCCAGCCTGATAATACCAGGCCACAGCAGTCTGCATATCTTGGCTGATTAACAAAAATAGGGGATCCCCTCGAAAAAAATTGGCGTGGGGTCCCCCCTATTTTTGTTAACCAGCCAGATGAAGCAGACCGCTGAGGCCTGGTTTTTCAGGCTGGTAAGGATCCAATATCCATGGACCTTGCAAGCCTGATAATACCAGGCCACAGCAGTCTGCTTAGCTTGGCTGGTTAACAAAAATAGGGGATCCCCTCGAAAAAAAAACGGCGTGGGGATCCCCCCTATTTTTGTTAACCAGCCAAGTAAAATGCAGACTGCTGCGGCCTGGTATTAAAAGACTGTCAAGGCCCATGGATTTTGGCCCTCAACAGCCTGATAATACCAGGCTACAGCAGCCCCACATTTGGCGCATCAAAAGATGTGCCAATTGTGGCACTTTACCCGGCTCTTCCCACTTGCCCTGTAGCGGTGGCAAGCGGGGTAATAAGGGGTTATTGTCACCGTTGATTGCACGGTGACAATAAGCCCGGTTAATAATGGATAGGCGTCAATAAGACACCGATCCATTATTAATCCCAAAGTTATTAAATGTATAAAAAAAAGACACAGCAAGAAAAAAGTATTTTAATGAAATAAAAGAGACAACACAGTTTTCATTTCTTTTATTACTCTCTCATTCCTGCGACGCCATCGATCTCCTGTAAAAAAAGAAAAAAAACAAACCAACAGTATACCACCTGTCCGACGCAGTCCATAACGATAGTCCCATGACGATCCAGCTCTGCTACATCGCAATGACAGGCAGAGCCTGTCATCGCGACGCAGCACAGCTGATTACCTGCTTCCCCGGCGGTGACGTCATCGGACTGACTGCTTTACGGCCGCGATTACCCAGCAGTCACTGCAGTTATCGCGAGAAACTGCATGTGACCGCCGGGGAAAGAAGATGGCGGCCATGAAGCAGTGCAGGACGTGACCGCCGGAGATCTTCTGCCAGGTAAGTGCCGCTGACTCCTGACAGACCCGACCGACGGACACTGACAGTGACAGTGACAATCCCGATTCCGGTATCCGATAAGACGAAAATATCGGAACTCGGAATCGGAATTCCGATACAGCTAATATCGGCCGATACCCGATATTTGCAGTATCGGAATGCTCAACACTACCGCAGACCATTCCATCAAAGTCTGCTTCCAAAACGTCACAATTTCCCTTCTGAGCCCCAAATTGTGCCCGAACAGTTTTTTCCCACATATGGGGTACCAGTGTACTCAGGACAAATTGAACAACAACTTTTGGTGTCCAATTTCTCCTCTTAACCTTGGGAAAATAAAAAATTGGGGACTAAAACATCATTTGTGTGAGGTAAAAAGTAGGATTTTTTTTTTTCACACCTGGGCATTATAAACTTTAGTGAAACACTTGGGGGTTCAAAGTGCTCATCACACACCTAGATAAGTTCCTTAGGGGGTCTAGTTTCCAAAATGGGGTCACATGTGGGGGGTTTCCACTGTTTAGGCACATCAGGGGCTCTGCTAACGGAACATGACGCCCGCAGACCATTCCATCAAAGTCTGCATTCCAAAACGTCACTGCTTCCCTTCCGAGCCCTGCCGTATGCCCAAACAGTGGATCCCCCCAACATATGGGGTATCAGCGTACTCAGGACAAATTGGACAACCACTTTTGGGGTCCAATTTCTCCTCTTACTCTTGGGAAAATAAAAAATTGGGGACTAAAACATCACTTTTGTGGAAAAAAAAATATTTTTTTTTTTCACGCCAGGGCATTATAAACGTTAGTGAAACACTTGGGGGTTCAAAGTGCTCACCACACACCTAGATAAGTTCCTTAGGGGGTCTAGTTTCCAAAATGGGGTCACATGTGGGGGGTTTCCACTGTTTAGGCACATCAGGGGCTCTGCTAACGGAACATGACGCCCGCAGACCATTCCATCAAAGTCTGCATTCCAAAACGTCACTGCTTCCCTTCCGAGCCCTGCCGTGTGCCCAAACAGTGTATCCCCCAACATATGGGGTATCAGCGTACTCAGGACAAATTGGACAACCACTTTTGGGGTCCAATTTCTCCTCTTACCCTTGGGAAAATAAAAAATTGGGGACTAAAACATCACTTTTGTGGAAAAAAAAAAAATATTTTTTTTTTCACGCTAGGGCATTATAAACGTTAGTGAAACACTTGGGGTTCAAAGTGCTCACCACACACCTAGATAAGTTCCTTAGGGGGTCTAGTTTCCAAAATGGGGTCACATGTGGGGGGTTTCCACTGTTTAGGCACATCAGGGGCCCTCCAAACGCGACATGGCGTCCGTTCGCAATTCCAGCCAATTTTGGTTTGGAAAAGTCAAACGGCGTTCCTTCCCTTTCAAGCCCTGCCGTGCGCCCAAACAGTGGTTCCCCCCACATATGGGTATCAGCGTACTCAGGACATGTTGGACAACAACTTTTGTGGTCCAATTTCTCCTCTTACCCTGGGGAAAATAAAAAATTGGGGACTAAAACATCATGCTTGTGGAAAAAATATGATTTTTTTTCTTCACGGCTCTACATTACAAACTTGCGTGAAGCACTTGAGGGTTCAAAGTGCTCACCACACATCTAGATAAGTTCCTTAGGGGGTCTAGTTTCCAAAATGGGGTCACATGTGGGGGGCTTCCACTATTTAGGCACATCAGGGGCCCTCCAAACGCGACATGGCGTCCGTTCGCAATTCCAGCCAATTTTGGTTTGGAAAAGTCAAACGGCGCTCCTTCCCGTTTAATGGTCATGTGTTTGATATGCATTTACATTTTGCATACACATCAACTTACTTTTTCAGTTCAGACCCAGTTTTTCATTTAGTTCTCAGTGCATTTTGTGCATATAAGGGTGTGACCGCCCTGCTTTTGAGCTGAAAAATCCATCCTGTCTGGCCTATGCTTCAACTGGTGGGTTCAGTCCCTCTGCCTTGTTCACATTTACGTCACTTGACAAGTGGAAAGGTTTTTAATATTAGAGTAGGACTGTCCCACAAAGGGTTGCCTTGACGTGGCGGGATGGCTTGTACATTCTTTTGATCAAAATTATGTTTACCAAATACCCTTTTTATTATTATTACAACTTCATGCATGTTTTGCAATATATTTTTTATTTTGTTTTATTTTAGGATATTTGCTTCTTGTTTTTTGTTTTCTCTGTTTAATGGTCATGTGTTTGATATGCATTTACATTTTGCATACACATCAACTTACTTTTTCAGTTCAGACCCAGTTTTTCATTTAGTTCTCAGTGCATTTTGTGCATATAAGGGTGTGACCGCCCTGCTTTTGAGCTGAAAAATCCATCCTGTCTGGCCTATGCTTCAACTGGTGGGTTCAGTCCCTCTGCCTTGTTCACATTTACGTCACTTGACAAGTGGAAAGGTTTTTAATATTAGAGTAGGACTGTCCCACAAAGGATTGCCTTGACGTGGCGGGATGGCTTGTACATTCTTTTGATCAAAATTATGTTTACCAAATACCCTTTTTATTATTATTACAACTTCATGCATGTTTTGCAATATATTTTTTATTTTGTTTTATTTTAGGATATTTGCTTTCTGTTTTTTTGTTTTCTCTGTTTAATGGTCATGTGTTTGATATGCATTTACATTTTGCATACACATCAACTTACTTTTTCAGTTCAGACCCAGTTTTTCATTTAGTTCTCAGTGCATTTTGTGCATATAAGGGTGTGACCGCCCTGCTTTTGAGCTGAAAAATCCATCCTGTCTGGCCTATGCTTCAACTGGTGGGTTCAGTCCCTCTGCCTTGTTCACATTTACGTCACTTGACAAGTGGAAAGGTTTTTAATATTAGAGTAGGACTGTCCCACAAAGGGTTGCCTTGACGTGGCGGGATGGCTTGTACATTCTTTTGATCAAAATTATGTTTACCAAATACCCTTTTTATTATTATTACAACTTCATGCATGTTTTGCAATATATTTTTTATTTTGTTTTATTTTAGGATATTTGCTTCTTGTTTTTTGTTTTCTCTGTTTAATGGTCATGTGTTTGATATGCATTTACATTTTGCATACACATCAACTTACTTTTTCAGTTCAGACCCAGTTTTTCATTTAGTTCTCAGTGCATTTTGTGCATATAAGGGTGTGACCGCCCTGCTTTTGAGCTGATAAATCCATCCTGTCTGGCCTATGCTTCAACTGGTGGGTTCAGTCCCTCTGCCTTGTTCACATTTACGTCACTTGACAAGTGGAAAGGTTTTTAATATTAGAGTAGGTCTGTCCCACAAAGGGTTGCCTTGACGTGGGGGATGGCTTGTACATTCTTTTGATCAAAATTATGTTTACCAAATACCCTTTTTATTATTATTACAACTTCATGCATGTTTTGCAATATATTTTTTATTTTGTTTTATTTAGGATATTTGCTTCTTGTTTTTTGTTTTCTCTGTTTAATGGTCATGTGTTTGATATGCATTTACATTTTGCATACACATCAACTTACTTTTTCAGTTCAGACCCAGTTTTTCATACACTTCTATATAGTATAATAGCCGCTAATTCAATTGCCGGCTTTTGTGAAAATGCAGAACCCGACATGAAATGACACTTGGTTTACATAGAGTTAACCATGTCTTTTCATGTAGTTTGATATCTGATTTGCGCAAACAATTACATGAGTGTAAGTGTGCAAAATTTCACACCTGTAGGGGTTAATTAAAGGTGTAAATTCGTAGCAAAAAAGTCCGTTTTTTTTTACAACGAATTTACACCTTTAATTAACCCCTACAGGTGTAAAATTTTGCACACTTACACTCATGTAATTGTTTGTGCAAATCAGATATCAAACTACATGAAAAGACATGGTTAACTCTATGTAAACCAAGTGTCATTTCATGTCGGGTGCTTCTGTCTTTTCACAAAAGCCGGCTTTACCCGGCAATTGAATCAGAGGCTATTTTACTATGTAGAAGTGTATAAACTATAAATATATGTATATATATATATATGTCACAATGACATGTATATATATATATATATATATATATGTGCATTCTATGTGTGTATATTTAGTGTTTACAAGGAAAGAAAGAGGTTTTTTTAGTTACGATATTTTGTTCCCATAGACTTACATTGGATTTCCGGTATCGGTATTGGGTATCGCCGATATTTTAATGGTATCGGCGATACCATTCCGATTCCGATACTTTTGGATATCGGAAAGTATCGCTCAACTCTACTGCCCACTCTTCTTGGCAAAAAGCCTACAGTTCCTGTAAAGTACTGGGCTGTCTAGCATGAACTGCACGCTTGAGATCTTCCCAGAGTGGCTCAAAGATATTGAGATCAGAAGACTGAGATGGTCACTTCAGAACCTTCACTTTGCTCTGCTGTAGCCAATCACAGGTCGACTTGGCCTTGTGTTTTAGATTGTCATGTTGGAACGTCCAAGTACGTCCCATGTGCAGCTTACAAGCTGATGATTGCAAATTTGCCTCCAGTATTTATTGATAACGTGCTGCATTCATCTTTCCTTCAACTTTGACCAAGTTTCCTGTGCCTGTGTAGCTCACACATCCCCAAAACATCAGCTATTTCTCACCCCATCACTTACCTCCACTGCTCTCTGGCCTTCGTATAGTCCTTGTTGCCTCTTCATATTGCTGCAGTATGCTAAACTCAAGGCATCTGTCTTGCTAGACTGGACTTCCACACGTGGCTAGAAAATACAGGCAGATACTTATCCATCATATAATACCATCAGGGAGGCGTCTGATTGGCACCAAATTTATTCTGCAGCCTCACAATGACCTTGAACATAAAGTCAATGTCATTAAGAATTGTCTTCAGTGTAAATGTAACATGGCCTGAGGTGGTAGCGATGGGCGAGGTACTCATCTCTTACACCTCGACTCATTACATGAAAGTGGGGGTCCTGGAAGCATGTGTGGACTTTTGTATAGCGCAATGCGGGTGCTTTGCCTGTGTAGGCGTCATGTAATCAATGTTGCTGGTTTGCCAGTACTAGATTTTCCACAGTTCAATGAGAGACAGCATCATTCAAAAATAAACTTTTTACTGAACAATAATTTGGTAGGGAATATATACAAGTGAACATTTCCATTACCATAACCTTCAAGCACTATAAGCTCAGGGTTCTGTGGCTAAGCATCCTCTCCCTGGACTCATTTCTGGAACGTCACTCTGCCTCTTAGTCACTATTGCTACAGATCTCACTATCCCTTTTCTTTGGTCTCCTCTCACTTAGGGTCACTCCAGAAAAATATTTAAATAAATGGAGTCAGAAAATTTGTTTTTAAAGTACATACAAAGTCAATTTTATTTCTACATTAACCATAGGTATAAAAATACAATTTAAACATTATATTCCAATAGAAACATTAGTGTTTCATAATTGACTGGTGAAATTAATATGAAGGACACAGGTATGCATGTTTTGTCTGGCAAGTCTGGGGTCACACTGAGACCAATATGGGTAAGGAAGGACCAATCCTGAGCTAGCCATTATACTTTTACCTCTTAAATTCATATGAATACATTATATTATGGCCTATTTCCCATGAACTTGATCCTGCCGGCCTCATACCTATCAGCATAGTGCTGACCTCCAAACCTTTTTTACCTGTGTCCTTCATATTAATTTCATATTAATGTCATATTAATTTCATATTAATGTCATTTATGGAATACTAATGTTTTGATTGGAATATAATGTTTTTATTGTATCTTTATACCTATGGTTAATGTAGAAATAAAAAAGACTTTGTATGTACTTTAAAGACAGAATTTCTGACTCCATTTGTTCTAATATTTTAATGTATATTTATGGAATTTTTTTTTTGCATTATGACAGTTCTGAGGAGGTAACTCTGACTCAGTAATATATTGTTTAACTCTAATATTGCTCTGATCTAATTGCTTGAGTCACCCCAAAATGCGACACTGCTCACCTTGGACCTTTAGGTCCACTCACTATGCACTCCAGACCCTATATCACTCTCTGACAGAAAAATGTCACTTTCCCTGCAACCCAATCCCTCTCACTCTGGGCTAGTCCCAAACATTTACCTTAACTGTCCCTACGATCAATCTACACACATTATCAGTACCACCAATACCTTTAACGCACATCACAGTTCACATTACATTGCATAACATTTTATGACAATAAACTTGTTTCCTCATAAGGGAAATGTGGGCAGCATATCCATCTCCTTACATAAAGAAGAACAAGGAGTCCTTGAAGTGTGGATATGTCCCCATTTTTTAAGCTGTCAGAAGTATTTGCACTAGCAAAATCTGTGGTTAGTTCTCCAAGATGTTTGGAACAACTACCCTCAAGTTCCTTTAAAAACTGTGCAAGCGTACTTAGAAGAAATGGTGCTTTGATGCTCATAAAAATACTAATATTATTTAGATTTCTATTTAGAATTTTGAACCTTAATTTTGAAAAATATTTAGAATTGAGAGTCCTCAGTGGTTGATACCTTTTAATGGCTAACTGAAAAGATGGTAACAAATTGCAAGCTTTCGAGACTACTCAGGTCTCTTCATCAGGCAAAGACTAATACAAAATCTGAAGAGTCACATATTTGTACACAACACAGCACAGAATATGTGTTGTGTACAAATATGTGATTCTTCAGATTTTGTATTAGTCTTTGCCTGATGAAGAGACCTGAGTAGTCTCGAAAGTTTGCAATTTGTTACCATCTTTTCAGTTAGCCATTAAAAGGTATCAACCACTGAGGACTCTCAATTCTAAATATTTTTCTATCTACTGGCTAACACGGTACTAAGATATATGTCTTTACTGAACCTTAATTTTGAAAGCATTCTTATTTTGCAGCATTTTTTCAAAACCTGCCTAAAACCGTTTTCATAGTACTGTATCTAGAGCAAAAGGTAATTAAAAGTATGGGTAAGAAAAATAATTACCGTAAATTGCTAAAACAAACCCCAAAAGAACCATTACTTAAGTATATTTGTGCAAAATGATTCAAGCTATGCTTTAATGACACCTGGTTTGGTCATTTTAGGTAACTGGACTAGAGCAGTCTTCACTTTTGCTATTGGCATACTCTGGCTTTTCCTAGACCTAGCGATGTCATGACATCACGTGAGGCTTCACACGACTTCTTGACATAAGACATGAGGGCATTCAGAGAGGCCTAATTGTAGCCAGTGGCGCCCAGGATCACGGGCTGGAGATACGGACTGCAGAAAGGGCCCTACCCTGGGCCGACTGCCATGGGGAACCAGGTTGAACACTAGTCAGGGAATCATAAATCTTTTTGACAAAACTATATGAGGAAGAATCAAGATTGCTAAAACAGCACAATAGGGATGTTAGTGTAAAATGAAATATATTAGTATTTTATTTTATCTCTCTGTACTTTGTTAAACTATTTTCAGACATCTAAATAGTGGGTTGGGTTAGTAAATCTACCACCCAGTGAACGAGCTCTTAAGCATATGTCTGAAGTTCTGTGCACAACTTAGATGAATACCATTACTATCTGTGTAGACAAAATTTATAACACGTTCTTGTGAAAATTATCCTTCAATACTTTCATTAATGCATCTTTTACATCCTTGTTCCTTAGGCTGTATATGAATGGATTTAGCATAGGAATAACATTGACGTAAAGAACAGATACAATTTTTCCCACATCCAATGAGTAAGAGGAGGTCGGCTTCATATACACACATACAACTAAAATGTAGAAAAGGACAACAACTGTAAGATGGGAAGCACAGGTGGAGAAAGCTTTGTGCCTCCCTTCCGTAGACTGGATCTTGAGAATGGCTGAGATTATATAGACATAAGACATTACTGTAAGAAGGAAGCAGCTGAAGAGCAACACAATGCCTTCAGTGAACATTGTCATTTCTATAGCGGTGATGTCATCACATGACAGTTTAAGTAAAGGAGTGACATCACAAAAGAAATGGTTGATCACATTTGATGAACAGAAAGTTAAGGTTGAAGAAAGGATGGTTACAGGAAGAGCTGCCGTAAAGCCCGAGATCCAGGCTGCAACTGAGAGCCAGAAGCATGCTCTTCGGTTCATAACTTGCATGTATAGAAATGGTTTACAAATTGCCATGTAGCGATCAAAAGCCATCGTAGTGAGTAAAAGATATTCAACACTTGCAAAAGAGTTAAAGAAGTAAAGTTGGGTCATGCATCTTTTTATAGACAGATTTTTATGTCCAGTCATTAAAACATACAACATGTAAGGAGCCGTGACTGTACTATAGGAAAAATCTAAAAATGACATGTTACAGAGAAAATAGTACATAGGCTTTCGCAAATGAACATCACAGAAAATCAAAGATATGATGACTACATTGCCAGACGCTGTAAGAACATAGATTAACAGAAATATCAGGAATAGAACGGGTTGTAAACTTGGGTTATCAGAAAAACCCCAAATGACAAATTCTGCAGCACCACTTTTGTTTTCACTAAATATTTGTAGTTTGGCATATGAGTGTGATATTGAAGGCATCACTGTAAAATGCATAAAAAATAGTGAACACATAGCCAGTCTTATACCTTTTACGTTCAAAATGCATGTCTTCTTGGTTAAAAATAATTTTAAAAATGAATTCCATTAAAAATGTTGAACTGTGTATCAACTAAAGTCTCTGTAACACAATGCAGAACTTTGCTTGTTCTTTCTACTGGATGTAATTTGGCTTTAAAGATTTTTCAAAAGGAAAGCGATAAAGGTAGCAAATTCTGCAGATCAGGCTTACTGATGGATTCCACTGTCCAATCATTCTGCAGTTTGATATGTACATACAGGTTGTTGAAGACAAATGGTCTAAACTATTTAATTGAACCCTTTTGTAAAATTGTTTGTTTTCTATACAGAAACACATACATTAAAGTAATAATATTTAGAAAACGACCCCAAAGGTGAACAAATCTTTTATATTATAATCAATGGGGATAAGATCGGTTAATGCACCACTTCATTTTTTATTTTTATTTTTTTTTATTTTGCAGCTAGAGTGATGTTACTTGTACTAATGTTAATTCCTTGCCCACAGTAATACCCTGTTTTCATCTTTTATCGGCATTGCTCAGGTTAATCTTCTGCAAGTTGTGAATGACGTGATCGCTCTAGTGTTTGCTCGGAGACCTGGAATTCACAACTCAGTGTAAATCTATGAGATTGAGAATGTAGCCAGAATGATGCTTTCACAGACTTACATTGAGAGCTTGTGACCGTTACCTCTGACTTCCAGTCAGTCAGAAGTTGCCTTCACAAGATTGCCGATAAGTACCAAAGCGGAGCCAGCAAAATCAGAAAACAGCGGATCGTAAATATATTGCTATAGTCAGGGAACTTACATTAGTGACACCACTCCAGTTCTGAAATAAACACTGGAATGGTGCTTTGGATTGAGCTAACGTACCTGTTAGTCACCTGCTCCAGTGCCCTCTCTGGATCATTTTGCATTTTCAACTGCTCATTCGTTTATCATGGCACTCCAATGACGATGATCCATTAAGGTCATATTAACCTTGCTCAGGCACTGGAAAGCCACTTAAGTATTCACTTATTTGGTGTCACTCCCACTACATTTCACAGTTTGTTCATTCCTTAGCTATCATTTTGACAACTGTGCATTGTAATTCCACTCTATGTGTTGCTGTGAAAAGTTTGCTGCATCCTGTTTCCAACTCTCTTACATTGTGATTCCGCTGTGCGAACTCTACTAATATAAAGGTTTCAGCTCTTCTACACCATGGTTCCATTCTGCTATGTGCTAAGTCTGCTACATGATATAATTTGCAATTGTTGCAGCTTAGCTGCATTAGTTGCAAATCTTCCGACCCTTAGATTACGTTGTTCCATCTCCGCTACATCATTTGCCCTTGTTCCACCTCCACTACATCAGTTGCCATTGTCCCGGCTCTGCTACATCAGTTGCTGATGTTCCAGTCCTGATACATCAGCCACTGTTGTTCCATCTTATCTGCCTTGCTGCATCAACAACAGCTGTCTGTGCTGTATGATAACTGCTCATCCAGATCAGGCACTTTGATGATCCACCCAACAGGTACCATATGAAACATATCAATACCAGACATATCTGCACTTGCATGTATGTCACTGAGTTTGGATAAACAATAAAGAGACTATGATTCTACATCATGCCCCCACTCACAGATCATACCCACCAGTAGATGAATGCCATATTATAAATAATACAGTCAACATACATTTGTTGTTTTATATATAATATCTACAGCTTTTTAAAGGACTGCACAAAAATGTCTCTGCTGTACCTATAAGATAGTTAAAAGGATTACCGGAGGTTTAAATTTTTTCCTGTGTAGATAACAACTTATTGCCAGGTAGTTGCTAACTACCTGCGTCTTTTGCCGTACGACAATCTCTCCCATCTCAGATCGGTCCTAGATCAGTCCTGACGGTGATTCTCCTACTTTCTGTGTCGTCACATCGATAGAGAAGTTCCATCTCTTTCGCTCTGTTCTGTCGATGGGGCATTACTTCCGATGTGGCATTGATTGACATCTTGCTCCTTAATACATTAGGTGGTGGTGGAAGTTGTATAGTGGCATTTTAGGGAACATTAGTCTTTGTATAGTGTGTTCTGTTCTATAAAACTATAGTAGCATTATTTAAGCATTGTGTATTAATAATTACTAATACACATGTATTAATAATTATGAATACACAATGATTAAATAATAACGCTATAATGGTAGTGGTCATGGTGTAGCGGTACTATTTGTGTCCAGTATAGTGGTATTATTGGTAATAGTGTGTTTAATTCATAATAGCATGTATAGTTGGTAATCCTTCATCGAGGTTTAGCAACAACAGGGTTATATAGCACAGGATTCTTAAAAATCTCTAATTTAGTTACTTTTCCTCATACACCGTTCCAATTGGTCCTTCTGCCAACATGCATAAAAGAAAATGTACAGTGCAGACCAAAAGTTTGGACACACCTTCTCATTCAAAGATTTTTCTGTATTTTCATGACTATGAAAATTGTAGAATCACACTGAAGGCATCAAAACTATGAATTAACACATGTGGAATTATACATTACACTTTACAAAAAAGTGTGAAACAACTGAAAATATGTCTTATATTCTAGGTTCTTCAAGGTAGCCACCCTTTGCTTTGATTACTGCTTTGCACGCAGAAAAGGTGAACGGATGTCCTCTGCATGCCTGGTTCCCACCGTGAAGCATGGAGGAGGTGGTGTGATGATGTGGGGGTGCTTTGCTGGTGACACTGTTGGGGATTTATTCAAAATTGAAGCGGTGAGCGGTCCAGCTCACCCCAAACCATCTCGATTGGGTTCAGGTCTGGTTAGTGTGGAGGCCAGGTCATCTGGCGTAGCATCCCAACACTCTCCTTCTTGGTCAAATAGTCCTTACACAGCCTGGAGGTGTGTTTGGGGTCATTGTCCTGTTGAAAAATAAATAATGGTCCAACTAAACGCAAACCGGATGGAATAGCATGCTGCAGCAAGATGCTGTGGTAGCCATGCTGGTTCACTATGCCTTCAATTTTTAATAAATCCCCAACAGTGTCACCAGCAAAGCACCCCCACACCATCACACCACCTCCTCCATGCTTCACGGTGGGAACCAGGCATGTAGAGTCCATCCGTTCACCTTTTCTGCGTGCAAAGCAGTAATCAAAGCAAAAGGTGGCTACTTTGAAGAACCTAGAATATAAGACATATTTTCAGTTGTTTCACACTTTTTTGTAAAGTGTAATGTGTAATTCCACATGTGTTAATTCATAGTTTTGATGCCTTTAGTGTGATTCTACAATTTTCATAGTCGTGAAAATACAGAAAAATCATTGAATGAGAAGGTGTGTCCAAACTTTTGGTCTGTACTGTATGTTATCTTTATTTATAGAGTGCACAAAATACTGATAATATATTATAATATCGTACCCAAAGACCGGCTGTATATTGAATCTTTTATCTTAATTTTTAGTATCCAATTTGTCCCGGAACATTTTGGATGACCGGTGATTTTTTTATTAAGTTGTCTGGAAAAGAGGTCAACATGAAAGAATTTACAGAAACCAGTATTTTGGTAGTACTACAGCTAAGATTGAAATCACACATCCATGAAACACAAACAGAGCTTGGATCCCAAGACCCAGACTTGAATTAAGCCCAATTTATATCTACAGTTTTTTGGATAGGGATTTTTTTTAAGCTACACAGACTGTCATTGATTGTTATTGGTTATTTACATATCTGTTAATATCTGTCTGCTAAAAACATAAAGCAACAGGAACCAAATGAAGCAAAAAAAAACCAAAACAATTCAGAGCCAAAAGAAAGTTGGAAAGAAAAAATAAAGGTCTTATGTGAATTTTTTATATATTGCCTCGGTATGGCTTCACTCCTCATTTTAGATTTTCAAAACCATAATAAAAATAATAAAAAAAAGAGCTCCTGTAGGTTTTTTGTTAAATGTCCCAGAATATTTGTGTGGATGTTTTTGCAGGATGTAGTTCCTGTATAATGCATAATGTTATACCTGGTTAACATTGCTGATTCTTAAAATGATAGTCAAAATCTTCACGACAAAATATTCAATAATTCATCATCATGCAAACATATCTTAAATTAATGTTCTTTGAAGTAACAAGATATAATAAATGGAGAAAATTGTATGATGGTGAGCATTTTTCAATCATATTTATATGCTTTTACAATATAACATTACGGCATGAAAGTAACCTGGGAATTTACCGGTAGTAAACAATACACTAGACTCGGAAAATATAGTAATTATTCATTCAGGGTTTTTTTTTCTCTCTATTGACAATGATGTGCAATTCAGTGGAATTTTCATAGAGCATAAAAAATATATTATCTGAATAAAGATCTGTTCAGAAAACTTAATGCTCAATTATCATTAACAAGCAATCTTATCAATCCTAGGAACGCTCATTTAATGATAGCTACGCAGTCTAAACAGACTGCCAATCACCCAACAAATGAGCAAAACTCTTGGGTATAAAGATCTTTTCTACTGCATAAAAGATCACAGTTGTTGGCAGCACATCATCCTGTGTAAACAGGACCGGTGTTGCAGAGAACAATGGCAGTATATGTGTTCAGAGCAATCTATTACTGACCATTAAGTGCAAATTTTAAGCTCGGTCTGCCTGCGTGACCAGGCTATTAGATGACTACCAACTGAAAGGCATTTTGTGTATATGAACTCAAAGAACGTCAAGTGGACAGAATTGCTTCAATTATTATGCCTATAAAATCCATATAATCGACATAAGCCACCATTTTATGATCCTATAAGTGTGTTTCAAATTAAATTAAATGCAAATTGATATGGTGGTAAGAGATGAACTGATCAGTTGAAGGCAAATTCAATTTAACAAAAAAATTATCATTTTTCTCAAATATAAATTTTTTGCTATACATTTTATGTAAATTCAGCAAATTGGTAAAGTAACGTCCACCATTTTTCTGGTTTGTAGAAAACTGGGAAGGAAGTGAAAAAAACATAATTTTTTAATGCAATGTGGATAGCATTTTTTTCCTTTTTAAGACTGTGTGCCCACGATGAGTTTTTGGTTCTGTAAAATGGATGGCATATATAGAAATCTCATGCCCACTTTGCTTTTTTTACTCAGTGTAAACAATACTTCACATATATGTATTTTCTGCACTTTAGTTTTCAGGGTGAAGCCAAGCCCATTGTTTTTGGTCTTGCAAACTGGGGTATATGTTCACATGGGATGCATTTAGATAGTGCTGGGCAGCCCACCTGATCAAATAGTATGGGAGTCACTAATAGGCTGTAAGCCATACATTGTACATTACCTGTTATGATTTGGTAGCCGAGGAGGACAGTAGCAAAAATAGCCTAGGCAACCAGACACCCAGAGAGGTTGGTAACTAGCGGATTGCAGACCCCTGAACTGACAGCACAACTAAAAGCAACCGTGGGACGTGCCTACGGTGCCCTAGATGCCTCGACACAGCCGGAGAGATAACTAAGCCTTAAGACAGAAAGGGGAAAGCTAACTACCCTGGAGAAGAGCCCCCAAAGGAATAGGTAGCCCCCAAACATATATTGGCGGTGAGACAAGATGAAATACAAACACAGGCAGAAAATAGAGCGAGCAAGTGCTGGGGCCCAAACTATCTAGATAGAACAGAACAGGAAAGAATACTGTCTGCAATCCAACAAAAACTGTAAGAAAAACTCCAACCAGTCTGATATGCAAAAATACTGAGACCACACGATCTCTCCCCCGCTAGATCAGAACTCAAGTGTAACTGGTAGTAAATAAGCGGATACTGATATAGCAGGGAACTGATAATACATAAACAATGGCAAATGAGAAACAGAGGCCAGCGCAGGCCCCAGCAGGGGAACCTGGCTGTACAAACTCCAGAAGGGCAGAAAACTGAGATAGACAAAAACAAATGCCACAGAAATAAACAGCAAATAACTTATCTGAAAGTTGCAGGAGAAGCAGGAAGCAAGCTCACTTCCAAAAAGAGACCATGAAGCAACAAATCACCGGTGAGGATCATGGGAGGGTAGCTCACTTATATCTCCCCAGTCAGTCCCACCTGATTGCCACTCATCGCCACCAGGTGAAGGACTTCTGTTAGCCAAAGCAGCTTCACTACTATCAGCAGCCACCAGAGGGAGCCCAAACTCAGAAGTCAGATCCTGTGTGTTCACAACAATTACATGTGTGTGAACAGCTCCCTATACAAGCCGTTTTTGTGAAATCATACTCTAAGCAATCACCCCCTTCTTGGATTGGTAGGCTGTGAGTGGTTGTTTCATCAATATTTTGCACCTGTGTTGCCGCCATCTGGCAGAAACTTACACATGCGGTCAGAGTGACTGGGAGCTGATTGGAGCCACTCACTCTTAGAATTCCCTGGTGAACCCCTGAATCCAATATTAAAAAAGGGGGAAACACATCGGGATCGTACGCAGTCTTATTAAAGCTAAGTGATATAATTTGTATATGCATATGTTTTTGTGAGGTTTATTATAATCTCCTAAAATGTGCAGCTGAACCTGTCTGTTATGCTCACTGGGAGTGACGCAACTTTATGGCCAAGGTGATATTGAGGGATGATGTGTTCCCAACCAATTAATTGATACATATTTGACTTTGAGACATCTATGGTCTAATACCCAAATCGGGTTGTCCATTATATTTTCAAAGGTGTTTTTAGTATAGATTTTTTGGCAGATTGCTACTGGATATGATAGGACCTATCAAGAGTATATTGCATCTATGAATATATAGACATTGATTAACCCCCAAGGGTGGTTTGCACTTTAATGACCGGGTCAATCTTTACAATTCTGACCACTGTCCTTTATGAGGTTATAACTCTGGAACGCTTCAATGGATCTTGGCGATTCTGAGATTGTTTTCTCATGACAAATTGTACTTCATGAAAGTGGTAAAATTTCTTCGATATAACTTGCATTTATTTATGAAAAAAACGGAAATATGGCTAAAATTTAGAAAATTTTGCAATTTTAAAAGTTTGAATTTTTATACCCTTAAAATAGAGAAATATGTCACCTAAAATAGCTATTAAATAACATTTCCCACATGTCTACTTTACATCAGTACTATTTTGGAAACAACATTTTTTTTTGTTAGGAAGTTATAAGGGTCAAAAGTTGACCAACGATTTCTCATTTTTACAAAACCATTTTTTTTAGGGACCACATCACATTTGAAGTCACTTCGAGGGGTGATAGAAAAAACCCAAACGTAACACCATTCTAAAAACTGCACCCCTCATGGTGCTCAAAACCACATTCAAGAAGTTTATTAACCCTTCAGGTGCTTCACTGGAATTTTTGGAATATTTTTAAAAAAAAGAACATTTAACTTTTTTCACAAAATATTTACTTCAGATCCAATTTTTTTTTATTTTACAAAGGCTAATAGGATAAATTGGACTGCAAAAGTTGTTGTGCAATTTGTCCTGAGTACGCGGATACCCCATATGTGGGGAGACCACTATTTGGGCGCAAAGCAAAGCTCGGTAGGGAAGGAGCGCCGTTAGACTTTTCAATGCAATATTGGCTGGAATTGAGATCAGACGCCATGTTGCGTTTGAAGAGCGCCTGATGCACCTAAACAGTGGAAACTCCCCCACACGTGACACCATTTTGGATAGTAGACCCCTAAGGAACTTATCTAGATGTGTGGTGAGCACTTTGAACCCCCAAGTGCTTCACAGAAGTTTAAAGCGTAAAGCCGTTAAAGTAAAATAATCATAATTTTTCCACAAAAATGACCTTTTCACCCCCAATTTTTTATATTCCCTAGGGTAACAGGAGAAATTGGGCTCCAAGAGTTATTGTGGAATTTGTCCTGAGTACGCTGATATCCCATTTGTGGGGGTAAACCACTGCTTGGGCGCATGGCAGAGCTCGGAAGGGAAGGAGCACCGTTTGATTTTTTCAACGCAGAGTTGGCTGGAATTGAGATCAGACGCCATGTCACATTTGGAGAGCCTCTGAGGTGCCTATGTCAAGGTAAATATTTATATACTGTTATTCTTTCATACATATGTATGCTTCGCTTCCATTTTGTTTCATCGCCGCCATTTTAAGAAACAATAAGTTTTTCCTTGTCGAGTGAAACCAGATATATCAAATATAACAATGCTTCAGCTAAGATTGCACCAGCATCAACCTACACCCACATCTGTTTCCTCTGAGGAAATGTCAAGACGTCTGGGCCAGACCACATCAAGGAGTGTTGCAAGGCTGAACCTTAATATGAAATGTCACACCTTTGAGTGTTACATAGATGTAGAACTGAGCCCACGCAGCTATATTTCCCTGCAGATACAGCCTGCTAGAACAAGACGTAATTAACCAGGGATGGTAGGTGCTAAACATAAACAGTTTGCCCATGATTGCAATTGCAAAGGACAATTATAATATGCCCAATGTCTAATGTCATATGTCCATTTCTATATTCTTATATTTTTATATATATATATATATATACTTGTTTGCTCTGAAGACAAGTATTTTCCTCACCTCGCATGATTCATATCGAAACTTAGTTCAAAGATAGCACCAGTATCTGCCAACATCTGCTCCTGAGACATTGACCCAGATCAACACCTACTTCTGAGAGACGAAGTTGGATCAAGCCATTGATGACGACCACAATGACATTTAACCATTGAAGACGACATCAACATCTGTCTGGAGACATGGGCCAATCAGGGCTGGCCGGATATTAGATGAATATAGCTTACCCCACGTGGGTCATCCTGTTTGTTATGTCTATATAATCCCGTGTATGCTAATAAAGACAGGACATTGCTGAGATCGGTGCCACTAGTACCATTCTTGAGGTGCTCTAAGTTTGAACCAGCCTTGTGTCTGACTCATACTTTGATTGGTCGACCCATGCTCATAATCTAATCTGGAGTGACTGGAGGACGAGTGTTTGACGAGACGACCCCGTCACCTACACAGTGGAAACCCTCCAATTCTTACTCCAACCCTAACCCCAACACACCCCTAACCTTAATCCCAACCCTAACCCTAACGGGAAAATGGAAATTAATACATTTTTTAAATTTTATTATTTTTACCTAACTAAGGGGGTGATAAAGGGGAGTTTGATTTACTATTTATAGCGGGTTTTTATGTTTGGCAGCTGTCACATGCTAAAAGACACTTTTTATTGCAAAAAATAGTTTTTGCATCACCACATTTTGAGAGCTATAATTTTTCCATATTTTGGCCCACAGAGTCATGTGAGGTCTTATATTTTGCGGTACGAGTTGACTTCTTTATTGGTACCATTTTTGGGCACATGACAATTTTTGATCGCTTTTTATTACGAATTTTGGTAGGCAGAATGAACAAAAACCAGCAATTTATGAATTTCTTTTGAGGGGGCGTTTATACCGTTCCATGTGTGGTAAAATTGATAAGGCAGCTTTATTCTTCGGGTTAGTACGATTACAGAAATGCCTCATTTGTATCTATTTTTATGTTTTGGCGCTTTTATACAATAAAAACGATTATATATAAAAAATAATTATTTTTCCATCTCTTTATTCTGCGAGCTATAACTTTTTATTTTTTCGCTGATGATGCTGTATGGCAGCTCATTTTTTGTGGGACAAGATGATGTTTTCAGCGGTACGATTTTTATTTATATCCGTCTGTTATTCCACTTTTTGTTCGGCGGTATGATGATAAAGCATTGTTTTTTTGCCTTGCATTTTTTTTTTTTAGGGGTTCACTAAAGGGGTTAACTAGTGGGACAGTTTTATAGGGTGGGTACTTTTATTGCTTTTTATATTTACACAATAATAATGTGTTTATTGGGGAAATATTTTTTTTTAATTTATTTAGGGATTTCTTTTTAAATATTTTTACACGTTTATTTTTTTTAACTTTTTAACTTTGTCCCAGGGTGTGACATCACTATATAGTGTCAGATCGCTGATCTGACAGTTTGCCGAGCACTCTGTCAGATCAGTGATCTGACAGGCATTGCAGGAGGCTTGCCGGCACCTGCTCTCAGCAGGCACTAACAAGCCACCTCTCTGCAGTACCCGGAAGGACCCCACGGCCTTCTTGGATCCAGGGGCCTGCAGGGAGGAGGCCCTCGGAACAACGCAATCACATTGCGCTGCTCTGAGGGTCTCAGGGAAGCATGCAGGGCGCCCCCTCCCTGCGCGATTCTTCCCCATACCACCAGAACACTGCGATCATGTTTGATCGCAGTGTGCCGGGGGTTAGTGTGCCGGGAGTGGTCTGTGCCGGGTATCAGCTGTGAGAATCAGCTGACACCAAGCCGCGATTAGCTGCGCTTCCCCCGTGAGCGCGGTTGATCGCATATGACATACTTATCCATCCATGGGAATTATGTCCCAGGGCACATGGACAGAATAGTATGTCAGATGGATGAAAGGGGTTAAGACACTATAGGCATTTAAAACACGTTCTGCTTATTATGCGTCATACTCTGAAATAGTGAGCATAAAACAATACAACTTTGTTTTACATACATTTCTACATACTACATTTACAATAGGTTCATTATATAAAGCACTTAAGCACTTTATGGGTGTTGGTGACGGCTTGGTGGGGGATTTCTTTTTTAGGGACATACAGGGTTAGCCTAAGTTGAGTGGGGGCGCCATAATACTTCCCCTTAGGGTGCCAACCATTGCCAGGTTGGAAAACGGAGTATCAGTATTCTGTTCACCAGGGGCGTACATAGAAATCATGGGGCCCCATAGCAAAAGTCTGAATGGGGCCCCCCCAAAAAAAAAAATCAACAGGTGCTCCTAACTCCAGGCAGGACACATTTAACAAAAAAAAATCCATACCCAACTGGGCTCACCGTCTTGTGTGTGTGTCCCTCCCCATGAGTAAGAGAGGATCATGAATGTTTTCTGCTTCCTGCAATGCAGGTGTGCTGCTCTCTGGCTGCCAGGAGGCGTGGCGTTCTTATGCAAATCCAGCCAGAGACTTCAGCCAACTGCTGACGAGGAAACAAGGAAAGGGGAGCTTCAAGGGGTATACAGCGGCCGGCGGCCTTCGCTTACATTTACCGTATATACTCATGTATAAGCCGACCCCCCTAATTTTGCCACAAAAAACTGGGAAAACTTATTGACTCGCATATAAGCCTAGGGTGGAAAATGATTATATGTTATGAATGTGCTACAGATGGTTTCTGAGCAAAGGCTCCCTCTGGTGGTTACAGACAGTAATGAACCTTTCAGCGAGGAATGGCAATCTGGGATCGCTGACTGGTCAGATATAAGGGAGGTTCCCTCCCATGATGGTTGCCGGTGATCAATTGTTCTTGTCTCATTTGTGGTTCCTGGTTCATTTGGAAGTTTGCTGAGTCTTGCCTGCATCTTCTGCTTTCAGATAAGATATTTTCTGCTTTTATTTTTGTGCTTGCTTTTTGCATAGTTCTCTGCACTTTTGTGGAGGTCAGCCAGGTCCCCTTCTGGGGCCTATGCTCCTCTCAGTTTATCTGTAGCCACTGTTATTTGTTCATTTGCTTTTTCCCGTTTTTTTCAGTGGCTGCGGCTTAGTTTTGTTACACCATAGTTCTGATTTAGGTGGTGGAGATCGTGTGATCTCGTTTTTGCAATCAGTAGAGTTGGTATTTTTTAGGGCTTTTTTTGGATTAGTAAGAATCCTTTCCTGTACTTTTCTGTCTAGACAGATTGGGCCCCAGCGTTTGCTCATTCTATTTTCTGTGTCCATGCTTCTTCTAGTCTAACCGCCATTACATGATTGGGGGCTTCCTATTTTCTTTGGGGATCTGCTCCGGGGCAGATAGCTTTCCTCTTTCTGCCTTTAGGTGTAGTTATCTCTCAGGCTGTGACGAGGCGTCTAGGATCAATGTAGGAACACTCCACGGCTACCTCTAGCTGTGTGGTTAGTTCAGGTTACTGCAATCCAATAGGTTCCAGCCTCTCTGGTGTATTGCCGTTTTTGTTTTTTCTCCTCAGCTACCTAAAACATAACAATATCACCGGCCGTACTGAAAATTATATGATATTCACAGTAGGGAAAAATAGTGTGGAAAGAAAAAAAAAAAGTTGTCAGAGTTGTCAGAGATTTTTTTTTTCCTGTTTGTGGCATTTTTTCCCTCTTTTTCTCTGGGTGCTGAGGAGGATTTTTTTTTCTCTCTCTCAATGTAGCTTGCACAGTAGTCTGGCCGTGTGGATCAGCTTGCCACTGAGGTTCGGAGTATTGCTACCTATCTTGCTGGGTTGCCGGTTGTGGAACCTAGGATTCCCATGCCAGATTTGTTTTTGGGGGATCGGGCTAAATTTCTGAATTTCAAAAATAACTGTAAGTTGTTTTTTGCCTTAAAGCCTAAGTCCTCAGGGAACGCAGCACAGCAGGTTCAAATTGTCATCTCTCTCCTGCGCGGCGACCCTCAGGATTGGGCTTTTTCCCTGACACCTGGGGATCCTGTTTTGAATGATATTGATGTATTTTTTCTGGCTCTGGGGTTATTGTACGATGAACCTAATGTCACTGATCAAGCTGAAAAAACCTTGTTGGCATTAAATCAGGGTCTTGAAGTCGCTGAGTTGTACTGTCAGAAATTCCGAAAGTGGGCAGTCCTGACCAAATGGAATGATGATGCTTTGGCAGCCCTTTTTCGGAAGGGGCTGTCAGAGAATGTAAAGGATATTATGGTGGGATTCCCTGCTCCCTCTGGTCTCAATGATTCTATGTCATTGGCTATTCAAATTGACAAACGTTTGCGTGAGCGCAGAGGTATGCGTGGGATAGTGTTGCCTTGTGAGCCAACTTCTGAGCCCATGCAGTGTGATGGAGTGACTTCTGGGCACAGCGTCATGAGTTTCAAAAGCGCAATATGTTATGTTTCTACTGTTGTGACGCCTCTCATGCTATTTCAGTCTGCCCTAAGCGGGGAAGACGTTTTGCATGCTCAGTTGTCTTGGGTAGTGTTCAGACTAAATTTCTGTTGACTGTTACCCTGATTTGCTCCCTGTCCACATTTTCTGCTCAGGCTTTTGTTGATTCGGGAGCAGCTATTAACCTGATGGATTTTGACTTTGCCAAACGTTGTGGGTTTCCCATGATACCCCTGCGGAAGTCTATTCCCCTACTGGGCATTGATTCTACCCCTTTGGCGGAGAATAAACCCCAGTTTTCTACTCAGATGATAATGAGGGTTGAACCAGATCATCAGGAGAGTTGCAAATTTCTGGTGCTGCATAATCTGCATAACATTATTGTACTAGGTTTCCCTTGGTTACAGTCTCATAATCCTGTTTTGGATTGGAAATCTGTGTCTGTGACCAGTTGTGGCTGCCAATGTGTTAATGCTGACACTCCTGTTTTTTCTACCTCTCCCCATTCTCAGGATGTTCCTGACTTTTTGACTGATTTTTCGGATGTGTTTAGTGAAAGTAAATCTGCATCCTTGTCCCCTCACAGGAGCTATGATTGCGCTATTGAATTAGTGCCTGGTGGTAAATTTCCTAAAGGTCGCCTTTTTAACTTGTCTGTACCTGAACACGATGCTATGCGATCTTATATCAAGGAGTCATTGGAGAAGGGTCATATCAGACCATCCTCTTCACCCTTGGGCACCGGTTTTTTCTTTGTGGCCAAAAAGGATGGTTCATTGAGGGCGTGTATTGATTATCGTCTCTTGAATAAGATCACTGTGAAGTATCAATATCCGTTACCCTTGATTTCTGACCTGTTTTCCAGAGTGAAAAGTGCTAGTTGGTTTACCAAGCTTGACCTCAGGGGGGCGTATAACCTTATTCGCAATAAGCACGGGGATGAATGGAAGACGGCGTTTAATACCCCAGAGGGGCATTTCGAGTACCTAGTAATGCCCTTTGGGCTCACTAATGCTCCTTCCGTCTTCCATTCCTTCATGAATGATATTTTCAGGGATTTTGTGGATACATTTTTGATTATTTATTTGGATATCTTGATTTTTTCCAATGACTGGGACTCTCATGTGAAACATGTTCGGACTGTGTTCCAGATTTTGAGAGAGAATGCACTGTGTGTGAAGGGATCAAAGTGTCTTTTGGCGTACAGAAGGTCTCATTTCTGGGATTCATTTTGTCTCCGTCTGTTATTGAAATGGACCCGGTCAAGGTTCAGGCCATTTGTGATTGGGTCCAACCTACTTCATTAAAGGCTCTTTAGAGATTTTTGGGTTTTGCCAATTTTTATCGTAAATTTATTGGTAATTTCTCTGTTATTGTTAAACCATTGACTGATTTGACCAAAAAGGGTTCTGATGTGGTGAATTGGCCTCCTGAGGCAGTCTCTGCGTTTCAGGAACTTAAGCAGAGATTCACTTCTGCTCCTGTTCTACGGCAGCCTGATGTTTCTCTACCGTTTCAGGTGGAGGTTGATGCCTCTGAAATTGGGGCAGGTGCCGTTTTGTCCCAAAGAGATCCAGAGACCTCTAAGAGTAACCCTTGTGCCTTTTTCTCTCGAAAATTTTCTCCAACTGAACGTAATTGTGACGTGGGTAATCGGGAGTTATTGGCCATGAAGTGGGCCTTTGAAGCGTGGAGACATTGGCTGGAAGGAGCCAAACATCAGGTAGTAGTCCTCACGGACCATAAGAACCTGGTTTATCTCGAATCAGCCAAGCGAATTAATCCTAGACAGGCCAGGTGGGCCTTGATTTTCACATATTTTAAGTTTGTGGTTTCTTTTCATCCTGGCACTAAGAATGTTAAGGCGGATGCCCTCTCAAGGAGTTTCTTTGCGGACTCTCCTGAGTTATCTGATCCTACTGTTATTTAGAAAGAGGGTGTAGTTCTTTCCGCCATCTCGCCCAATTTGAGACTGGCTCTGGAAGGGTGTCAGGAGGATAAACCTGAGCGCTGCCCTATTGGGAAATTGTTTGTCCCAGACCAGTGGAAGAAGATTGTGATGTCTGAGATTCATTGTTCCGCGTTGGCTGGTCATCCCGGGATTTTTGGTACGAGAGACTTGGTGAGTCGGTCCTTTTGGTGGCCTAATTTGTCTCGTGACGTCAGGGAATTTGTGCAGTCCTGTGGGACTTGCTCTCGCTCCAAGCCTTGCTCTCGCTCTAGTGGTTTGTTAATGCCATTACCTGTGCCCAAGAGGCCATGGACCCATATCTCTATGGATTTTATTTCCGACCTCCCTGTTTCTTAGAGAATGACCGTGATCTTGGTAATCTGTGATAGGTTTTCCAAGATGATACATCTTGTGCCATTACCTAAGTTTCCTTCCTCCTCCGAATTGGTGCCTTTGTTCCTTCAGCACGTGGTTCGGTTACATGGCATTCCAGAGAACATTGTGTCTGACAGAGAAGTCCAGTTTGTTTCCAGATTTTGGAGGACATTTTGTTCTAAACTTGGTGTTCAATTATTATCTTTCTCCTCTGCTTTTCATCCTCAGACCAATGGACAAACCGAGAGAACAAACCAGACCTTGGAGACTTATTTGAGATGTTTTTTGTCTGCTGATCAAGATGACTGGGTCTCTTTTTTGCCTTTGGCTGAGTTTGCTCTTAATAATAGGGCTAGCTCTGCCACCTTGATGTCTCTATTTTTCTGCAATTCTGGGTTTCACCCTCGATTTTCTTCGGGACAGGCGGAGGCTTCTGTCTGTCCGGGTGTTGACTCTGTTGTGGAGCGAATGCAGCAGATTTGGGACCAGCTAGTGGAGAGGGTGTCTCTCTCTCAGGAGAAGGCCCAACGGTTTGCCAACTGGCATAGGACTGATGGTCCTCGGTTTAAAGTGGGGGACTTGGTTTGGTTGTCCTCAAGAAATATCCCTATGAGGGTTGCATCTCCAAAGTTTAAGCCTAGGTTCATTGGACCTTATAAGATCATGGAGATTCTTAATCCTGTTTCCTTCCGTTTGCTTCTTCCAGGGACATTTAAGATCCATAACATTTAAGATCCTAGGGGGGCTGCAGAGACTGTGCCAGGAAGGGGGTGAGTATATGTGACATCCGCGCTCCCCCTCCCCCGCCGACCACCTGGTATATGACTTGGGTATAAGCCGAGAGGGGTACTTTCAGCCCTAAAAAATGGGCTGAAAATCTCTGCTATGCGATCTTATATCAAGGAGTCATTGGAGAAGGGTCATTTACTTTGTTCCACTATGGGACTATCATTTTTTGCATTCTGATCGCTTGTATAGCTTGGGATACAGCAGCATCCACATACTATGCAAACTGTCAGCTATGCACTGACAGAGAAAGTTGTTTATCATGCACTGCACATGATCAAGCAACTTTCCTAGCTCTGGTGATATGGATGTCGTCATGACGATATTAAGTCACCATGGCAATAATCAAAGGGAAGATGGGCTATCATCCCTCTGCCGACTCCCTGAATGCTGAAAACGCTTTCCGTTGCAGCATTTAGGGGGTTAAAGTGCCGGGAGCGGTGCGTGACCACTCCTGTCACTTAGTGCCGGATGTCAGCTGTCAGAATCAGCTGACACTCAGCGGCGAACGATCGCACACAGCCCGTGTGCTTGCACAATCATGTGCATGTAATAATCAGTTCCTGGTCAATAAGGCCCAAGGCACAGGGACGTATTATTACACCCAATGTGAGAAAGGGGTTAAGGAACGTAGCCTAAACTTCAAAACTTTCATATAAATGCCCTATAATGTGCTATATAAAGACTTTTAAGACAATGGAACAAATGTTTTATAAATGTTAGCACTGTCTCAGTGTTTCTGTGATATTTTATTTTGTGGCATTATCTTCTTTAGTGTTTATTAAATGTTATAAAGTGGCCTATGTAAAAAAAAAACACTGATCCAATAACTGTTGTCAAACTGCCACAAAATGCATTTATTTTGCACTGTAAACTTTTAACCACTTCAGGAAGCAGCTATTCTGGGCATTAACGACAGATTTTTTTTCTCACTTTGTTCTTCAAAAGTGGCTTCATTTTACAGAAAATGGAAAGAAACAGTGATACAATTTTTTATCTTTTCCTATATTTTCACACATGAAACCTTTTAAAAAAATGTTCTGTATCACCGTATTCTAAGAGCCATAATTTTTTTTTTGCAGTTAATAGAGCTGCTTAAGGGTTAGGAGTGTACAGGGTGTATTTTTTTCAGTAGTGACATTTTCAATGAAAACACTTTGGGGGTATATATGACTTTTCAATTTTCTTTAATTCTTTTTTTTCATTTTTTTTGTAAGCTGTTAAATAGTGATAAGTGAACGTGCTCGGGTGAGCTCTTATCCAAGCACGCTCGATTGCTAACAGAGTCTCTTTGACGTACTCGAATATATGTTTGAGTCCTCGCAGCTGCATGTCTCGTGGCTGTTCGACAGCCCAACACTTGCAGGGATTGTCTAGCAGCCACGAAACATGCTGCCACAGGAGTCTCAAACATATTATTTGAGCACTCCAAAGACATTCGATTAGCACCCAAGCACATTCACTTTTCACTACTGTTAAACAAACGACAGCCATTGTGGCATTACTTTTTTTTTTTTGCAGGATTGACCATATGGGTTAAATAGCATGTATGGATGGGATCATTAGGGATAAGGCAATGATTTAATAGGCATAATAATTAACTCTTTCACTTATTGCGTAGCAAATTAATGGAAAAGGGAAATGGATGACTTTTTTTTTAACTTTTTAATGTTTTATTAAACTTTATTTTTACTTTAGTCTCACTAAGAAATTTGAACCTGAACATAAATCCACAGCATTTCTTCTGCAATACAATACATTATTCTTATCAGCATAAGACCAGGTTAGTGTAGCGATTATTTTCTCACTTGTCACGTGTACACTACTCATTGTTTCTTTTTTTTACAGCAGATATTAATCCTTTACAAGAATAGTTTCCTATGCTACAGAAATACAATGTATAAGTAACAAATAACAATCGGATGCTATGCTGTGTATCGCATCTAATTATTTTTACACACCCATAGACTTGAGTGTACGAGTCTAATCTGATTTTTGGAAGAAACTTGCGCATGCTGCAATTTTTTTCACACGCTGATTCGGTTAGTCCAAAAAAAATCGCTCATCTGCACTGTCCCATTGAATAACATTTGTCTGAATGCTGTCTGATTTTCTCATAGGAATAGAACTCAGACCAAAAAATCTAGTTGTGTGAATGAGCTGTAACACTAATAATGTCCCAATGATACAGAACTCTCCAATTACGGAATCTTTGCAATTAGGAATTTCTTATTTTTTGTGAAATCACATAGAATTATTCAATCACGTGACCCATTGTGTCATGTTTCAGCTCGTCCTAACCCTTGATCTCACAGTCATTAAAAGAAACAACAAATTCAAATAAAATCAATAAATAAATGTGTTGAAACATAAAGCACACAAACATAATGTGTAGATAATACTAATGTAACTCATGTCTCTATAAGTCTGATATTAGCTTTAATGGAAAAGGACAACTACAGGTCACAATGTAATGCAAAAAAAGGTGTGAGGAGCTGGCCACTTACTAAAGACTATTAGAAATTATTACAAATGGACGTAGAGCAGAGTTCATGACTCTAAGGGTTGCAGACTTTTTCCAGCATGGCGCACCGGTTGTGTTGATATTGTTGTGTTTTATTAGCGATTTGCTTGCTGTATTTTATTAGAGATTTGCTTGCTCATCAGTTCAGCCTCATAGAATTATAGAATCATAGAATGGTAGAGTTGGAAGGGACCTCCTGGGCCATCTGGTCCAACCCCCTGCTCAAAGCAGGATTCTCTAAATCATCCCAGACAGGAATCAATGTCTCCATTCAATGACAACAAGCAGAGGAAGACGTGCTGGTTATATCTTATGAATGCATAAGGCCAGACAGGAGATTGCTAAAGTTAAATGTAAAGCAATCATTCTATTAATCTCATCAGTATCTCAGGGACCTCAAGCCATTCTACTCCCAGCCCTAGGCCCATTGTGTGGATGGAGATTGTAGACGCAATGGAACAGTCAATACAGGGGGTCTCACATGCAGTCCCAGGTGATGGGCTCCTGGAATATTCTTCAGTCTTTGATCTAAAAAGCAAATGTTTAAAGGGGAGGGAGGAAAAGAAGCCACTTGTTTTAGTCAGGCAGTTGTTTTCAGTGTAAGAACGCTAACCAGCTCACCGGTTTGTAGAAGCACGGATCCTCGCTTGATCAAACGTGAAGATACATGAGAAAATGAAGGAAAAAGGGATCCAGCTTCAATAAAATCTTCATCTTTATTGATTCATAAAAACATGAATAATGGCATGCTCCTGGACAAGCTCAGGACAAGGCTACGCGTTTCGATCACAGGGATCTTTATCACAGCTGACATATTCAGACAAGGGCACATATTTAAGACAAAGGAAGACCAATCACGATCAGAAAAAATGTCATGTGATTTTTGACAAGTCCTTTAACAATTTTCACATAACGAATAAAGAAAAGAAAAAAAAAAAAAAACACAATATTTGCACAAATAAAATCAATGCAAAGAAATAAAATTAATAATGGAACATCAATTCGTTTCTTTTGTTGAGACCAAATGGATGTCTGGTATGTAGATTAAAGATCCAGAAAGCTTCACGTGTGAGGAGTCGCTGACGTGCATCTCCACCTCGGGAAGACAGGTTAACACTTTCAATACCTGTGACTTGGAAGGAAGAAACATTGCGAGCATGCTGAAAAATAAAATGTTTAGCAGCAGCAGAAATATTGCGATTCGAAGAAACATTCTTTACATCCTGCAAATGTTCAGCGATCCTGATTTTTAGTTTCCTAGTAGTGCAGCCTATATAAGATAAATTGCAAGTAGTGCACGTAATTTTATATACCACATAGCATGAATTACAATTGATATATTTGTTAATGGTATAAATCGCAGTGCTGTCATTATTTTCAAAGGTTTTCGTTACACAAACATATTTGCAAAGTGCACATCTATTGTGGCCACATTTATAAAAACCTTTATGTTCTAACCACGATGTTTTATGAGAAGAGAAATTATTACTGAACATGCTTGGAGAAACTTTGTTACCAATAGATGGCGCTTTCCTTGAAACAACATTAATACCTGATGAAAGAATGTCAGCAAGAGAGGGATCTTCATATAAAATAGGCAGCGATCTCAAAATGATTTTTTTGATGTCCCCAAATTGAGGACTATATTGAGCACAAAAATATGGTTTCACTGCAAGATCATTTTTTTGTTGTCGCCCTCCACTAATGAGATCCTCTCTGTTTTTATTACTTACAATTGTTCGTGCTCTTTTTAATGACCATTTAGGATAATTTCTGTTTTTTAATTTTGTATCCACACAATTAAATTCCGTTTCCAAAGCTGTAGGATCGCTGCAGTTTCTCAAAATTCTAGTATATTCACCCAAAGGAATCGATTTAATAGTATGTTTGGGGTGACTGCTTGCTGCATGCAAGATAGAATTACCAGCACAAGGTTTGCTGAACGTTTTAGTAATAATAACAGAGTCATGTACCCCATATAAATCAAGATCCAAAAAAGAAATTTTGTTATGATGAAATTTATGAGTAAAATGTATGTTGAATGAATTAGAATTGATATAATCAATAAATCCGGATATGGCAGGTACATCACCACTCCAAATGATGAGTAAATCATCAATATATCTACCATACCAAGCAATCGAGTCAATAAATGGATTAGTAGCTGAAAAAAATAAAAAAATATTCCCAATATGACATAACAAGATAAGCTAGGGATGGCGCGAATTTCGCACCCATCGCCACGCCAGATTTTTGTAAAAAAAATTTATTGTCAAATGAGAAAAAATTGTGGGTTAATAAAAATTGAATAACTTGTAAAATATAATTAATGAGATCCTGGGAATAATTACTGAATTTCGTTAAGACAAACTGCAGCGCTGTCATGGCAACATTGTAAGGTATACAGGTATATAAAGAAGTCACATCACAACATAACCAAGTATTTTCTTTAGACCAGATTTTCTTGGAAAACATTCTCAGCACTTCTTTAGAATCTTTAATATAACCAGGAGTGATTTGTACTAGTGGTTGAAGTAGTGAGTCAACCCATTCACCCAGATGTTCATTTAAAGATCCAATCCCTGAGACAATAGGTCTCATGGGGGGGATTTTCATATCCTTGTGAATTTTTGGGAGACCATGCATGATAGGGATAATAGGATGAGACACTGTGAGATAATCAATTTGTTTTTTGGTTAAAATGCCAAGGCTGAAACCCTCATTGATAATTTGGATAATCTCACTTTTAAATTTATCAGTGGGATTTGTATGGAGTTTTTCATATACATCACTGTCAGACAAGAGAGACATAATTTGAGAATGATAATCCTCTTTATTCAGGATAACTATCCATGCCACCCTTGTCCGACATTTTAATTATTATATCTGACATACTTTTGATCTCATCTAATGCAGTTTTCTGGGCTTTTGTTAAATTGGAATGATTTCTGCTGCTGCCCATTTTAACCCTATCATGAAGGATTTTTAAATCCCTCTCTATCACCTCCTGGTATTTAGTCATGCAATCAGGCCTGGATTGAATGGGATAAAAAGAGGGATTTTTTGTTTTAAACACAGGTGCATGAATGGTATCAGATTCATTATCATAGGAATGAGTAGACAAACTAAACAAAGTGTTGAGAGATACCTGTTCTCTGAAAGACAAGTCAGTAAATTCATTATTATATGTCAGCGACTCCTGCAAAGGGGTCTCATCAGAATGATTTAAAAAATGCTTTTTGATGGTAAGGTCTCGCATAAACTTATTGACGTCCAAAATAGTAGAAAAAAGATTGAAATTCTGATCGGGCACAAAATTCAGACCTAAGGACAAAACATCTAATTGCGTTTTGGTAAAGTCTCGTGCAGATAAATTCAAGACATTATCATGGTTTATTATTTGCGATAATTCTTCCTGCGGCGTGTAATCATGACATGATCTTTGTCTGTATTTTCTGCCACCCCGCCTTTTACGTTTTTTGAATGACGAAAAAACTTTGTGGTGTGAACACTGTCATTAGAGGAAACACTCAGATTATTGTCAGATGAATCCAACTCAGAGGATGTAAAACAGACATGTGGTTTAGATACCGGTTCATTGAGAGCATGGTTGCGTTTTAAAATAGATTTAGGAGTTCTATGACCCCGCTCCCAATGGCCCCAGTCATAGACTTTCTTGGTTGAATAGTCTCTTAGATCACGAGAAAATTTTCTTTTTTTCCGGTCCATGATATCCTTTTCTAGGCTAGAGACATTATCTTGCATTTTAGCCACAAGTGAGTCATACTGAGTCAACGATTTAAATTCAGTGAGCGCAGTATCTGCATCATTCATTTGTTTCTGAATATCCTCCAATTTATTACTCTCATATTTGACTATGAGTTGCATTAGTTTGGAAGAACAATTACTGAGTATCTGATTCCACTCTTCAATGAAAATGTCAGAAAAAATTGTAGTGGGGATTTTTTTAATACGAAGCCCCCTTGGAATCATATCCTTAGCTAGATAATTTTGGAGGGTAGTATGATCCCACCACAACTTTGTTTCTTGAAGCAAAAGTTTTTCCATTTTGTTGATATTTTCATTCAGATCAGGCATGTCTGGAATTTCGTTAATATCACCAGAAAACACTTGTGCCGCTTTGACAGATCTGTCTTGAACAAAAATAGATGCCATAATAAAGCTGGTGCCTGAGCTTAATGACTGAGTCCACTTTCAAAATACTTGAAAATATTGAGCATGAAACCGGGGCACGGTAATCAAAAGTACAAATGTAAGAACGCTAACCAGCTCACCGGTTTGTAGAAGCACGGATCCTCCGCTTGATCAAACGTGAAGATACATGAGAAAATGAAGCTGGATCCCTTTTTCCTTCATTTTCTCATGTATCTTCACGTTTGATCAAGCGGAGGATCCGTGCTTCTACAAACCGGTGAGCTGGTTAGCGTTCTTACATTTGTACTTTTGATTACCGTGCCCCCGGTTTCATGCTCAATATTTTCAAGTATTTTGAAAGTGGACTCAGTCATTAAGCTCAGGCACCAGCTTTATTATGGCATCTATTTTTGTTCAAGACAGATCTGTCAAAGCGGCACAAGTGTTTTCTGGTGATATTAACGAAATTCCAGACATGCCTGATCTGAATGAAAATATCAACAAAATGGAAAAACTTTTGCTTCAAGAAACAAAGTTGTGGTGGGATCATACTACCCTCCAAAATTATCTAGCTAAGGATATGATTCCAAGGGGGCTTCGTATTAAAAAAATCCCCACTACAATTTTTTCTGACATTTTCATTGAAGAGTGGAATCAGATACTCAGTAATTGTTCTTCCAAACTAATGCAACTCATAGTCAAATATGAGAGTAATAAATTGGAGGATATTCAGAAACAAATGAATGATGCAGATACTGCGCTCACTGAATTTAAATCGTTGACTCAGTATGACTCACTTGTGGCTAAAATGCAAGATAATGTCTCTAGCTTAGAAAAGGATATCATGGACCGGAAAAAAAGAAAATTTTCTCGTGATCTAAGAGACTATTCAACCAAGAAAGTCTATGACTGGGGCCATTGGGAGCGGGGTCATAGAACTCCTAAATCTATTTTAAAACGCAACCATGCTCTCAATGAACCGGTATCTAAACCACATGTCTGTTTTACATCCTCTGAGTTGGATTCATCTGACAATAATCTGAGTGTTTCCTCTAATGACAGTGTTCACACCACAAAGTTTTTTCGTCATTCAAAAAACGTAAAAGGCGGGGTGGCAGAAAACACCGACAAAGATCATGTCATGATTACACGCCGCAGGAAGAATTATCGCAAATAATAAACCATGATAATGTCTTGAATTTATCTGCACGAGACTTTACCAAAACGCAATTAGATGTTTTGTCCTTAGGTCTGAATTTTGTGCCCGATCAGAATTTCAATCTTTTTTCTACTATTTTGGACGTCAATAAGTTTATGCGAGACCTTACCATCAAAAAGCATTTTTTAAATCATTCTGATGAGACCCCTTTGCAGGAGTCGCTGACATATAATAATGAATTTACTGACTTGTCTTTCAGAGAACAGGTATCTCTCAACACTTTGTTTAGTTTGTCTACTCATTCCTATGATAATGAATCTGATACCATTCATGCACCTGTGTTTAAAACAAAAAATCACTCTTTTTATCCCATTCAATCCAGGCCTGATTGCATGACTAAATACCAGGAGGTGATAGAGAGGGATTTAAAAATCCTTCATGATAGGGTTAAAATGGGCAGCAGCAGAAATCATTCCAATTTAACAAAAGCCCAGAAAACTGCATTAGATGAGATCAAAAGTATGTCAGATATAATAATTAAAATGTCGGACAAGGGTGGCATGGTAGTTATCCTGAATAAAGAGGATTATCATTCTCAAATTATGTCTCTCTTGTCTGACAGTGATGTATATGAAAAACTCCATACAAATCCCACTGATAAATTTAAAAGTGAGATTATCCAAATTATCAATGAGGGTTTCAGCCTTGGCATTTTAACCAAAAAACAAATTGATTATCTCACAGTGTCTCATCCTATTATCCCTATCATGCATGGTCTCCCAAAAATTCACAAGGATATGAAAATCCCCCCCATGAGACCTATTGTCTCAGGGATTGGATCTTTAAATGAACATCTGGGTGAATGGGTTGACTCACTACTTCAACCACTAGTACAAATCACTCCTGGTTATATTAAAGATTCTAAAGAAGTGCTGAGAATGTTTTCCAAGAAAATCTGGTCTAAAGAAAATACTTGGTTATGTTGTGATGTGACTTCTTTATATACCTGTATACCTTACAATGTTGCCATGACAGCGCTGCAGTTTGTCTTAACGAAATTCAGTAATTATTCCCAGGATCTCATTAATTATATTTTACAAGTTATTCAATTTTTATTAACCCACAATTTTTTCTCATTTGACAATAAATTTTTTTTACAAAAATCTGGCGTGGCGATGGGTGCGAAATTTGCGCCATCCCTAGCTAATCTTGTTATGTCATATTGGGAATATTTTTTTATTTTTTCAGCTACTAATCCATTTATTGACTCGATTGCTTGGTATGGTAGATATATTGATGATTTACTCATCATTTGGAGTGGTGATGTATCTGCCATATCCGGATTTATTGATTATATCAATTATAATTCATTCAACATACATTTTACTCATAAATTTCATCATAACAAAATTTCTTTTTTGGATCTTGATTTATATGGGGTACATGACTCTGTTATTATTACTAAAACGTTCAGCAAACCTTGTGCTGGTAATTCTATCTTGCATGCAGCAAGCAGTCACCCCAAACATACTATTAAATCGATTCCTTTGGGTGAATATACTAGAATTTTGAGAAACTGCAGCGATCCTACAGCTTTGGAAACGGAATTTAATTGTGTGGATACAAAATTAAAAAACAGAAATTATCCTAAATGGTCATTAAAAAGAGCACGAACAATTGTAAGTAATAAAAACAGAGAGGATCTCATTAGTGGAGGGCGACAACAAAAAAATGATCTTGCAGTGAAACCATATTTTTGTGCTCAATATAGTCCTCAATTTGGGGACATCAAAAAAATCATTTTGAGATCGCTGCCTATTTTATATGAAGATCCCTCTCTTGCTGACATTCTTTCATCAGGTATTAATGTTGTTTCAAGGAAAGCGCCATCTATTGGTAACAAAGTTTCTCCAAGCATGTTCAGTAATAATTTCTCTTCTCATAAAACATCGTGGTTAGAACATAAAGGTTTTTATAAATGTGGCCACAATAGATGTGCACTTTGCAAATATGTTTGTGTAACGAAAACCTTTGAAAATAATGACAGCACTGCGATTTATACCATTAACAAATATATCAATTGTAATTCATGCTATGTGGTACATAAAATTACGTGCACTACTTGCAATTTATCTTATATAGGCTGCACTACTAGGAAACTAAAAATCAGGATCGCTGAACATTTGCAGGATGTAAAGAATGTTTCTTCGAATTGCAATATTTCTGCTGCTGCTAAACATTTTATTTTTCAGCATGCTCGCAATGTTTCTTCCTTCCAAGTCACAGGTATTGAAAGTGTTAACCTGTCTTCCCGAGGTGGAGATGCACGTCAGCGACTCCTCACACGTGAAGCTTTCTGGATCTTTAATCTACATACCAGACATCCATTTGGTCTCAACAAAAGAAACGAATTGATGTTCCATTATTAATTTTATTTCTTTGCATTGATTTTATTTGTGCAAATATTGTGTTTTTTTTTTTTTTTTTTCTTTATTCGTTATGTGAAAATTGTTAAAGGACTTGTCAAAAATCACATGACATTTTTTCTGATCGTGATTGGTCTTCCTTTGTCTTAAATATGTGCCCTTGTCTGAATATGTCAGCTGTGATAAAGATCCCTGTGATCGAAACGCGTAGCCTTGTCCTGAGCTTGTCCAGGAGCATGCCATTATTCATGTTTTTATGAATCAATAAAGATGAAGATTTTATTGAAGCTGGATCCCTTTTTCCTTCATTTTCTCAGTTGTTTTGTCACGCGGTCTTATGATATGTGTACGATGTCAGTAAACTATTCTTAAAAGAACAACACTCTATACAACATATAGATTAGCAACATCAGCATGTAAATATAGAATAGATTTACCTGACACGATATCCGTTGAACTCAGGGTTAATCTTGAGGACTTGATACACTGTAACAGGAATGAGGAGGACCGGGGGTCTAACCTGACCCTAAACTGGGGTCCTAACTAATCCCTCACCTTGGAGGTACTGATAATGGTTCAGAGGTCCAAGTCTCCAGCCTAACCCTGTCTCCTATCAGTCCCTGAACCCTGTAATCAGTCCTAAGAAGGATTCTGATTACCACCAAAGGGATATGGGCTGATCTCTGCTAAATACACAGATTAGACATATAAGACAGACTGGAGAAAACACAGACTTGCATACACACTCAAACACAGAAGGAACATAAATGATCTGGGATATTAAACTCTAAGCAAGGTGAGCTTAAAACAACTAAGGAGCTCTTTAACTTAAGTCTATACAGATACAATCCTATCTGTGGTCTGCATGAAGAATTTCACTGGCAACTCCCAACACAGACAACCAGAGATTTAAAGGAAACCAATCAACAAATAATTAATTGCAGCCGGAAGAAACTGCACCCAGTCCCAGAACTGAGCACAGACAGAATTAACTCCCTAACTGCCAAACACAAAGAAACAGCAACTCAGCTGTGTGTAGTCAGAATGTGCAACCGCGACAATCTTCGTGGCGATGCACACATGACAGTACCCCCCCTTCTACGAGGGGCCTCCGGACCCTCAGGCCAGGTTTGCCCGGGTGAGTTCTGTGGAAGGTCCGCACCAAACGATCTGCGTTAATGTCAGACGCAGGAACCCACGCCCTCTCCTCTGGACCATACCCCTTCCAATGCACCAAGTACTGAAGGGACCGGCGATTCAGACGTGAGTCAATGATCTTTGACACTTGAAACTCCAAGTTACCATTGACCACCACTGGAGGAGGAGGTAGAGGTGATGGTATGACTGGTGCCACGTACCTCTTAAGTAATGACTTGTGGAACACATTATGAATTTTAAACGTAGGAGGGAGGTCCAGACGAAATGCCACAGGATTAATTATGGAACTGATCCTGTACGGCCCGATGAATCTGGGGCCCAGCTTCCAGGAGGGAACTTTAAGTTTTATATTCCTGGTAGACAACCATACCAGATCGTTCACATTAAGATCTGGACCAGAAACTCTCCTCCTATCAGCCATACGTTTATAACGGTTCCCCATAGCACTCAGATTATTCAATACACCTCTCCACACTGAAGCAAGTGACGACGAGAAACGCTCCTCCTCAGGAACCCCAGAAGGGCCCCCCCCATTGAATGTACAAAACTGGGATGAAAACCATATGCCCCAAAAAACGGGGACTTACCAGTGGACTCGCTCCGCCTGTTGTTAAGAGCGAACTCTGCCAGAGGCAAGAAAGAAGACCAGTCCTCCTGGTTCTCTGAGACAAAACACCGAAGATAAGTCTCTAGGCTTTGATTCAGACGCTCTGTCTGACCATTGGTCTGCGGATGAAAAGCCGAGGAAAATGACAATTGCATCCCCCGACGTAAACAAAATGCCCTCCAAAACTTGGACACAAACTGAGACCCCCTATCTGACACCACATCAGAAGGCAACCCATGAAGTCTCACAATCTCCCCAATGAACACCTGCGCCAGAGTTTTAGCATTAGGGAGGGCAGGAAGAGCAATGAAATGTGCCATCTTACTGAACCTGTCAACAACCACCAGTATGACAGTCTTCCCTGACGACTGAGGAAGGTCCGTGATGAAGTCCATAGACAAATGAGTCCATGGACGCTCCGGAAGTTTCAAGGGTAAGAGGGTCCCAGACGGACGGGTATGAGGGGTCTTAGAGCGAGCACAAACCCCACAGGACGCGACAAAAGTTAAAACATCTTTATTAACGTTAGGCCACCAAAACCGGCGAGAAAGGAGATCTAAAGTAGCCTTACTCCCTGGATGTCCTGCTAAAGCAGAATTATGATGTGCCTCAATAACCTTTTGTCTCAACTGATTTGGGACAAACAGTCTCCCTGGAGGTCCTGCAGGGGCGTCCCCCTGAGCCTCTAACACCTCCTCCTCAAGCTCGGAACATACAGCCGACACTACCACCCCCTCCTGAAGGATGGGAATCGGGTCATCCATTTTCCCGGCCCCTGGGAAACTGCGAGACAAGGCATCCGCCTTAACATTCTTAGATCCAGGGCGATAAGTGACAACAAAATTAAACCTGGTAAAAAACAACGACCATCGAGCTTGTCTGGAATTCAGACGCTTAGCAGATTCCAAATACAGCAGGTTCTTGTGATCAGTAATGACGGTGACCGGGTGGACTGCCCCCTCCAAAAAGTGACGCCATTCTTCAAAAGCCAACTTAATGGCCAAAAGTTCCCTATTGCCGATATCATAATTCCTTTCGGCGGACGACAATTTTTTAGAAAAGAAAGCGCACGGATGCCATTTACCAGGGGACGGACCCTGGGACAATATTGCACCAACCCCTACGTCAGACGCGTCCACCTCCACAACGAACGGCTGTGATGCATCTGGTTGGATGAGAACGGGTGCCGAAGCAAAACATTTTTTCAAAGAGGAAAAAGCTTGGCAAGCTTTGTCCGACCATTTAGAAAAATCCGTCCCTTTTCTTGTCATGTCAGTGAGAGGTTTGACAACAGATGAGAAATTACAAATAAATTTCCGGTAGTAGTTAGCAAACCCCAGAAAACGCTGCAGAGCCTTAAGATCCTCTGGCTGATCCCATTCAAGCACTGCTCTCACCTTTTCAGGGTCCATACGGAAACCGGAGGCTGACACCAAGAAACCCAAAAACTGAAGTTCCTGTATGGCGAATACACACTTTTCCAGTTTGGCGTATAGTTTATTGTCTCGCAAGATCTGCAACACCTGTCTCACATGCTCCTGGTGAGACACAAGATCTGGTGAGTAAATTAAAATGTCATCCAAATATACGACCACAAACAGCCCCACCAGATGACGAAAAATGTCATTAACAAAATGTTGGAATACTGCTGGTGCAGTAGTCAGACCAAAAGGCATGACAAGGTTCTCATAATGTCCCTCCGGCGTGTTAAACGCCGTTTTCCACTCATCCCCCTCTTTTATCCTAATCAGATTATACGCCCCCCTGAGATCCAATTTAGAGAACCATTTGGCGCCAACAATTTGATTGAAGAGATCAGGAATCAGAGGGAGTGGATACGGATCTCGAACAGTAATCCGATTAAGTTCGCGGAAATCCAAGCAAGGGCGTAGGCCTCCATCTTTTTTCTTCACAAAGAAGAACCCCGCAGCCACTGGGGAAGATGAAGGTCTAATATGCCCTTTGGCCAGACTTTCCGAAATATAATCTTTCATAGCCTGCCTCTCAGGACCAGAAAGGTTATATAACCTAGCTTTAGGTAACTTAGCATCAGGAAGTAAATTAATAGAGCAGTCATACACGCGATGAGGAGGCAACTCCTGACACCCCTCCTCAGAGAACACATCCCAAAGTCCTCCAAAAAAGGAGGCAAAGTACTAGGCACGACCGCACTGATGACTGTGTTCATGCAGTTACTTTTGCAAAACTCCCCCCATTGGCTTATATCTCTGGACTGCCAATTAATCACAGGGTTATGTTTAACCAACCAAGGAAGTCCCAACACAATAGGAGTAGGTAGACCCTCCAACACATAACAAGATAATAGTTCCCTATGTATTGCCCCTACCCGAAGGTCAATGTTATTAACCTCATGAACAAAGCTACCTTGGCCGAGAGGCCTGGCGTCAATGGAGAATATAGGGATCGGTTTGACCAATACACTCAGATGCATACCTTGAGCCTGAGCAAACTGAGCGTCAACCAGATTAGCCCCGGACCCACTATCAAGAAGAACAGAAAATCTCTCCACTCTCGTACCAACCACCACCTCCACTGGTACAAGGAACTGAGAAGAACTAGCGGACGAAATACATACTCCCAGGTTGTCGTCCACCACACAACCTGGGATTAACAGTTTTCCGGCGACTTTTTGCTCAACAAGGCACGGGATGGACATCCCCCAACATAATGTCCCTCTTTCCCGCAGAAGAAACACCTTCTAGTCCTGCGGCGTACCGCCAATCCCCTCCTACGAAATGATGTCCCTCCCAACTGCATAGGCTCCTCCGAACAGACAAGGGGAACCTCAACATAAGGGACTTTAGTAGTAGGTGGAGTAACAACAGGGGGCGGAGTTACCTCGCACCTCTCCCAGAGCCGTCTATCAGTACGGATAGCTAGGGCCATAGCAGCCTCCAGTGATGGAGGAGAATCATACTGAGCCAAAACGTCCTTTAATTTGTCAGAAAGCCCATGACAAAACTGGCTCCTAAGAGCTGGGTCATTCCACTGAGTATCTGTGGCCCATCTACGGAACTCAGAAGCAAATTCCTCCGCCGGACGATCTCCCTGCTGTATCTTACGTAATTTTGTCTCAGCAAGAGAGACCCGATCTGGGTCATCATATACCAAACCCAGGGCAGTAAAAAATCGATCTACTGACTGTAGAGCCGGGGATCCCGGAGGAAGGGAGAAGGCCCAGGATTGAGGGTCCCCTTGTAGGAGCGAGATAACAATTCCCACTCTCTGCTCTTCACTCCCTGATGATCGAGGCCGAAGCCGAAAATACAATTTACATGCTTCCCTGAAGGTAAAAAATTTGTCTCGCCCACCAGTGAACCTGTCCGGGAGAGCTACTTTAGGTTCAAATCTGGTTTGCTCCGAGGGAGACAAAACTTTGGACTTAATGTCCGTCAGCTCCATGGATAATCCCTGCAACTGCAGAGCCAGCTGGGCTACTGGATCCATGGCAACTGGGAATAATTTTATGGGCCAGTGAAAATGTCACGCGGTCTTATGATATGTGTACGATGTCAGTAAACTATTCTTAAAAGAACAACACTCTATACAACATATAGATTAGCAACATCAGCATGTAAATATAGAATAGATTTACCTGACACGATATCCGTTGAACTCAGGGTTAATCTTGAGGACTTGATACACTGTAACAGGAATGAGGAGGACCGGGGTCTAACCTGACCCTAAACTAGGGTCCTAACTAATCCCTCACCTTGGAGGTACTGATAATGGTTCAGAGGTCCAAGTCTCCAGCCTAACCCTGTCTCCTATCAGTCCCTGAACCCTGTAATCAGTCCTAAGAAGGATTCTGATTACCACCAAAGGGATATGGGCTGATCTCTGCTAAATACACAGATTAGACATATAAGACAGACTGGAGAAAACACAGACTTGCATACACACTCAAACACAGAAGGAACATAAATGATCTGGGATATTAAACTCTAAGCAAGGTGAGCTTAAAACAATTAAGGAGCTCTTTAACTTAAGTCTATACAGATACAATCCTATCTGTGGTCTGCATGAAGAATTTCACTGGCAACTCCCAACACAGACAACCAGAGATTTAAAGGAAACCAATCAACAAATAATTAATTGCAGCCGGAAGAAACTGCACCCAGTCCCAGAACTGAGCACAGACAGAATTAACTCCCTAACTGCCAAACACAAAGAAACAGCAACTCAGCTGTGTGTAGTCAGAATGTGCAACCGCGACGATCTTCGTGGCGATGCACACATGACATGTTTTCAGTGACGTTGAGGGGAGAGAATCTAGGCTGAGGTCCTAGAGCCACGGATAGATCGCCTATGAAGTTTTGGAGATCGGCTACCGGTTGGGCTGGATCCCCCTGCAACTATTGACGGATCTGTCTTCTGGATTTCAAGAACTTTCTTAAGGACTGTTGCTACCTGGGGACATGGGCAGCAGTTGCGTTATTTGTTGTCTGGATGAATCCTTTATGAACTGTGGAGTATTATGCCCAATAATGTTGATGAGAGCAGTAATCAAATTCATTTAAAAATTACAAATTTTATTATTACAAATTAATAACATGACAAAACAAACAATATATAATATAATGGGTATTGGTAAATGACGAAGGTCCCTACCAGCAAATTATTGTAGCACAGTATAACCAATAGTTTGGGGCTTGAAAATATTTTGTGACACTGTGTGTCTTGAAAGTATCATTGCAATAAGGGGGTAGGGAGTGGAGCAAATTGTGTACAGTTCAGTGCTAATTTCTGCATATAGCAGTGTCCCACTAGTGCTCCCATGTACTCCATCCATAAGTGCAACCATATAGTGCCTATACGTGACCTAATCACAAAAGTCCCTGCACAGATATAAACTGCTGAGAATAGTGCTTACTTACCCATAGGGACAGTCACTGGAGAACACCCACTGTAGTGTGGACTGTGACTAGAGACTATACTGGCGGGAGATACAAAATTTGTGGGCCAACTAAAAGTTGGGATACAGTGAGTATTGACTGATAACATAACATACAATGTGCTTTTTTTAAATCAGTTTGCACTAGGTATTAGTTTTTTTGCATGACTTCCTATAAGCTTTAAAAAGTGCATGTGAAAAGAGCTTCAGAATTCATTTTTAGGCATATTGCTGGTAACATGTTTGCTGTAGATTTAAGACACATATTTTCCAGCAGTGAAAAACGTTATATAAATATTTTCCATGAGAGAATTGTCATGCAGAACAGATTTAAATATATGCAGCAGGTTTAATCTTTTACAGAATTCACGGAGGGCTTCCCACTTGCAGTGCAAAGGGAAATTTCACATTATCTGCATAAACTCAAAACATGCAAATAACATATTCAGATTTTGATGAAAATTTACTGCATTTTTGTCTGTGGGGGTACCTTGATCCTTTTTTTTTACAATGTTTTTGTTTTAAATTTGTTTTATTAGTAAATATATTTGAAAATTGTTGATGAACTATTTAAAATGAAACTTGAATTGTTTTTACATTTTTTGTCTTACTTTTTACTAGAGAAGTTTCTAGCAATAAAAAAAGGTAGTTTCTGCATTTTGTTTGCATCTAACACTTACTTTCCATATGACCGCTACTAATGTGTTGAAAAATAAAATTCCGCCCACATTAGAACACATGATAGACTTGTGAACAGTGAGTGCGTCTGTTTTTAGAGATGTGATAATCTAATACTTCCTTATAATAAAACATAACATAATTATAAATCATAAAAAATAGAAATGACATATGCATTGGTATTAGTAATTCCCCAAAAACGTTTTAGACATTTATTTTTATTATTACAATTCTGTGATCATACCATAACTTTAATTTGTTCAATTCACCATAATGGAGAAATTTCGAAAGAAGCACATGGACATTTCCCTGTGATGGAAAAGTGTTTGCATTGACATTTATTTTTTGGTGATTTGATCATTTCTCATTCATACTAAATCCATGATTTCATGCATGCAACCGAGTCATGGACAAGAGACGGTGTCATGCCCTTCGAGTCCTCTGTTTTTGGATTCCTCAAGCCAGGAAAGGATTCCTCAAGCCAGTGATCACCAACCTTTCTTACCTCAAGAGCCACATTCATCTCTGAGAGAGGGTCACTAGGCACATCCAGTGCACAACCCCACCCCACAAATAGAGATATTCCACTTCTGCCTTCCCCACAGTAGATACACCCAGATCTCCAATTATTATTACAATGACAGTCAAAGCTTCCCCACAGAAATCATACCAATTAGGATGCTTGCATCTAGGGGTTCCCACCTTACCCTCAATAGGTATTTTTGTATCAAGCACTCCCACTACACTATCCGATCCAGCTTCAACCACCCCTATATCTGGCAGTATTATCCTAGTTAAGCTTAGTATTTACTTAATTTATCCCTCCAACCCAAAGGCCTGTATATGAGCATCGAAATCTGAGTTTCTGTTTGGGGCTACTCGCAAAAGTCATCATCTGGAGATCTTATCTTCATAGCTATTTTTTCAACTTGGTGCTAATGCACCAAGTTGGCAGACAAACGCGAGGCACACATCATGTTCCCTTGAGCCACATGTGGCTTCCAAGCAACAGGATGCCCTAAGCGATAATATTGTTCAGTGGCAAGAATAAGCTGGATTTGGTCCTACAAAATCAAGAAATCCTTTCCTGAAGTCTACTTCATGAAGAATTAAAGGGGTATTCCCAGATCCAAGAGGCTATCCCAATATGTAGTAGATATAATAATATTAGAACGTAGCTCCAACTAGAAAATTAGCATAGTTTTTCTGATTTGCTATGTCCCTTACCTCTTATGTAGGCATTGCAGGACATTAGGTATCCATGGCTGCAACCACTACCAACTAGCTAATTGTCACTATATCAGTGGTCGCAACCATGGATACCTAAGGTCCTGCACATGGGGTAAGAGACATAGGGAATCAGAAAAACTATAGTACATTTCTAATTGGAAATATTTGCTAATATATTATTATTACACCTACTACATATTGGCATAGGATCTTGAAGATGGGAATACTCCTTTAATGGGAATGTATAAAAAGAAATCTTCAGAAGAACAATCATGGAAATGCAGCGTGTAATCGGATTAATTATTAATGTCTACACTGTGCATTCCGTTCAAGAACAGTAAATGAAGATGCCAACTTCTTTATATATCAAACCTTTTATTATCTGACTATTCTGTGCTATAGGGCTCAAAATCTTTTTCACTGAACCCTGCAATGCGTTAGAGGTTTAATGAAAAGCCCCATGTGCCGTACATAGAGATGAGTAAATTGATTCAAAGTTGGAGCTGGATCTTAAGTTCCAAAAAAAAATGAACTTATTAAGCCCCATGCAATGTCATGACTAAGCCTAATGCAACTTAAGGACATCAATGTCTAGACTTTAAGGTAAGTACAATTTTTTTCTTTAAATTGTTATTATGCTCTGGGGTCTTTAGAAACCTCAGATCATAATAACGCACATTTAATATAAATCAAATTTCCTGACCGAATTTAATTGAATCTGCAGAATTAACATTTTTAGAAAATATCATCTTTTATCATAGAAATAAATAAATTTGTATGGCTAGAAAAGGGAAAATATTTTCGATGTAAAATGGTTAACTAAAACTTACTACCTATGTGAGAAATAAGTCTTGAATATGCTGTAAGATCATAGATGAGACCAAAGTATGTAACTATTTTTATTCACTGTGGTAACTCTGTCACCATAGTTCTCATTTTTATCATTAGACTAACCCACAGGCCTTCAAAAGACCACAAGCATGTATTAATATATTAACTTCGATATTGTATAATGCAAAGTTAAACAGCTTTCTCATAAACTTTGTGGCTACTTCTTCGCATGTTTTATTGCTGTTTGTTACCATACTGTAGACTGTTTCCACATAGAGTGAGAGAGTATATTCACCCAAAGAGAGACATTAAAAAATAAATTATGTTAAATAGCTATTTTTATTATACATTGATGAAGACTTACCAATTCTGTAATATATATTTTTAAATTTGTTGATTTTAAGAAAAAACTGTGGGATAGTTAAACATTTGTAAGAAAAAATCTTTCTATTTATACTCTATTTTAGGAAGTTACTGTGATTTATATACTCTGACAACAAAGTTACCCATCTAAAATTGTATATATCCCTCCTATACAGCTCAATCAGCTCTGACCCATCAAGACATGCATTCTACAGGAAGGTGTCATGTGGTATTTAGCACTAAGACATCGAGAATAGACTCTTTTAGCCCTGAGAGTTACAAGGTGTAGCCTTCATGCATTGGCTTCTATTTACTACCAAACAAGTCCCAATCAACACAACTTTTTGTTGTGTCCCTCAAACCACTCAAACAATTTTTGCAGACTTGAACGTAAATGTATCAAACTAAAAGAGATCACTGTCATGAAGCTGTCTATAATGTTTAGGTAGGTAGTGTATGGCAAAAAAACACTCAATTTTCAGGTTTCAACATTGTCCTATCCATCTCACTGTCTCTGTTGGCTTTCCTTCTTCCGAAAGGACCTCCAACGTGGTATTTTCTGAAATACTGCCTGTACCACGTGCCACACCAGAGAGACAAAGGGAGATTAGGGAGGTTAATAAGTGGCTCAAGAATTGGTGTAGGAAGGAGGGGTTTGGGTTCCTGGAGAACTGGGCCAATTTCTCAGTTGGCTACAGGTTCTACGCTAGGGACGGGCTGCACCTCAATGGGGAGGGTGCAGCTGTATTGGGGGAGAAAATGGCTAGAAGGTTGGAGGAGTCTTTAAACTAGGGACTAGGGGGAGGGTATTCATTTTATAGGAGGGGAAGGCAGTGCAGATAGAGTCCTGGGCACAAATAATGAAATGGGGGTGGGGGTGGCATGGGGCATGGTGGGTAGGGTTAGAACAGTTAATAATTTAAGAAAGAATAGAGGTTCAGAGAGATACATAAAGTGCATGTATACTAATGCCAGAAGCTTCACCAACAAAATGGTGGAATTAGAATTAATTTTGTTGGAACATAATTATGACATGGTGGGGATATCTGAGACTTGGCTGGATGAGAGCCACAACTGGGCGGTTAATTTACAGGGCCATAGTCTGTTTAGAAATGACCGTAAAAATAAGTGAGGTGGGGGTGTGTGTTTATATGTAAAATCATCCTTAACCCCTCTCTGACATCTGCCGTACTATCCCGTCCATAAAACCCGTGACAATCTGACCATGGACGGGATAGTACGTCATAGCGATTAGCTGCGCTCCCAGGGGAAGCGCAGCTAATCGCCGCCTGGTGTCAGCTGATTATCACAGCTGACACCCGGGACTCTGTGCCAGGAGCGGTCACGGACCGCTCCCGGCACATTAACCTCTTGCACACCGCGATCAAACATGATCGCGGTGTACTGGGGGCACAGGGGAGCATCGCACAGGGAGGGGGCTCCAAGCGCGCCCCCCTGAGACCCCCAGAACAGCGCGATGTGAGAAGCCTGCAGCGCTGCCTGTGAGATCGCTGGTCTCACAGAGTGCTGTGCACACTGTGAGACCAGCGATCTCACATTTTACAGTGATGTCCCACCCTGGGACAAAGTAAAAAAGTTAAAAAAATAAAAATAAACATGTGTAAAAAAAAATTCCAAAATAAATAAAAAAAAAAAAAAATATTCCCCAATAAATTCATTTCTTCCTGTAAATAAAAAAAATAAAACAATAAAAGTACACATATTTGGTATTGCCGCGTCCGTAACGACCCCCCCTATAAAACTGTCCCACTAGTTAACCCCTTTTGTGAACCCCTTAAAAAAAAAAATAAAAACAAAGCAAAAAATCCGTGCTTTATCATCATACCGCTGAACAAAAAGTGGAATAACACGCGATCAAAAAGACCGATATAAATAAACATGGTACCCCTGAAAACGTCATCTTGTCCTGCAAAAAACGAGCCATCATACAGCATCATCAGCGAAAAAATAAAAAAGTTATAGCTCGCAGAATAAAGCGATGCAAAAATAATTATTTTTTATATAAAATTGTTTTTATTCTATAAAAGCGCCAAAACATAAAAAAAATGATATAAAGGAGGTATCGCTGTAATCGTACTGACCGGAAGAATAAAACTGCTTTATCAATTTTACCTCACGAAGAATGGTATAAACGCCTCCCCCAAAAGAAATTCATGAATTGCTGATTTTTGTTCATTCTAACCTCCCAAAAATCGAAAGAAAAAGCGATCAAAAAATGTCACGTGCTCAAAAATGGTACCAATAAAAACGTCAACTCGTACCGCAAAAAATAAGACCTCACATGACTCTGTGGGCCAAAATATGCAAAAATTATAGCTCTCAAAATGTGGTGATGCAAAAAACTACTTTTTGCAATAAAAAGCGTCTTTTAGCGTGACAGCTGCCAATCACAAAAACCCACTATAAATAGTAAATCAAACCCCCTTTATCACCCCTTTAGTTAGGGAAAAATAATAAAATTAAAAAAATTTATTTATTTCCATTTTCCCATTACGGTTAGGGTTGCGGCTAAAGTTAGGGTTAGGGTTGGCGCTAACGTTAGGATTAGGGTTAGGGTTGGGATTAGGGTTAGGGGTGTGTTAGGGTTAGGTTTGTGGTTAGGGTTGGGACTAGGGTTAGGGGTGTGTTGGGGTTAGGGTTGGAGTTAGAATTGGGGGTTTTCCGCTGTTTAGGCACATCAGGGGCTGTCCAAACGTGACATGGCGTCTGATCTCAATTCCAGCCAATTCTGCGTTGAAAAAGTCAAACGGTGCTCCTTCACTTCTGAGCTCTGCCATGCGCCCAAACAGTAGTTTACTCCCACATGGGGTATCAGCGTACTCTGGACCCTAAGAGTTATTGTGCAATTTGTCCTATTTCTTCTGTTACCCTTGGGAAAATAAAAAACTGGGGGCAAAAGTATCATTTTTTAAAAAAAAAATGATTTTTTTTTTGTTTTTACGGCTGTAAGTTATAAACTTCTGTGAAGCACTTGGGGCTTCATAGCGCTCACCACACATCTACATAAGTTCCTTGAGGGGTCTAGTTTCCAAAATGGTGTCATTTGTGGGGGTTTCCACTGTTTAGGCAGATCAGGAGCTCTCCAAACACGACATGGCATCCAGCCAATTCTGCGTTGAAAAAGTCAAACGGCACTCCTTCCCTTCCAAACTCTGCCATGCACCCAAACAGTGGTTTACCCCCACATATGGGGTCTATTTTCCAAAATGGGGTCACTTGTGCGGGGTTTCCACTGTTTAGGCGCATCAGGGGCTCTCGAAATGCGACATGACGCCCCCAGACCATTCCATCAAAGTCTACAATCCATAACGTCACTACTTCCCTTTCGAGCCCCAATGTGTACCCATACAGTAGTTTTCTCCCACATATTGGGTATCCGCGTACTCAGGATAAATTGGACAACAACTTTTGGGGTCCAATTTCTCCTGTTACCCTTGTGAAAATAAAATATTGGGGGCGAAAAAAATAATTTTTGTAAAAAAAAAATATTTTTTATTTTTACGGCTATACATTATAAACTTCTGTGAAGCACTTCGGGGTTCAAAGTGCTCACGACACATCTAGATAAGTTCCTTGTGGGGTCTATTTTCCAAAATGGGGTCACTTGTGGGGGGTTTCCACTGTTTAGGTGCATCAGGGGCTCTCCAAATGCGACATGACGCCCCCAGAGCATTCCATCAAAGTCTGCAATCCAAAACGTCACTACTTCCCTTCCGAGCCCCAACGTGCACCCATACAGTAGTTTTCTCCCACATATTGGGTATCAGCGTACTCAGGACAAATTGGACAACAACTTTTGGGGTCCAATTTCTCCTGTTACCCTTGTGAAAATAAAATATTGGGGACGAAAAAATCATTTTTGTAAAAAAAAAAAAAAAAAAAATGTATTTTACGGCTGTACGTTATAAACTAATGTGAAGCACTTGGGGGTTCAAGGTGCTCACCACACATCTACATAAGTTCCTTGAGGGGTCTAGTTTCCAAAATGGTGTCATTTGTGGGGGGTTTCCACTGTTTAGGCAGATCAGGAGCTCTCCAAACACGACATGGCATCCTGCCAATTCTGCGTTGAAAAAGTCAAACGGCACTCCTTCCCTTCCAAACTCTGCCATGCACCCAAACAGTGGTTTACCCCCACATATGGGGTATCAGCGTACTCAGGACAAATTGCACAATAACTTTTGGAGTCTTGTTACCCTTGGGAAAATAAAAATTGGGGTGAAAAGATCATTTTTGTGGAAAAAATATGATTTTTTAATTATACGGCTCTACGTTATAAACTTGTGTGAAGCACTTGGGGTTCAAATTGCTCACCAAAGATCTAGATAAGTTCCTTAAGGGGTTTAGTTTCCCAAATGGGGTCACTTGTGGGGGGTTTCCACTGTTTAAGCACATCAGGGACTCTCCAAATGCAACATGGCGTCCAATCTCAATTCCAGCCAATTTTGGTTGGAAAAAGTCAAATGGTGCTCCTTCCATTCTGAGATCTGCCGTGCGCCCAAACAGTGGTTCCCCCCCACATATTGGGTATCAGAATACTCAGGACAAATTGGACAACAACTTTTGTGGTCCAATTTCTCCTGTTACCCTTGAGAAAATAAAAAAATTAGTGACTAAAAATAATTTTTGTGGGAAAAAAAATAGGATTTTTTATTTTCATGCCCGGGCATTATAAACTTGTGTGAAGCACTTGGGGGTTCAAAGTGCTCACCAAAGCTCTAGATAAGTTCCTTAGGGGGTCTAGTTTCCAAAATGTGGTCACTTGTGGGGGGTTTCTACTGTTTAGGCTCATCTGGGGCACTGCAAACGGAACATGACCCCCATCAACGTCTGCATTCCAAAACGTTACTACTTCCTTTCCAAGCCCTACCGTGCGCCCAAACAGTTTCCCCCCCCCACATATTGGGTATCAGCGTACTCAGGACAAATTGTCCAACAACTTTTGGGGTCCAATTTCCTTGGGAAAAATCAAAAATTTGGGACTAAAAAAATCATTTTTGTGGAAAATTGTTTCTTTTTTTTTTCACACCCAGGCATTATAAACTTTTGTGAAACACTTGGGGGTTCAAAGTGCTCACAACAGATCTACATAAGTTCCTTAGGGGGTCTAGTTTCCAAAATGGTGTCACTTGTGGGGGTTTCCACTGTTTAGGCGCATCAGGGGCTCTCCAAACGCGACATGGCATCCAATCTCAATTCCAGCCAATTTTAGTTTGAAAAAGTCAAACGGCGCTCCTTCCCTTACGAGCTCTGCTGTGCGCCCAGAGAGTGGTTTTCCCCCACTTATGGGGTATTGGCGTACTCAGGAGAAATTGCACAACAACTTTATCTGTCCATTTTCACCTTTTACCCTTGTGAAAATAAAAAAAAAGTTTGTAAAAGATCATTTTTGTGGCTAAAAAGTTAAATATTCATTTTTTCCTTCCACGTTGCTTCAGCTCCTGTGAAGCACCTGAAGGGTTAATAAACTTCTTGAATGTGGTTTTGAGTACCTTGAGGGGTGCAGTTTTTAGAATAGTGTCACTTTTGGGTATTTTCTGCTATATAGACCCCTCAAAGTGACTTCAAATAGGAGGTGGTCCCTAAAAAAAATGGCTTTGTAAATTTTGTTGTAAAAATGAGAAATCGCTGGTCAAATTTAACCCTTATAATTTCCTAAGAAAAAAAAATTTGATTCCAAAATTGTGCTGATGTAAAGTAGACATGTGGGAAATGTTATTTCTTAACTATTTTATGTGACATATTTCTCTGTTTTAAGGGAATAAAAATTCAAAGTTTGAAAATTGCTAAATTTTCAAAATTTTCGCCATATTTGCATTTTTTTCAAAATTAAACGCAATTTATATCGAAGAAATTTTACCAATAACGTGAAGTACAATATGTCACGAGAAAACAATCTCAGAATCGCGCAGATCCGTTGAAGTGTTCCAGAGTTATAACCTCATACAGAGACAGTGGTCAGAATTGTAAAAATTGGCCCGGTCATTAACGTGTAATCCACCCTTGGGGGTGAAGGGGTTAAAACCCATCCAGCGTGATATCTGTGAATCTAATGAAGATGTAGAGTCTCTGTGGGTGGAGATTAGGGGAGGGGGGAAAAATAATAAATTACTGATTAGAGGTTTGTTATAAGTCTCCTAAAATAATGGAAGCAACAGAGAATATCCTCGTAAAGCAAATAGATGAAGCAGAAACTCAAGGAGAAGTCATTATTATGGGGGACTTCAACTACCCTGAAATACATTGGGGAACAGAAACCTGTAGTTCCAGCAAAGATAATAGGTTTTTGGCAACTATGAGAGACAATTACCTTTCACAACTAGTTCAGGACCCAACAAGAGGGGGGCACTGCTAGACCTAATGTTAACCAACAGGCCAGACCGCATATCAAATGTAAGGGTTGGGGATCACTTGGGTAATAGTGATCACAAAATAATATGCTTTCATGTATCCTTTAATAAGATGTGTAGTATAGGGGTTACAAGGACACTGAACTTCAGGAAGGCAAATTTCCAACGGATGAGAGATGATCTTGGTGCAATAAACTGGGACGATATCCTGAGACATAAAAATACACAAAGAAAATGGGAGACATTTATTAGCATCCTGAATAGGACCTGTGCACAGTATATACCCTATGGGAATAAACATGCTAGAAATAGGAGGAAACCACTATGGCTAAATAGAGCTGTAAGGGGCGCAATAAGTGACAAAAAGAAAGCGTTTAGGGAATTAAAGCAAGTAGGTAGTGATGAGGCGTTAAATAAATACAGAAGACTGAATAAATTCTGTAAAAAGCAAATCAAGACAGCAAAGATTGAGGCAGAGAGACTCATTGCCAGAGAAAGTAAAAATAATCCCAAAATATTCTTTAACTACATAAATAGCAAGAAACTAAAAATGATAGTGTTGGTCCCCTTAAAAATAGTCTGGGTGAAATGGTGGATGAGGATGAGGAAAAAGCCAATATGCTCAATGACTTTTTTTCAACTGTATTTACACAAGAAAATCCCATGACTAGGGTTGAGCATTCCGATATTGCAAATATCGGGTATCAGCCGATATTGGCTGTATCGGAATTCCGATTCCGAGTACCGATATTTTCGTCATATCAGATACCGGAATCGGAATTGTCCCGTCACGGTCAGTGTCCGTCGGTCGGGTCTGTCAGGAGTCAGCGGCACTTACCTGGCAGAAGATCTCCGGCGGTCACGTCCTGAACTGCTTGATGGCCGCCATCATCTTCTCCCTGGCGGTCACATGCAGTTTCTCGCGATAACTGCAGTGACTGCTGGGTAATCGCGGCCGTAAAGCAGTCCGATGACGTCACCGCCAGGGAAGCAGGTAATCAGCTGTGCTGCGCCGGGATGTTAGGCCCTGCCTGGCATTCCGATGTAGCAGAGCTGGATCGTCGTGGGACACTCGTTAATATGGACTGCGTCGGACAGGTGGTATACTGTTGGTTTGTTTTTTTCCTTTTTTTACAGGAGATCGATGGCGTCGCAGGAATGAGAGTATAATAAAATTAATGAAAACTGTGTTGTCTCTTTTATTTCATTAAAATACTTTTTCTTGCTCTGTCTTTTTTTAAACATTTAAAAACTTTGGGATTAATAATGGATCGGTGTCTTATTGACGCCTCTCCATTATTAACCGGGCTTATTGTCACCGTGCAATCAACGGTGACATTAACCCCTTATTACCCCGCTTGCCACCGCTACAGGGCAAGTGGGAAGAGCCGGGTAAAGTGCCACAATTGGCACATCTTTTGATGCGCCAAATGTGGGGCTGCTGTAGCCTGGTATTATCAGGCTGTTGAGGGCCAAAATCCATGGGCCTTGACAGTCTTTTAATACCAGGCCGCAGCAGTCTGCATTTTACTTGGCTGGTTAACAAAAATAGGGGGACCCCTACGCCGTTTTTTTTTTTCGAGGGGATCCCCTATTTTTGTTAACCAGCCAAGCTAAGCAGACTGCTGTGGCCTGGTATTATCAGGCTGGCAAGGTCCATGGATATTGGCTCCTTACCAGCCTGAAAAACCAGGCCTCAGCAGTCTGCTTCATCTGGCTGGTTAACAAAAATAGGGGGGACCCCACGCCAATTTTTTTCGAGGGGATCCCCTATTTTTGTTAACCAGCCAAGATATGCAGACTGCTGTGGCCTGGTATTATCAGGCTGGCAAGGTCCATGGATCTTGGCTCCTTAACAGACTGAAAAACCAGGCCTCAGCAGTCTGCTTCATCTGGCTGGTTAACAAAAATAGGGGGGACCCCACGCCAATTTTTTTCGAGGGGATCCCCTATTTTTGTTAACCCGTCAAGATATGCAGACTGCTGTGGCCTGGTATTATCAGGCTGGCAAGGTCCATGGATATTGGCTCCTTAACAGCCTGAAAAACCAGGCCTCAGCAGTCTGCTTCATCAGGCTGGTTAACAAAAATAGGGGGGACCCCTACGCCGTTTTTTTTTCGAGGGGATCCCCTATTTTTGTTAACCAGCCAAGCTAAGCAGACTGCTGTGGCCTGGTATTATCAGGCTGGCAAGGTCCATGGATCTTGGCTCCTTACCAGCCTGAAAAACCAGGCCTCAGCAGTCTGCTTCATCTGGCTGGTTAACAAAAATAGGGGGACCCCACGCCAATTTTTTTCGAGGGGATCCCCTATTTTTGTTAACCAGCCAAGATATGCAGACTGCTGTGGCCTGGTATTATCAGGCTGGCAAGGTCCATGGATCTTGGCTCCTTAACAGACTGAAAAACCAGGCCTCAGCAGTCTGCTTCATCTGGCTGGTTAACAAAAATAGGGGGGACCCCACGCCAATTTTTTTCGAGGGGATCCCCTATTTTTGTTAACCAGTCAAGATATGCAGACTGCTGTGGCCTGGTATTATCAGGCTGGCAAGGTCCATGGATATTGGCTCCTTAACAGCCTGAAAAACCAGGCCTCAGCAGTCTGCTTCATCAGGCTGGTTAACAAAAATAGGGGGTACCCCACGCCAATTTTTTTCGACGGGATCCCCTATTTTTGTTAACCAGCCAAGATATGCAGACTGCTGTGGCCTGGTATTATCAGGCTGGCAAGGTCCATGGATATTGGCTCCTTAACAGCCTGAAAAACCAGGCCTCAGCAGTCTGCTTCATCAGGCTGGTTAACAAAAATAGGGGGGACCCCACGCCAATTTTTTTCGAGGGGATCCCCTATTTTTGTTAACCCGTCAAGATATGCAGACTGCTGTGGCCTGGTATTATCAGGCTGGCAAGGTCCATGGATATTGGCTCCTTAACAGCCTGAAAAACCAGGCCTCAGCAGTCTGCTTCATCAGGCTGGTTAACAAAAATAGGGGGGACCCCTACGCCGTTTTTTTTTCGAGGGGATCCCCTATTTTTGTTAACCAGCCAAGCTAAGCAGACTGCTGTGGCCTGGTATTATCAGGCTGGCAAGGTCCATGGATCTTGGCTCCTTACCAGCCTGAAAAACCAGGCCTCAGCAGTCTGCTTCATCTGGCTGGTTAACAAAAATAGGGGGGACCCCACGCCAATTTTTTTCGAGGGGATCCCTATTTTTGTTAACCAGCCAAGATATGCAGACTGCTGTGGCCTGGTATTATCAGGCTGGCAAGGTCCATGGATCTTGGCTCCTTAACAGACTGAAAAACCAGGCCTCAGCAGTCTGCTTCATCTGGCTGGTTAACAAAAATAGGGGGGACCCCACGCCAATTTTTTTCGAGGGGATCCCCTATTTTTGTTAACCAGTCAAGATATGCAGACTGCTGTGGCCTGGTATTATCAGGCTGGCAAGGTCCATGGATATTGGCTCCTTAACAGCCTGAAAAACCAGGCCTCAGCAGTCTGCTTCATCAGGCTGGTTAACAAAAATAGGGGGTACCCCACGCCAATTTTTTTCGACGGGATCCCCTATTTTTGTTAACCAGCCAAGATATGCAGACTGCTGTGGCCTGGTATTATCAGGCTGGCAAGGTCCATGGATATTGGCTCCTTAACAGCCTGAAAAACCAGGCCTCAGCAGTCTGCTTCATCAGGCTGGTTAACAAAAATAGGGGGGACCCCACGCCAATTTTTTTCGAGGGGATCCCCTATTTTTGTTAACCAGCAAAGATAAGCAGACTGCTGTGGCCTGGTATTATCAGGCTGGCAAGCAGGGTTGGACTGAGCCACCGGGACACCGGAGAAACCTCCGGTGGGCCCCAGCTCCTGCGTGGTGGGCCCTGATTTGAAAGGATAGGTCGTGGGCAGAGGGGGCGGTGGCCCCAGGCCCCACGCTCTGAGGGGGCCCACCCGGAGCTACGCTACAGTAACTGTATCGGCGTGCACAGCACGCCGATACAGTTACATTCTGCGGCGGAGCAGGGAGAATCGCTCTCCTTGCTCTGCCGCCCGGAAGCTATGGGGCCTGAACAGGCGGTGGGGGGGCCTGGTGCCATCAGTGGGCCCCCCACCCGTCATCGGAGGGTCAGCTGTATTGGCATCCAGCCGATACAGCTGACCGCATAGAGAGAGAAGGAGCGAGCGCTCCTTCTCTCCCATAATACCCCTCTCAGCGTCTGACAGCGGGCGCGATGACATCACCTGCCGGCGCCCGCTGTCAGACGCTGAGAGGGAGAACAGTGAGCAGCACAGGAGCCGGGAGGTGAGTATTGTTTTTTTTTTTTTTTAATGGGGGTGCATTATACTACAGAGGCTGTATATGGGGGATGCATTATACTACAGAGGCTGTATATGGGGGCTGCATTATACTACAGAGGCTCCATATTGGGGTGCATTATACTACAGAGACTCCCTATGGGGATGCATTATACTACTGAGGCTGCCTATGGGGGTGCATTATAATATAGCGGCTGCCTATGGTGGTGCACTATATTATAGACTCTGCCTATGGGGGTTTATTATAATATAGAGGCTGCCTATGGGGGTGCATTATACTATATTGAGGACTATCTGGTGTATTATGCTGTATGGATGCTATCTAGGGACCATCATACAGTGTTGGACCCATTAAATAGTTTGGGGACATTAAGGGGTCAGTATATATCCAGTGAGGGGCATTATTCTGTGTATAGGGGAGATGTACAGGGGGAGACTTGGGACATTATTAAATGTAAAGTGGACACTTATTGTTATAGGGGAACTCGGGTTACTGTGACTGTCAAAGGGGCACACAGGGCATTATTACAGTCTAGGGGACAAAATGTGGGCACTGTTTTCTAGGGCACTTGCACCCGGCATTACTATATTCTAGAGGGGTGCTTTAAAATTTAGAGGTCACACAGAACCACACAGCAGGTGCAGTAATAGGGACACATACGGCAGCAGCAGCTCAGTATTGGGGTATCAGGTGCAGAAATAGGGACACATGGCAGCAGCGGCTCAGTATTGGGGTATGAGGTGCAGTAATAGGGACACATATGGCAGCAGCGGCTCAGTATTGGGGTATGAGGTGCAGTAATAGGGACACATACGGCAGCAGCAGCTCAGTATTGGGGCATCAGGTGCAGAAATAGGGACACATGGCAGCAGCGGCTCAGTATTGGGGTATCAGGTGCAGAAATAGGGACACATATGGCAGCAGCGGCTCAGTATTGGGGTATCAGGTGCAGAAATAGGGACACATGGCAGCAGCGGCTCAGTATTGGGGTATCAGGTGCAGAAATAGGGACACATATGGCAGCAGCGGCTCAGTATTGGGGTATCAGCAGGATGAGGAGTTTGTGCAGGTTGAGAATAGTCCAATTGGTGACCGTGACAGTGCTAAAAATATGAGAAGTGAAATGTGTCTTTGTTGTAATCTCTGCAGTCGAGTCCTGGCTGGAGAAGTCGTCATGTCGGTCTGGGCCAGATGGAAAAGACATGAAAAGTGAACAATTCCATTAGAAAGAACATCAGCGGTAAGTCATTATCTGTACCTGTGCTGTAATCTATTATATGTTCTGTAGGACTGGTATTATTTACCACAGACCATATGGCGGTAATATCAATATTGGTCTTTTTATATATAGATTATTTTTGGCAACAGCGCGGTCATTTGCTGAGGTTCTCTGATTAGGGGCCCACTCAGAAGTTTCGCCCCCACTAAACCAAAACCCTAGCTACGCCTCTGGTCTCTCTCTAGTCTTTCTTTCTCTCTCTAGTCTTTCTCGCTCTCTGTTCCTTCTTTCTCGCTCTCTGTTCTTTTTTCTCTCTGTTCTTTCTTTCTCTCTCTCTTTTCTTTCTTTCCTCTCTTTCTTTCTCTGTTTGTTCTTTCTCTCTCGCTGCCCTTTCTTTCTTTTCCTCAGTACCAGCCACTGTGCCGTCATTACCAGTCAGTGTGATCAGCAGTGCTAAATGGGTACGCTTCGGGCGAGGATATGGGTGTGATTAGCTGTGAAATGGGTGTGGTCGGGGCGTGGCCTAAAATTTGCAGCGGTGCGCATAGCGCGTCGCAGCCTTTAACCCTCTTTCATGTCTTCAAAATTTGGGAGGTATGCTGTATGACCTCCCTACAACTTCTGGCCATGCTCCTGATGAGCGCGACGGATGGTCTCCTGAGGGATCTCCTCCCACACCTGGACTAAAGCATCCACCAACTCCTGGACAGTCTGTGTTGTGCAACGTGGCATGGCCTAAAATTTGCTGCTGCAGGCACAGCGTGCCACAGCCTATGTCCCTCTTTCCCTTCTTCAAAGGTTGGGAAGTATGATGGTGGGCCCCAAGAATAATTTTTCTCTGGTGGGCCCAAGGTACTCCAGTCCAACGCTGCTGGCAAGGTCCATGGATATTGGCTCCTTAACAGCCTTAAATACCATGCCTCAGCAGTCTGCTTCATCAGGCTGGTTAACAAAAATAGGGGGGACCCTATTTTTCGAGGAGATCCCCTATTTTTGTTAACCAGCCAAGCTAAGCAGACTGCTGTGGCCTGGTATTATCAGGCTTGCAAGGTCCATGGATATTGGATCCTTACCAGCCTGAAAAACCAGGCCTCAGCAGTCTGCTTCATCTGGCTGGTTAACAAAAATAGGGGGGACCCCACGCCAATTTTTTTCGAGGGGATCCCCTATTTTTGTTAACCAGCCAAGATATGCAGACTGCTGTGGTCTGGTATTATCAGGCTGGCAAGGTCCATGGATATTGGCTCCTTAACAGCCTGAAAAACCAGGCCTCAGCAGTCTGCTTCATCAGGCTGGTTAACAAAAATAGGGGGGACCCCACGCCAATTTTTTTCGACGGGATCCCTATTTTTGTTAACCAGCAAAGATAAGCAGACTGCTGTGGCCTGGTATTATCATGCTGGCAAGCAGGGTCGGACTGAGCCGCCGGGACACCGGAGAAACCTCCGGTGGGCCCCAGCTCCTGCGTGGTGGGCCCTGATTTGAAAGGATAGGTAACGGGGCGGTGGCCCCAGGCCCCATGCTCTGAGGGGGCCCACCCGGAGCTACGCTACAGTAACTGTATCGGCGTGCACAGCACGCCGATACAGTTACATTCTGCGGCGGAGCAGGGAGAATCGCTCTCCTTGCTCTGCCGCCCGGAAGCTATGGGGCCTGAACAGGCGGTGGGGGGGCCCGGTGCCAGCAGTGGGCCCCCCACCCGTCATCGGAGGGTCAGCTGTATTGGCATCCAGCCGATACAGCTGACCGCATAGAGAGAGAAGGAGCGAGCGCTCCTTCTCTCCCATAATCCCCCTCTCAGCGTCTGACAGCGGGCCGATGACATCACCTGCCGGCGCCCGCTGTCAGATGCTGAGAGGGAGAACAGTGAGCAGCACAGGAGCCGGGAGGTGAGTATTGTTTTTTTTTTTTATAATGGGGGTGCATTATACTACAGAGGCTGTATATGGGGGATGCATTATACTACAGAGGCTGTATATGGGGGCCGCATTATACTACAGAGGCTCCATATTGGGGTGCATTATACTACAGAGACTCCCTATGGGGATGCATTATACTACAGAGGCTGCCTATGGGGGTGCATTATAATATAGCGGCTGCCTATGGTGGTGCATTATATTATAGACTCTGCCTATGGGGGTTTATTATAATATAGAGGCTGCCTATGGGGGTGCATTATACTATATTGAGGACTATCTGGTGTATTATGCTGTATGGATGCTATCTAGGGACCATCATACAGTGTTGGACCCATTAAATAGTTTGGGGACATTAAAGGGTCAGTATATATCCAGTGAGGGGCATTATTCTGTGTATAGGGGAGATGTACAGGGGGAGACTTGGGACATTATTAAATGTAAAGTGGACACTTATTGTTATAGGGGAACTCGGATTACTGTGACTGTCAAAGGGGCACACAGGGCATTATTACAGTCTAGGGGACAAAATGTGGGCACTGTTTTCTAGGGCACTTGCACCCGGCATTACTATATTCTAGAGGGGTACTTTAAAATTTAGAGGTGACACAGAACCACACAGCAGGTGCAGTAATAGGGACACATACGGCAGCAGCAGCTCAGTATTGGCGTATCAGGTGCAGAAATAGGGACACATGGCAGCAGCAGCTCAGTATTGGGGTATGAGGTGCAGTAATAGGGACACATATGGCAGCAGCGGCTCAGTATTGGGGTATGAGGTGCAGTAATAGGGACACATACGGCAGCAGCAGCTCAGTATTGGGGTATCAGGTGCAGAAATAGGGACACATGGCAGCAGCGGCTCAGTATTGGGGTATCAGGTGCAGAAATAGGGACACATATGGCAGCATAGCGCGTCGCAGCCTTTAACCCTCTTTCCAGTCTTCAAAATTTGGGAGGTATGCTGTATGACCTCCCTACAACTTCTGGCCATGCTCCTGATGAGCGCGACGGATGGTCTCCTGAGGGATCTCCTCCCACACCTGGACTAAAGCATCCACCAACTCCTGGACAGTCTGTGTTGTGCAACGTGGCATGGCCTAAAATTTGCTGCTGCAGGCACAGCGTGCCACAGCCTTTGTCCCTCTTTCCCTTCTTCAAAGGTTGGGAAGTATGATGGTGGGCCCCAAGAATAATTTTTCTCTGGTGGGCCCAAGGTACTCCAGTCCAACGCTGCTGGCAAGGTCCATGGATATTGGCTCCTTAACAGCCTTAAATACCATGCCTCAGCAGTCTGCTTCATCAGGCTGGTTAACAAAAATAGGGGGAACCCCACGCCATTTTTTTTTCGAAGGGAACCCCTATTTTTGTTAATCAGTTTCCTCTGACGTCACTGATTGTGTCCCTGGCTGACCTGAAGTGAAAGTGGAAAGCAATCAATTAAGCTTTCCACTTCCTCTCCTGTCAGCCAGGAGAGGAGCTCATTCATTCGGGGGTTTACTGTGAGGCTGCAGCATTAGCTGCGGTCCCTGCAGTAAACATTAACCCTTTCTGAAGGATTACACCGTGGGACCTGACTGAACATCGGATAGGTAAGAATAATTTTGCTTTTTTATTTTATTTTTATTACAGGAAATGGTTTTTGCAGTAAAATAAAAGATGGTCAAAAACATGTGTCTTTATTTCATTAAAATGATTTTTAATTAAAGTGTGTGTGTTTTATTTTTATTTCATGCAATAGGATTAATAATTGATAGTTGTCTAATTGACAGCTCTCAATTATTAACCTGGCTTAAGGTCACTTTTCAATAGCAAGGTGGATTTAACCCCATATTAACCCATTCACCACCCCTACAGGGCAATGGGAATAGACGGGCAAAGTGCCAGAAAGGGCGAATCTAATTATAGATTTGTCTTTTCTGGGGAGTCTGGGGGCAGATGTTAGTAGCCAGGGGGGGGGCAAAAATAATGGTCCCTCTCTGGGCTATTATTATCTGCCCCCACTCGCTGGCTTTGTCTGTCTGGTTGCAAAAATAGGGCGGGAGCCCACGCATTTTTTTTCAACAATTTTACACCTCATATATATATATATACATGTCATTGAATTTGTGACACATATATATATATATATATATATATATATATATATTTATATTTATAGTTCATACACTTCTACATAGTATAATAGCCGCTAATTCAATTGCCGGCTTTTGTGAAAATGCAGAACCCGACATGAAATGACACATGGTTTACATAGAGTTAACCATGTCATTTCAAGTTGTTTGATCTATTGTTTTCACTAACAATTACATGAGTGCAAGTGTGCAAAATTTCACACCTGTAGGGGTTAATTAAAGGTGTAAATTCGTAGCAAAAAAGTCCGGTTTTTTTACAACGAATTTACACCTTTAATTAACCCCTACAGGTGTGAAATTTTGCACACATACAATCATGTAATTGTTTGTGCAAATCAGATATCAAACTACATGAAAAGACATGGTTAACTCTATGTAAACCAAGTGTCATTTCATGTCGGGTGCTTCTGTCTTTTCACAAAAGCCGGCTTTACCCGGCAATTGAATCAGAGGCTATTTTACTACGTAGAAGTGTATAAACTATAAATATATGTATATATATATATGTCACAATGACATGTATATATATATATGTATTCTATGTGTGTATATTTAGTGTTTACAAGGAAAGAAAGAGGTTTTTTTAGTTACAATATTTTGTTCCCATAGACTTACATTGGATTTCCGGTATCGGTATCGGGTATCGCCGATATTTTAATGGTATCGGCGATACCATTCCGATTCCGATACTTTTGGATATCGGAAAGTATCGCTCAACTCTACCCATGACAGATAACATGATCAGTGATAAAAAAATTTCTCCATTAAATGTCACCTGCTTAACCCAGCAGGAAGTACGGCGGCGTCTAAAGTTGACAAATCCCCGGGCCTGGATGGGAAACACCCCGAGTACTGCAGGAATTAAGTACAGTCATAGATAGACCATTATTTTTAATCTTTAAAGATTCCATAATAACGGGGTCTGTACCACAGGGCTGGTGTATAGCAAATGTGGTGCCAATAATCAAAAAGGGGGCAAAAACTGAACCTGGAAATTATAGGCCAGTGAGCTTAACATCTACTGTCGGTAAAATCCTGGAGAGTTTTTTAAGGGATACTATATTGGAGTATCTGAGGCTGAATAACCTCATGACACAGTATCAGCATGGGTTTACGAGGGACTGTTCTTGTCAGACTAATCTGATAAGCTTTTTTGAAGGGGTAAGTTCAGGACTGGACCAAGGGAATGCAGTGGACGTGGTGTTCATGGACTTCTCAAAAGCTTTTGATACAGTGCCACACAAAAGGTTGATACATAAAATGAGAACAATGGGGATAGGGGAAAATATATGTAAGTGGGTTAAGAACTGGCTCAGGGATAGGAAACAAAGGGTGGTTATTAATGGAGCACACTCGGACTGGGTCACGGTTAGCAGTGGGGTACCACAGGGGTCAGTATTGGGGCCGCTTCTCTTTAACATATTTATTAATGACCTTGTAGGGGGCATACAGAGTAGTATTTCAATATTTGCAGATGACACTAAACTCTGCAGGGTAATAAATACAGAGAAGGACAATTTTATATTACCAGAGGATTTATGTAAACTAGAAGCTTGGGCTGATAAATGGCAAATGAGCTTTAATGGGGATAAATGTAAGGTCATGCACTTGGGTAGAACAAACAAGATGTATAATTATGTGCTTAATTGTAAAACACTGGGCAAAACTGTCACTGAAAAAGACCTGGGTAATGGGGTGGACGACAAACTCACATTTAGTGGCCAATGTCAGGCAGCTGCTGCCCAGGCAAATAAAATAATGGGATGCATTAAAAGAGGCATAGATGCTCATGAGGAGAACATAATTTTACCTCTGTACAAGTCACTGGTGCGACCACACTTAGAATACTATGTGCAGTTCTGGTCTCCGGTATAAGAAAAGACATAGCTGAACTGGAGCGGGTGCAGAGAAGAGCGACCAAGGTTATTAGAGAACTGGGGGGTCTGCAATACCAAGTCAGGTTATTACACTTGGGTTATTTAGTTTGGAAAAACGAAGGCTTAGGGGTGATCTTATTACAATGTATAAATATATGAGGGGACAGTACGAAGACCTTTCTAATGATCTTTTTACTCTTAGACCTGTGACGGGGACAAGGGGGCATCCTCTACGTCTGGAGGGAAGAAGGTTTAGCCATAATCACAGACGCAGATTCTTTACTGTAAGAGCAGTGAGACTATGGAACTCTCTGCCATATAATGTGGTAATGAGTGATTCCTTACTAAAATTTAAGAAGGGACTGGATGCCTTTCTTGAAAAGTATAATATTACAGGCTATATTCACTAGTTTCCTAGATATTACATTGATCCAGGGAGCTAGTCTGATTGCCGTATGTGGAGTCGGGAAGGAATTTTTTTCCCCAATGTGAAGCTTACTGTTTGCCACTTGGGTTTTTTTTTGCCTTCCTCTGGATCAACATGTTAGGGCAGGTTAGGATAGGATATGGGTTGAACTAGATGGACTTAAAGTCTTCCTTCAACCTTAATAACTATGTTACTATGTTACTATGTAAAGAGCATCCTGATGCCATCTCTTCCCTAGTTAAGCAATGACACAAGCTCAGCCATCCACATAATGCAAAATAAAATTTGACTCAACGCAATTCTAGTATACTCCATTGCTTCAGTTCTAAGTAGCACATGCCCATTTTAGATGCCTTCAGTTGTGGGCAAGGTTTGGCATGGGCACTCTAACCTATCTGCAAGTAAACATGCAGCAAGGTGAAATGCACTTTGTATTCTGAAAGCTTTCCATCATTCATCATTAATAGAAATTTCCTGTTCAGCAAATTGTGCTACAGTAGCTTTTCTGTAGGATCAGGCCAGATGGGCTAGACTTTGTTTTCTGTGCTCATCAATGAGCCTTGTGGACACATTTGCCATGCATTTTTGGGGGTCAGCAGGATATTGTTTTGGTTCAATAACTTTTATTGACATATAGAAATAAAATTAGCGCTATACAGTGCTTTATAGCCAATATTATATACCAAAATACAGTGTCTAACTTTTTTCATTCCTAATACCTTGATGTCAGATAGGCAGTTATTAATCCAGTATATACTACAAATAAGTAGGCACAGATGTGGCTATCTTGAAGACTTTGATCAGATAGTGGAGAAAATCACTAGATTAAGTAGAAAGAGAAACAAAAAAATTGTCATAGTGATAATAGGAAGAAGAAAGGAAACCCACAAAGGATAACGGTCAAACTGTTTATAAGAGTTTACGAAAGGGCTACTCCATTTGTCAGCCAAGATGCAGATAGCTGGGAACATCTGAACTTCGACAAGACTTCCAAGTGGCAAAGATTATCATCATCATTAGCATTAACATGTTCCATGCACATTATTACATTTAGTGCCTCTACCCACAACAATTTGGTATAAGAGGATGAGGATTTTCAAAGTCTTGAAATCATTTGATTTATTGTGAATACAAGTTTTTTTTTATTAAAATACAGTTTGCTTTAGGCAATCTTTTTCTATGTTTGTTTTTCCCATATATTTTTTACAGAATTCATTGTAGATTTCCCACTTACAATGCATACAGAGATTTCCCACAAAAAAATCTGCATAAACTCCAAATATACATGTAACACATTCTAGTTTTGACCCACAAAGTATTTGGCTTTACATTCAGTTTTTGTTTTAAATGGCATACTTGTTTCTATATGTATCTGCAGTTTCTTGATGAATTAATAAAAAACCTTAGCCTGTTTTGCATTTATTACTATTTACTGAACACAAAAAAATTAGTAGCAATAAATCAAAAGAAAGTTTCCATGTTGTGCTCATATTTCAAATTTACTTTCAGTATGATCCCAAGTGAAGTGTTAAAAAAAAATCACTTTTCCAGCCACATGATATACAAGACAGACTTGAATAGTAAAGGAGTCTTTTTAGAGAAATGATAAACCAATACTTCCGTAATATATATCATAGCAATCACAAGCAAATTAATGATGACATTTGCATTTAACATTTTCCCAAAAACTTTCTAGCCATTTTTTTTTATTTAGCACACCTGGGATTATACTGTAATACATTAATTTCAGAATAATTTTGCAGCATTAGCAAATACCACAAGGAAATTGCACTGTAATGGAAATGTATTTGCATGTCAGATCAGTTTTAGAGTTGATCATTCTTAATTCCCACCAAATCCATTGTTATGCACACAGCAGAGCCATAAGCAGAAGACAGTTACTGGTCTTTGGAAGCCTTTGCTGCTCCTTACTACAGAGCTGAAGGGGCTCTATGGGCAATTATTCCATTCAGTGGCAAAATTGACCTGGATTCGGTCTTTCAAAGTCAAGAAATCTTTCCTGAAGTCTCATATTGGAGACCTAATGAAAGGAAACCTTCAAAAGCATGCAAATGCGAAAGACAAGAGACTAATGTCAGAGAACTGAACTTCTCTGAAATTAACTTCTTTATGACAATAGAAAAAACTTGTATAACTTCTCTGTTAACTATGTATTTGATATTAGAGAGGGTTTGACCCCTGAAATGAATTAGAGGTTTATTGGAAACCGTCATGTATCATGTATTTTTGTGATTTGATGTGCTTAAATTCAGCAAAACGATGGCTAGTCCCTTCACCCCAAAGACTGTTTTCCCCTTCCTGACCAGGCCAAATTTTATAATTTGTACTAGGGTCACTTGATATGGTAATAACTCTGGAATGCTTCAACGTATCACAGTGATTCTGAGATTGTTTTTTCTTTTCGTGACACATTGCACTTAATGGTTGTTAGGGTCTGCAGATTGCACCAAATACGAATTATGAGAAGGTGCAATCGCGACCGGGGTCCACCATGCGGTGATGGAGGAACCGCAGCTAATAAGCAATGGCAGAGGCATGCACAAGCAATATTGAAAGCACACAAGGTTAAAAATCACTCAGTGTGAACAGACGCTAATTACCCAACTCTGTTAACTGCACAGAGGGGAATACTAAAAGATAAAGCTGCCCCTAGACAGATTGGTGCAGCTACAAGGGTATGGCGCTAAGAATGATCTTCTGTTTATTTCACAGGCGACCACAGCCCTCACACAGGGCAAGGAAACAGGCAGTGGACACTAATGCAGTGTACGCTCACAAGCAAACTCCTCTCCGGAGGTGATGGAATTCTAATGGCTCTAAGCCAGCCCTGAATTCACACAGGCAAACTCCTCTCCAGATAAGCCAGAATTCCTATAGCTCTAAGCCAGCCTTCAATACAGGCATGCAAGCTTCTCTCCAGATAACCCGGAATTCCTATGGCACTAAGCCAGCCCTGAGAACATGCTGACCAGTCCACACTGCCGTAATGTTTCACACACAAACACACACGTCAAGTGATCTTAGCACGCCAATGGGCACCCCAAAGACCCGTGCAGCTGATGACTGACTACCAATTAGAGGTTGCCACCTCACGAACATGCCCAGTAGGGCAATTCCTGGACTCAGCCTCAGGATTGTCTGTGCTTAAGCATGAAAATATTGGAATTTTGATGAAAATTTGGAAAATTTAGCAATTTTCAAACTTTGAATTTTTATATAATTAAACCAGTTAGTTAAGCTGTACAAAATAATTTATAAATAACATTTCTTGTATGTCTACTATACATTACCATCATTTAAATTTTTTTTAATTTCAGTAGGAAGCAAGAAGGGTTAACAGTTTATCAGCAATTTCTCATTTTTCCAACAAAATTTACAAAACTGTATTTTTAGATACCTTATCACTAGTGTTGAGCGATACTGGCTGATATCCTAAAATATTGGATCGGATTGGATCGGCCCGATACTCAAAAAGTATCGGGTATCGCCAATCCGATACCGGAAACACAATGCAAGTCAATGGGACAGAAATATCGGAACTAAAAAAACCTCTTTCTTTCCTTGTAAACACTAGATATACACACATAGAATACATATATATATATATATATATATATACATGTCATTGTGACATATATATATATGCATATATTTATAGTTCATAAACTTCTACATAGTAAAATAGCCTCTGATTCAATTTCCGGGTAATGCCGGCTTTTGTGAAAATACAGAAGCACCCGACATGAAATGACACATGGTTTACATAGAGTTAACCTTGTCTTTTCATGTAGTTTGTTATATGGTTTTCACAAACAATTACATGAGTGTATGTGTGCAAAATTTGACACATGTAGGGGTTAATTAAAGGTGTAAATTCGTTGTAAAAAAACACATTTGTTTGCTACGAATTTACACCTTTAATTAACCCCTACATGTGTCAAATTTTGCACACATACACTCATGTAATTGTTAGTGAAAACAATATATCAAACTACATGAAATGACATTGTTAACTCTATGTAGACCATGTGTCATTTCATGTCGGGTTCTGTATTTTCACAAAAGCCGGCAATTGAATTAGCGGCTATTATACTATGTAGAAGTGTATGAACTATAAATGTATATATATATGTATATATATATATATGTGTCACAAATTCAATGACATGTATATATATATATATATGAGATGTAAAATTGTTGAAAAAAAATGCGTGGGCTCCCGCCCTATTTTCTCAACCAGACAGACAAAGCCAGCGAGTGGGGGCAGATAATAATAGCCCAGAGAGGGACCATTATTTTTGGCCCCCCTGGCTACTAATATCTGCCCCAGACACCCCAGAAAAGGCAAATCTATAATTAGATTCACCCTTTCTGGCACTTTGCCCGTCTATTCCCATTGCTCTGTAGCGGTGGCGAATGGGTTAATATTTACTGCAGAGACTGCAGCTAATGCTGACAGTCTCACAGTAAACCCCCGACTGAATCATCTCTTCTCCTGACTGACAGGAGAGGAAGTGGTTAGCATAATTGATTGCTTCCCACTTTCACTTCAGGTCAGCCAGGGACACCCACAGCATCAGAGGGAATCCCGGCTGACCTGAAGTGAACTGATTAACAAAAATAGGCCTGGTTTTTCATGCTGTTAAGGAGCCAATATCCATGGACCTTGCAAGCCTGATAATACCAGGCCACAGCAGTCTGCATATCTTGGCTGGTTAACAAAAATAGGGGATCCCCTCGAAAAAAAATGGCGTGGGGTCCCCCCTATTTTTGTTAACCAGCCAGATGAAGCAGACTGCTGAGGCCTGGTTTTTCAGGCTGGTAAGGATCCAATATCCATGGACCTTGCAAGCCTGATAATACCAGGCCACAGCAGTTTGCATAGCTTGGCTGGTTAACAAAAATAGGGGATCCCCTCGAAAAAAAAATGGCGTGGGGATCCCCCTATTTTTGTTAACCAGCCAAGTAAAATGCAGACTGCTGTGGCCTGGTATTAAAAGACTGTCAAGGCCCATGGATTTTGGCCCTCAACAGCCTAAAAATACCAGGCTGCAGCAGCCCCACAAATGGCGCATCCAAAGATACGCCAATTGTGGCACTTTACCCGGTTCTTCCCATTTGCCATGTAGCGGTGGCAAGCGGGGGTAATAAGGGGTTAATGTCACCTTTGATTGATCGGTGACAATAAGCCCGGTTAATAATGGAGAGGCGTCAATAAGACACCGATCCATTATTAATCATAGTTTGAAATTTTAAAAAAAAAAAACACAGCAAGAAAAAAGTATTTTAATGAAATAAAATACCACACAGTTTTCATTATTTTTATTACACTCTCATTCCTGCGACGCCATCGTTTTCCTGTAAAAAAACAAAAATAACAAACCAACACAAATTCTCCCTGTCCGACGCAATCCAAAATAACAAGTGTCTCACGACGAGTCCAGCTCTGCTACATCTGGAAGACAGGCTGAGCCTGACATCCACAAACAGCAGAGCTGCATACCAGAGCTGCGTCCCCGGCGGTTACGTCATCCGTACTGGTTTACGGCCTGCTGTCGCGAGAGTACAGCTGGCCGAGATTACCCAGTACCCGGCAGTCACTGCAGTTATCGCGAGATTCTGCACGTGACCGCCAGGGACAGGGTAATGGCGGCCATCCAGGAGGAACTGACCACCGGGGAAGGGGATCTTCTGCCAGGTAAGTGCTGACTCTGCTGAGTCCTGACACCTGACAGACCCGACCGACACTGACAGTGACAGTTTCAGGAAGTTCCTGTGTCACGTACTTCGTTCTGTGACACAGGGACTCCCCATAGACTTGGTAGGAAATTTCCAATTCCGGTGTCCGATATGACAAAAATATCGGAACTCAGAATCGGAATTCCGATACAGCAAATATCGGCCGATACCCGATATTTGCAGTATCGGAATGCTCAACACTACTTATCACATTTGAAATTACTTTGATGGTCCTATATAAGAAAAAATACCCAAAAGTGACAACCATTTTAAAAAATGCATACCTCAAAGTGTTCAAAACCACATTCCAGAAGTTTAATAACCCTTTTTTCCCACAAAAATGTTCATTTAGACTAAAATTTTTCATTTTCACAAGGTTAACAAGAGAATATGGACAATACAATTTGTTCTGAAAATTCTTCTGAGTATACCGATACCCCATAAGTTTTGGAAAATTACTGTTAGGGCACGGTAGGGCTCGGAAGAGAAGGAGCACCATTTGACTTTTGTGACTCAAAATTGTTTGGAATTCATAACAGGTGCCATGTTGCATTTTCTTTGCTCATGATGTGCCAAAACAGTGGAAACCCCACCCAAGTGACCACATTTTGGAAAGCCCACCCCCCAAGGAACTTATCCAGAGGTGTGGTGACCAGGTTGAACCCACAGGTGCTTCACAAAATTTTATAACGTTAAGCCGTGAAAATGAAACATTACATTTTTCTCAGATGCATGTATTTTTTCCCCAATTTTTCATTCTCACAAGGCTAACAGGAAAAAATTAACCTTACTGTTTGTTGTGCAGTTTCTCCTTAGTATGCAGATCCCCAGTATGTGGTGAAAAACTACTGTTTGGGCGCACAGCAGGGATTAGAATGAAGGGAGCATCATTTGAATTTTGGAGCTCAAATTTGACTTTAATAGATAGCGGACACCATGTTCCCTTTGCAGAGCCCCTGGTGTGCCTAAACAGTAGAAACCCCATCATATGACTCCATGTTGGAAACTATACCCATCAAGGAACTAGAGTTGTGGTCTGCTGCTTAAACTCACAAGCCATGAAAATGAAAAATTACATTTATCTGACAAAAATGTTACTTTTGCCCCAAATTTTTCATATTCACAAAGGTATCAGAAGATAATGTACTATACAATTTGTTGTGCAATTTCTCCTAAGTATGCCGATACTATTCATGTGGTGGAAAACTACTGTTTGGGACACGGTATGGCTCATAAGGGAAGGAGAAACATTTGACTTTTGTGGCACAAAATTGTCTGGAATTGATAGCAGACACCATGTCGCATTTGCAGAGCTCCTGATGTGCCAAAACAGTGGAAGCTCCACAAAGTGACCCTATTTTGGAGACTACACCCATCAAGGAACTTGCATAGATTTAGGGTGAGCAGCTTGAGCCCATAGGTGCTTCACTGAATTTTATAATGTTGAGTTGTAAAAATTAAAAATTACATTTTTCTCACAAAAATGTTACTTTTGCTTCAAATTTTTCATATTTTTAAGGGTCACAGGAGAAAATGCACCATAAAATTTGTTGTGTGATTTCTCCTGAGTATGTGGTGGAAAACTACTGTTTGGGCACATTGTAGTGACTGAAAGGGAGAGAGCGCCAACTGAATTCTGGAGCGCAATTTTGGCTGTACAAAGATTACGACAGCCCCTGACATGCCAAAACAGCAGAATCCCCACAAGTGACTTCATTTTGTAAATTAAATGTCTTAAAGTATTCATCTAGCAGTGTAGTTAGCATGTTAAACCTTTCACTGATTCACAGAATTTTTTCCACTAAAATGTTACTTTGGTCTCAAGTTTTCAATTTTCAAAAGGGATAATTTGAGAAAATTAAACACAAAATATGTTACACAATTTCTCCTGAGTGCACTAATACCTCATATGTGGCCGAAAACTACTTTAGAGTCGCAGTGCAGAGCTTAGAAGGGAAGCGCCACATTGTAGTGCACATTTTGCTGGAATGGTTTGAGTGTGTCATGTCACATTGGCAGAGCCCCTGAGGTACAAGAACAGCAGAACTGCCACAATTGACCTTATTTTACAAGCTACACCTCCCAATGAATGTAAGGGTTCAGTGATCATATTGACATCACATGTGTGTCACAGAATTTTAATCCATTGGGCTGTGATGAAAAGATAATTACATTTTTACCAGAAAAAAATTGTTTTAGGCCCATTTTTAGGCCCATAAATGTTGAGTGAAAAATGCAAATCTACCATTGTAGTGTCTAGTACATTGTTGAACCATACATTTTACCCAGGTCCTGCTTTTGGAGACTTGATCCCCATAAATTATGTGGGTTCTCATTGCTACAAAAATGCCAAACGTGGATGTTAACTGTGGTTTAGGCACACTTTGGGGGTTACAAGGGGCGGGCATTTGGATTTGGGAATGCAACATTCGCTGGATTTGTTTTGGCTGTGAGGAACCATTTCAATTTTCCAGAGCCTTTGTACTACCAGTAGCATGGAAGCCCCCTATATTTCTATTGACAGATAATGGACCTGGATGGGGATTGAGTGTGGAAGGTTTTATTGGGAACATTTTACATAATATTTTGGATTACATTTATCCTGCACTCTATGCTGAACACTTACATTTGGGTTTCCATCTAAATCTTTAAATTACATGATTCAGATGAAACCCTGAGGGATCCATTCTCTATAAGGCAGCAGAGTTACCTTGGACTCTGTCTGGCCTTTGTTCAGTGGTGTCCTTTTTTTCCAAGGCGCACAAAATTGTGGCAAGATTATGCACTTTTAAAAAGGCAGAAACTGCTGCATCAGAAGCCAGAGAGCATCCACAGTGTCTTTGTTTGCCTCATTGTAGGGAATCTTCATCAGAAGTTCCATTTAAATCACACATTTCAGAGATTTACACGTAAACCCCGATACAAGGGCTCAGTGCAGAGCACAGGATAAATGTGAGCCGAGCCTTACTGTTATTTTTGGGAGGCAAAATCAACAAATAAACAGCAGGTGAAGAATTGGTTTAACTTATTTTTTACGCTATTCCTTGTGCAGTATAAGTGATTAGATTACTTTATTCTTAGGGTCGGTGCAATTACAGAGATACCAGATTTATAGAGTTTTTTATGTTTGGCTACTGTCACACACTAAAAACTGCTTTTTTTTTTGCTAAAACAAGTTTTTGCATCACCATATTTGAAAACTATAATTTTCTTATATTTCTGCCGACAGAGTCATATGAGGGCTTCTTTATTGCAAGATGAATTGATGCTTTTTTTGGTACCATTTTCGGGCACATGACTTTTTTATCCCTTTCTATTCCAATATTTGGGAGGCGTAATGAACAAAAAATAGTAATTCAGGAATTGTTCTTTGTTTTTTTTTATGCTGTTCCCTTACCTTAGTGATAAGACAGCTTTATTGTTCGGGTCAGTACGACTACAGCCATACCATATTTATAGAATTTACAGTATTTGTTTTGACACTTTTAAACAATGAAAACTATTTTATAGAAAAAAAAATGTTTTTTTGCATTTTTTCTGAGAGGATTGATGTACTGAAGTTTTATGGCAGCTGCTTTTCAGAAAAATCATTTTTATTTACACTCGTCTGTTTGATTGCATTTTATTCTACTTTTTGTTCAGTGGTATAATGAAAAAGCATAATTTTTTTAATTTTTTTATGATGTTCACTGAAGGGGTTAACTATTGTGACAGTTTTATAGTTCAGTAGACAAAAAAACCTGACTGGCACATCCAGACTAATGTGAACTAGGTGCAAACCAAGGGAAGCTACCCCCATGTAAAACATACAAAAAAAGGCTGCACTCAAGCATACTAAAGCATGACAATATGGAATACATGAAATTTAGAATAGCAATATGGCTTTGGAATATAAGGAAAAATTTGAGACGCTTAGTATAAACATTTGGCCAAACATTTTGAAGCCCACCAACCATCGTCAAGGTGGTCTCAATACTGGTGAGTCCCTGACCTAATGTGAACATACCTCTATTAGGCTGATATCTGAATTTCTGGGTGAATATGCACCTCTGTCAGCAATGCCTGCATTTATGGGTAAAGTAGGGACCTGGTGTAATTAAAATCACCACCTGGTGGGGGGCGGAGTGCTCGGTCAGCAAGCTAACATTCAATAGACAAAAAAACCTGACTGGCACATCCAGACTAATGTGAACTAGGTGCAAACCAAGGGAAGCTACCCCCATGTAAAACATACAAAAAAAGGCTGCACTCAAGCATACTAAAGCATGACAATATGGAATACATGAAATTTAGAATAGCAATATGGCTTTGGAATATAAGGAAAAATTTGAGACGCTTAGTATAAACATTTGGCCAAACATTTTGAAGCCCACCAACCATCGTCAAGGTGGTCTCAATACTGGTGAGTCCCTGACCTAATGTGAACATACCTCTATTAGGCTGATATCTGAATTTCACCAGTATTGAGACCACCTTGACGATGGTTGGTGGGCTTCAAAATGTTTGGCCAAATGTTTATACTAAGCGTCTCAAATTTTTCCTTATATTCCAAAGCCATATTGCTATTCTAAATTTCATGTATTCCATATTGTCATGCTTTAGTATGCTTGAGTGCAGCCTTTTTTTGTAAGTTTTATAGTTCAGGTTATGCAAGATGCAGGGATACCAAATATGTGTACTTTTTTTGTTTATTTTTGTTTTACATAAAAAATAGGTATTTATGGGTTATAATTATATATATATATATATATTATATATATATATATATATATATAACTGTACATACATATATACAGTAGTATTATTATTTTGTGATTTTTTTAAAAACATATTTCTACATTTTTTTTTTTACTTTTTATTTAATTTTATATTTATGGGACTTTAACTTTTAGCAATTTGTTTGCTGGTATAATGCATTGCATTACTCCAGCATTGCAATGCTTTATAATTCTAAATGCTGCACTGACAGAACTTCTTAGACCATGCTCTGAGCATGGTCTAATAGACTTTCCATAGCCTGGTGACCCAGATGACCTCTCTTCACCATGGTAATGATCAGGACCTCGTGATGATGTTGCGGGGGGCGTCGATCGAATGGGAGAGGGAGATTCCTCTCTCTTCCAGCCTCCTAAATGTGATCGATACTGATTGCAGCATTAAGGGGGCCAAACAGCCAGGGGTGGTGCAAGCAACGCTCCTGTCAGTGAGGTTCGGGTGTCAGCTTTCATGTTTCCAACTCTAACATGCTATGATTTTGTGATTTTATGTTAGCTGAATACCTGGCGGCGATCACGTGGGCAGAGCTTCTGTGCCAACACAATCACCATGACGTTTTTATACTTCACCAGTTGGGAACTGCTTCCCTTCTATGATGTTTAGATATGTCAAATTTCGTGAAAGGGGTTAATCAGCCCATATGGTGTGGCGACGATTCGGTTGCAGTGAACTTTTGCATTTTTTTGGTGTGCTAAAAGCTCCCTGCAACCGAAATGTCACCATACCCTAAGGGCTGAATAAATTCCACTTTATTTTTAGTACTATTGGAGTGCTGCCTGCTTTTTTCATCGTTATATATTTTGCAAAAATAGATATTTTGCTTGGGAGGTCTTGCACCCATTAATCTGATGTTGCTAGTGTGCAGTTCTAACTTTCTGTTTTAGATAAATGATAGATAGATAGGTAGATAAATGATAGATAGATAGATAGATAGATGACAGACATGGACTACATGGGCCTTTAACCCCTCTCTGCCATCAGACGTACTATTCCGTCCATGTGACCCTGGACCTAATTCCCATGGACGGAATAGTACATCATAGGCGATCAGCTGCGCTCCCGGGGGGAGCGCAGCTGATCGCCGCCGGGTGTCAGCTGTATATCACAGCTGACACCCAGCCCTATGTGTCAGGAGCGGTCACGGACCGCTCCCGGCACATTAACCCCTAGCACACCGCGATCAAACATGATCGCGGTGTGCCCGGGGCACAGGGGAGGATCGCGCAGGCAGGGGGCTCCCTGCGCGCCCCCCTGAGACCCTCAGAGCAGCGCGATGTGTCGCGCTGTTCCGAGGGTCCGTCCTCCCTCCAGGTCCCTGGATCCAAGATGGCGCCGGGGTCCTGCAGGGAGGCGGCTTCCTCAGTGCCTGCTGAGAGCAGGCGCTGAGGAAGCCTGCAGCGATGCCAGAGCGATCGCTGGTGTGACAGAGTGCTGTGCACACTGTCACACCAGCGATCTGCTAAAATACTGTGATGTCCCACCCTGGGACAAAGTAAAAAAGTAAAAAAAATAAAAATAAAAAGTGGTAAAAAAAATCATCAAAAAAAAAATATATATTCCCCAATAAATTCATTTCTTCCTGTAAATAAAAAAAACAAAACAATAAAAGTACACATATTTGGTATCGCCGCGTCCGTAACGACCCCCCTATAAAACTGTCCCACTAGTTAACCCCTTTAGTGAACCCCTTAAAAAAAAAAAAAAAAACGAAGCAAAAAATCAATGCCGCCGAACAAAAAGTGGAATAACACGCGATCAAAAAGACAGATATAAATAAACTTGGTACCGCTGAAAACGTCATCTTGTCCCGCAAAAAACGAGCCGTCATACAGCATCATCAGCGAAAAAATAAAAAAGTTATAGCTCGCAGAATGAAGCGATGCAAAAATAATGATTTTTTATATAAAATTGTTTTTATTCTATAAAAGCGCCAAAACATAAAAAAATGATATAAATGAGGTATCGCCATAATCGTACTGACCCGAAGAATAAAACTGCTTTATCAATTTTACCACACACGGAACGATATAAACGCCTCCCCCAAAAGAAATTCATGAATTGCTGATTTTTGTTCATTCTAACCTCCCAAAAATCGAAATAAAAAGCGATCAAAAAATGTCACGTGCTCAAAAATGGTACCAGTAAAAACGTCACCTCGTCCCGCAAAAAATAAGACCTCACATGACTCTGTGGGCCAAAATATGCAAAAATTATAGCTCTCAAAATGTGGTGATGCAAAAAACTACTTTTTGCAATAAAAAGCGTCTTTTAGCGTGACAGCTGCCAATCACAAAAACCCGCTATAAATAGTAAATCAAACCCCCTTTATCACCCCCTTAGTTAGGGAAAAATAATAAAATAAAAAAAATGTATTTATTTCCATTTTCCCATTAGGGTTCGTGTTGCGGCTAAAGTTAGGGTTAGGGTTATGGTTGGGATTAGGGTTAGGGGTGTGTTAGGGTTAGGTTTGTGGTTAGGGTTGGGACTAGGGTTAGGGGTATGTTGGGGTTAGGGTTGGAGTTAGAATTGGGGGGTTTCTGCTGTTTAGGCACATCAGGGGCTCTCCAAATGTGACATGGCGTTTGATCTCAATTCCCGCCAATTCTGCGTTGAAAAAGTCAAACGGTGCTCCTTCACTTCTGAGCTCTGCCATGCGCCCAAACAGTAGTTTACCCCCGCATATGGGGTATCAGCGTACTCTGTACCCCAAGAGTTATTGTGCAATTTGTCCTATTTCTTCTGTTACCCTTGGGAAAATAAAAAACTGGGGGCGACAAAATCATTTTTGTAAAAAAAAAATGAGTTTTTTGTTTTTACGGCTGTATGTTATAAATTTTCTGTGAAGCACTTGGGGCTTCATAGCGCTCACCACACTTCTAGATAAGTTCCTTGTGGGGTCTATTTTCCAAAATGGGGTCACTTGTGGGGGGTTTCCACTGTTTAGGTGCATCAGGGGCTCTCCAAATGCGACATGACGCCCCCAGACCATTCCATCAAAGTCTGCAATCCAAAACGTCACTACTTCCCTTCCGAGCCCAGACGTGCACCCATACAGTCGTTTTCTCACACATGTTGGGTATCAGCGTATTCAGGACAAATTGGACAACAACTTTTGGGGTCCAATTTCTCCTGTTACCCTTGTGAAAATAAAATATTGGGGGCGAAAAAATCATTTTTGTAAAAAAAAAAAAGGATTTTTTATTTTTACAGCTGTACGTTATAAACTTCTGTGAAGCACTTAGGGGTTCAAAGTGCTCAACATACTTCTAGATAAGTTCCTTCTGGGGTCTATTTTCCAAAATGGGGTCACTTGTGGGGGTTTCCACTGTTTAGGCGCATCAGGGGCTCTCCAAATGCGACATGACGCCCCCAGACCATTCCATCAAAGTCTGCAATCCAAAACGTCACTACTTCCCTTCCGAGCCCAGACGTGCACCCATACAGTCGTTTTCTCACACATGTTGGGTATCAGCGTACTCAGGACAAATTGGACAACAACTTTTGGGGTCCAATTTCTCCTGTTACCCTTGTGAAAATAAAATATTGGGGGCGAAAAAATCATTTTTGTAAAAAAAAAAGGATTTTTTATTTTACGGCTGTACGTTATAAACTTCTGTGAAGCACTTTGGGGTTCAAAGTGCTCACCACACATCTAGATAAGTTCCTTGAGGGGTCTAGTTTCCCAAAATGGTGTCATTTGTGGGGGGTTTCCACTGTTTAGGCAGATCAGGAGCTCTCCAAACACGACATGGCATCCTGCCAATTCTGCGTTGAAAAAGTCAAACGGCGCTCCTTCCCTTCCAAACTCTGCCATGCACCCAAACAGTGGTTTACCCCCACATATGGGGTATCAGCGTACTCAGGACAAATTGCACAATAACTTTTGGAGTCTTGTTACCCTTGGGAAAATAAAAATTGGGGTGAAAAGATCAATTTTGTGGAAAAAATATGATTTTTTAATTTTACGGCTCTACGTTATAAACTTGTGTGAAGCACTTGGGGGTTCAAATTTCTCACCAAAGATCTAGATAAGTTCCTTAGGGGGTCTAGTTTCCCAAATGGGGTCACTTGTGGGGGGTTTCCACTGTTTAGGCACATCAGGGACTCTCCAAATGCAACATGGCGTCCAATCTCAATTCCAGCCAATTTTGGTTGGAAACAGTCAAATGGTGCTACTTCCATTCCGAGCTCTGCCATGCGCCCAAACAGTGGTTCCCCCCCACATATGGGGTATCAACGTACTCAGGACAAATTGGACAACAACTTTTGAGGTCCAATTTCTCCTGTTACCTATGGGAAAATAAAAAAAATTAGTGACTAAGAGATAATTTTTGTGGGAAAAAAATAGGATTTTTTATTTTCATGCCCGGGCATTATAAACTTGTGTGAAGCACTTGGGGGTTCAAAGTGCTCACCAAAGATCTAGATAAGTTCCTTAGGGGGTCTAGCTTCCAAAATGGGGTCACTTGTGGGGGGTTTCCACTGTTTAGGCTCATCTGGGGCACTACAAACGGAACATGACCCCCTTCAATGTTTGCATTCCAAAACGTTACTGCTTCCTTTCCAAGCCCTGCCGTGCGCCCAAACAGTTTCCCCCCCCCCCACATATGGGGTATCAGCGTACTCAGGACAAATTGGACAACAACTTTTGGGGTCCAATTTCCTTGGGAAAAATCAAAAATTTGGGACTAAAAAATCATTTTTGTGGAAAATTGTTTTTTTTTTTTCACACCCAGGCATTATAAACTTTTGTGAAACACTTTGGGGCTCAAAGTGCTCACAACAGATCTAGATAAGTTCCTTAGGGGGTCTAGTTTCCAAAATGGTGTCACTTGTGGGGGGTTTCCACTGTTTAGGCGCATCAGTGGCTCTCCAAACACGACATGGCGTCCAATCTCAACTCCAGCCAATTTTAGTTTGAAAAAGTCAAACGGCGCTCCTTCCCTTACGAGCTATGCCGTGTGCCCAAACAGTGGTTTTCCCCCACATATAGGGTATTGGCGTACTCAGGAGAAATTGCACAACAACTTTATCTGCCCATTTTCTCCTTTTACCCTTGTCAAAATAAAAAAAAGTTTGTAAAAGATCATTTTTGTGGCTAAAAAGTTAAATATTAATTTTTTCCTTCCACGTTGCTTCAGCTCCTGTGAAGCACCTGAAGGGTTAATAAACTTCTTGAATGTGGTTTTGAGTACCTTGAGGGGTGCAGTTTTTAGAATGGTGTCACTTTTTGGTATTTTCTGCTATATAGACCCGTCAAAGTGACTTCAAATGTGAGGTGGTCCCTAAAAAAATGGCTTTGTAAATTTTGTTGTAAAAATGAGAAATCACTGGTCAACTTTTAACCCTTATAATTTCTGAACAAAAAAAATTTTGGTTCCAAAATTGTGCTGATGTAAAGTAGACATGTGGGAAATGTTATTTCTTAACTATTTTGTGTGACATATTTCTCTGTTTTAAGGGAAAAAAATTCAAAGTTTGAAAATTGCAAAATTTTCAAAATTTTCGCCATATTTGTGTTTTTTTCAAAAATAAACGCAAGTTATATCAAAGAAATTATACTTCTAACGTGAAGTACAATATGTCACGAGAAAACAATCTCAGAATCGCGAAGATCCGTTGAAGCGTTCCAGAGTTATAACCTCATAAAGAGACAGTGGTCAGAATTGTAAAAATTGGCCCGGTCATTAACGTGCAAACCACCCTTGGGGGTGAAGGGGTTAAAGTCCGATAATTTGCACTATTTTTTGACCGCTGCTTACATTTTTTCGTTTCTTGATAGAAAGATAGATCATCATTAATTAATAATTAGCTAATAATCTTTTAAATGCTTCTTTTACATCATTGTTTCTTAAAGAATATATAACAGGATTTAACATTGGGATTATTAACATAAAGGACAGAAAGTGATTTTCCTTCATCTAGAGAATATGAAGATGTTGGCTTCATGTACAAACAGGCAATCATTAAGTAGAATAGAATGACAATAGTTAGATGTGAAGCACAAGTAGAAAAAGCTTTATATCTTCCATTGCTTGATCTGATTTTAAAAATGGCAGAAATAATATAAATGTAAGAAATTAAAGTCAGCAAGAAGCAGCTGAAGACAAACAGCACACCCTCCGTATATACGACATATTCCGTAGCTGAGGTGTCATCGCAAGCTATGGCGAGCAATGGTGTGAGGTCACAAAAGAAATGATTGATTTCGTTAGATGCACAAAAGCAAAGAGAAGAAATTAGGAAGCTTAAAGGAAAGGCAGCCATAAATCCCATCCCCCAGGCAGTGATAGCCAAAGCTAGGCAGGATACCCTGTTCATGACCAGATGATAGGACAATGGGTGACAAATAGCTACATAACGATCATATGCCATTGAGGTTAGTAACATGTACTCCATGCTTCCGAAAGAATTGAAGAAGAACAGTTGCATCATGCAACCCTGGAAGGAAATTATTTTGATGCCTTTTAAGACAAGTTGTAATAGGTTTGGGTGGTGACTGTGGAATAGCTTATATCAATAAGAGACATATTGCAAATAAAGAAGTACATTGGGTTTTGCAAGTGAGTGTCTATTGAAATTAGACCAATAACTGAAAAATTGCTCACTGTGGTGAATACGTATACAACGAGAAAGAGAAGAAAAAGCAGAACGCTCATTTCTTGATTGTTTGATAATCCTAAAATGACAAACTCATATTTGTTGCTCCTATTGAAGAACTTCCCAGCCAAGGAGTCTGACAACATGGTCAAAACGGTATAAGTAATATAAAATCAAACAGTATAAAATAATTAATGAAAATAAAATAGTAAAAAGAATTAAAAAAATGCAATATTAACAAAAAATGGTAAAAAAAATCAATTAATTAATTAAAAAATGACACAACCACACATAATTATATATTGCCACAGTATATATAGATTTAAGGTTGTATTAAAAGGCTATTCCCATAAAACAAGTTATTCTCTATTCATGGAATAGGGAATAACTTGCTTATGTTTGGATGTTCAACCACTAGAACACCCAGCAATCTCTAAAATCAGATTCTGTAACCCTGATAGTGGGGCACTGCAGCCCCATCTTGAATAAAATGAAGTGCACATGCTCCATTCCACTGATTGTCAATGACACTGCTTGGCTTTTCTAGCAGTTCAGCAAGCGTATCTCCACTCCACTCAAGATGTTGCTGCAGTTTCAGTCATGGACCTCCAAAGCCCTGTTCTCAGGATTGCTGAATGTGCCAGCGGCTAGACCTCACGCAAACAGAAAGTTATCATCAATCCTTGTTTTTTGTGAACAAACCTTTACTATAAAGCAAGGGGTCTCAAACACGAGGCCCAGGGGCCACCTGCGGCCCCTGAGGCTGCTTCATGCGGCCCTCAGGCATTGTAGACCCCTTGGCATCCCTGCCCAGTTCAGGGGATCCGCCAATAGCAGTATTTTATTTCAGCTGAATGTGCATTCTTAGACACCGTGGCTAACCCCTATGCCCACTGCTAAAGAGAAATGAATATTCATGACTCTCCTTGACCATGGCAGCAGTAAGTATTAATTTCTCTTTAATTGTGCACAGTAAGTGCAGCCACCAGCTTCCTGCAGCGGCCAGGTGATCACGTGTGCCCGCTGCTCAAGTGAATGAATATTCACTGCTCTACATGCCTATGGGAGAGGAAAGCAGTGAATATTCATTCCCTTAAGTAGCAGGCACAAGTAATCACCCGGATGCAGGAAACCGGCTACTGTGCCTATTAAAGATCAATGAAAATTCACTGCACTCCACTCCTATAGTCCCGGCGTGGAGAGCACTCAGTATTTCAGCAGCTATCCTCTGCTTGTAGGCAGCGCATGAAGTCACTGCCATGTGCTGCTTCCAAGCATAAATCAGCTTCTGGCATCAGAACAAGATGCTGCGAGGGAGCGCAGTGAAGATAAATAGGATAGGTTTTTTTTTATGTTTTTCACATGGGGGCCATGCATACCAGGATAGGGATGAGGAGGCCATGCATACCAGGATAGGGATGAGGGGGCCATGCATACCAGCATGGGGATGAGGAGGCCATGCATACCAGGATAGGGATGATGGGGCCATGCATTCCAGCATGGGGATGAGGAGACCATGCATACCAGGATAGGGATGAGGAGGCCATGCATATCAAGATATGGATTAGGGGGCCATGCATTCCAGGACAGGGATGAGGGGGCATGCATACCTGGATAGGGAAGAGGAGGCCATGCATATCAGGATAGGGATGAGGGGGCCATGCATAGCAGGATAGGGGTGAGGAGGCCATGTATACCAGGATAGGGATGAGGGGGTCATGTATACCAGGATTGTGGACATATAAACCAGCATGGGGGATAATAGAGCAGAATTGACCACATTTTTCCATCACTTTTTTCTATTTTCCGCCTCTAAAACCTAGGGACATATCTACAATATGGGGACCTGGATGGGGGCTAAGTACAATATGTGGACATAACTACAATAAGAGAATCTTGATGGGGATGTAATTACAATATGGAGGCCTTTATGGGGACGTATCTACAATATGGGGACATAACTACAATATGACAACCTTCATAGGGACATATCAACAATATGGGGACCTGGATATGGAGACATAGCTACAATCTGGGGACATAACTACAACATGAGTGCACATTTGTTATTACCAAATCCATAACGACCTAAGCCCTCAATAAAAATAAAAAAACACGGCTAAAATGTTCAAAAGGTGCATAGAAAAAAATGTTATCACTAAAAATGTCCATTTGTCCTTCAAAGAATGCTGCTCCCCAAATTCAATTTTTTTTCAATATGCGGCCCATATACCCAGCCGAATTTGAGACCCCTGCTTATAAACTTTCCAGAGCAATTAAACAGGTTTACCTATAGTGTTAATTTTTTGTACAATAATGCAATATCCATAGATGTAAACATTTATTTCACTCAATAAACTTACTTTCTAGACAATATCCGCTCATGCTTAATGTATGGCACAAAAACCCAGCTAGTAACAACGCATACTGAATGATCGGTAGATATACAAGGTACAATATTAAGAGAGTGAGTTTTTATCACTTAGGCTTTCTCCACGTGGATTTCGTTTTCATGATTAATCCATAGAGATGTGCAGCATTCATTAGAGTATTGGAAATCACTCAACATTTCTGTAATTAATCAGTTTGGGAATACTAGAATATATAAAACAAGGCAAATGAACTAAATAGAAATGATTAATGTAATTGTAAATTATGTTTATCACTTTTTATGGATCAATAGCAAAAACACCAAATGATCCAATGATCCAACACAGGTATACAATAGTTTAAGGAGTATGTATACAATCTAAAATGCCTTTTTTGTTACTTATCATGTTTTCCATCGTAAACAAGGAAACAACATAAATTATTAATTTAAGTTAACCCCTTAGTGACAGAGCCAATTTGCAGCTTAATGACGGGCCAATTTTTACAATTCTGACCACTGTCACTTTATGAGGTTATAACTCTTTAACAAATCCCGCTGATTCTGAGATTGTTTTTTCATGACATATTGTATTTCTCGTTATTGGTAAAAAATTTTTACTATGACTTGCGTTTATTTATGAAAAAAAACGGAAATATGGCAACAATTTTGAAAATTTAGTGTTAGGGTCTGCGGAACGCACCAAATATAAGATGCGGAGAGGTGCGTTTGCAGCCCGGGGTCCACCGTGCAGGCAGAGCCTGCTGCTAGTAAAATGGCGCAAGAAGCGAACTCTGTTATCCCGCAGAGTCGCCAAAATAAACGCCGTAACGCGCTGTGGCAATATGTGCGAACTCTGTTAATCCACAGAGCCGCTAGAAGGAGTGCCACAGCGCTATATGGCGATGTGTGCGAACTCACTTAACGCAACTGAGTCGCAAAATAAACACGCTAGGGCGTTGTCTAGCGTTGAAAGCGAACCCTGTTACGTCACAGAGCCGCTGAGAAAAAGTTCTGTGTCCTGTCAGGCACCCAGGTACACAGTGAACAGCTAAGCGAACATAGAACGTGATCATGCGCTAATGTCCTCGCGGGAGTCACCCGCAATCTATGGCGTCTGAACGCCAGGCCCTGAATACGGCAATCAAACTTCTCACCGGTTATGCTGGCAATCTAGGGCATCTAGGACACCGACCCTGACCAGCTAGCATACCAAACTCCTCACCGATTAAGTCGGTATTCTAGGGGCTAATTTCAGCCGGGCCCTAACCACACACACGCATGACCACACTGGCGCTAAGCATATAATGATTGATATTAGCGCATGGCGGCCCAGCCATGCCACCCTTTTATAGCAACAGCTACAGGACCTGCCTGAAACAAGGACCAATGAGAAACTGTTCCAAACACATGTAGTTTCATGACCTTCCTGGCGGACCAATAGGAGCTGCTGCAGTACCTGAACATGTGACCCCTGATCTCCAATGAGAGATCTTACCCTGGGCATGCTCAGAAGGGGAAAAGCAGGACTTAGTCCCAAAGACGTCTGCTCCAGTACTGGCTATAATAGCAGATCCAGGAGAGGCAGCAGCAAGTCTCTGCACAGTACTGGAATGGCCAAGATGCTGGGACCGACGTCTCTGCTGAGCAGGCTCCATTGCAGCCGGAGATGAATGGGGGACCGCAGCGGGACTGGTTTGAGACTCTCTTTGTGCAGCATCGGGAACTCGAACCCTAACATTACCCCCCCTCCTAGGGCCCCCCTTCTTTGGGCCTCGCTGCGCTCAAAGGCAGTGATGAGCTGCGGAGCGTGAACATGCTCGGCAGGCTCCCAGGACCTATCCTCAGGCCCATAACCCCTTCAATCCACCAAATAAAATTTTTTGCCTTGTACCACCTTGCACCCAACAATGGCGTTCACCTCATGATCGTCGGTAGATGACCCCGATGTCCCGGCGGATGACTCGGAAAACCGGGAAATGGCCACGGGTTTCAGGAGGGACACGTGAAAGATGTCAGTGATACCAAGGCGAGGCGGAAGGGCTAGGCGGTAAATCACCGGGTTCACCTGCTCAAGAACTTTAAAGGGGCCCAAAAAGCGAGGTGCCAACTTGGTGGACTCTACATGTAGCCTGATGTTTTGGGCAGAAAGCCACACTAGGTCACCCGGAGCAAATGTAGGAGTGGGGCGCCGATGAGCATCGGCCGAAGACCTCATGCTCTCTTTGGAGGCCTGAATGGCATCCTATGTACGGTCCCAAATGTCCCGTGCCTCCACAGCCCAGTCTGCCACCCTGGAATCGGCGGAAGACACGGGCATGGGCACTGGTACTGGTTCAGGAGGAATGGGGTCTGTCCGGTGGAGTCAGCCACAGCATTATTTAGAGCGAACTCAGCCCACGGTAGCAAGGATGCCCAGTCATCCTGCCTGGCAGAGACAAAATGTCGCAAGTATGTGACCAAGGTCTGGTTGGCCCTCTCTACCAACCCATTCGTCTTGGGATGGTATGCAGAGGAGAGATTCAACTCAATGCTGAGTAAACGACACAGCTCTCTCCAGAACCGAGACGCAAACTGGGGACCTCGATCACTGAAAATTTTGTCTGGCATACCGTGTAGGCGGAAAATATGCCTAATGAATAATGCTGCCAAGACCCGTGCAGACGGTAACCGTGGTAACGGCACTAAGTGCACCATTTTGGAGAAGTGGTCGGTTATCACCCAGATGATGGTGCAGCCCCGAGACTTGGGTAAGCCCACCACAAAATCCATCCCGACCATCTCCCAAGGCCTGTCTGCCACCGGTAAAGGGAAAAGTAACCCAGCTGGCCGTTGTCGAGGGGACTTATTCTTGGCGCAGGAGACGCACGCCTGAACGTATTCCCTGACGTCACGGGCCATCTGCGGCCACCAGTATGTCCTCGCCAGCAACTCAGATGTCCTTTTTGTCCCAAAATGTCCACCCACCCTGGACGAATGTGCCCAAGAGAGTACTTCCGGTCGCAAATTGGTGGGCACAAAAGTCTTGCCCGGAGGCACAGACTCAAGCGAAATCGGAGCCACCGTTCTTAGGCTTTCTGTGGGAACAATAAGCCGAGGCTCCTCCTCCACCTCCTCAGAGGACACCACGGAGCGGTATAGAGCGTCTGCGCGAATGTTCTTCTCACCGGAGAGGAAATGGAGGGTGAAATGGAACCGGGAGAAAAAGAAGGACCATCTGGCCTGACGGGAATTTAGCCGCTGGGCTGTCTGCAAATACACCAAGTTCTTGTGGTCCGTGAATACTTGGAAGGGGAAGCGAGCCCCCTCCAGAAGATGTCTCCACTCGGAGAAGGCCAACTTCATAGCCAGTAACTCCCTGTCCCCGATGGAATTATTCCTCTCTGCTGGTGTAAAGGTCTTGGAAAAGAAGAAGCAGGGATGCTTCCGACCCTGGGCATCCTTTTGAAAAAGGACTGCTCCAGCACCAACAGAAGAGGCATCCACCTCTAAGATAAACGGTTTTTTCGACATCGGGGCGATGTAAGATGGGAGCACTGGCGAAATGCGACTTGATGGAGGAGAATGCCTTGGTGACCTCCTCTGACCACAACTTGGGATTAGCTCCCTTCTTGGTGAGGGCTACCAAGGGAGCTACCAAAGTAGAGAAGTGGGGAATGAATTGGCGATAGTAGTTAATGAACCCCATAAAGCGCTGCACCGCCTTAAGGGAGTGGGGTTCTTGCCAATCCATCACAGCCTGTAGATTGGTAGGATCCATAGCCAATCCCTGGGTGGAGATGATATAGCCCAGGAAAGGTAGAGACTCCTGCTCAAACATGCACTTCTCCAACTTCGCATATAGGGAATTTGCTCGCAAGAGGTCGAAGACCTTGCAGACATCTCTCCGGTGGGAGGCCATATCTGGAGAAAAGATGAGAATGTCATCCAGATAGACTACCACCGAAGTGGTCAACATATCCCGGAAGATGTCGTTCACAAAGTATTGGAAGACAGCTGGGGCATTACAGAGCCCAAAGAGCATTACCAGATATTCATAATGCCCATCCCTGGTGTTAAATGCCGTCTTCCATTCGTCCCCCTCACGGATGCGAATCAGGTTATACGCACCCCGCAGGTCTAGCTTAGTAAATACCCTTGCTCCCCGAAGCCTGTCAAAGAGCTCAGAGATTAGCGGCAAATGATACTTATTTTTACGGTGATAGCGTTGAGACCCCTATAATCAATGCACGGACGTAATTCTCCGTTCTTCTTCTGCACAAAGAAGAACTCCGCTCCCGCTGGTGACACCGACTTCCTAATGAATCCCCTTGCCAAGTTCTGAATATATTGGGACATGGCCTCTATCTCAGGAAGAGAGAGGGGATAAACCCTTCCTCTAGGAGGCTCAGCTCCAGGCAAGAGGTCGATAGGACAGTCATAGGGGCGATGAGGCGGAAGAGTCTCCGCAGCCCTCTTCGAGAAAACGTCGGCATAAGACCAATAGACCTTGGGAAGAGGAGAGAGGTCTATGGGTATCTCAGTGGTGTTGACCTGCACGCTGTCCCTAATGCATCTGCCTTTACATAAATTACCCCAACCCAGAATTCTCCCTGAAGACCACTCAATATGGGGAGAGTGGTGGCAGAGCCAGGGTAATCCCAACAAAACCTCATCTATACCCTCAGGGAGGATAAAAAATGATATATTCTCCTGATGGGAAGGAGACATAGACAAGGTGAGTGGGACAGACTGATGGGTGATTTGTGAGGGCAGAATTGCTCCGTTCCACACTCGTACCGATACTGGTTCAGCCAGCAACACCAAAGGCATGGTGTGGCGAGAAGCAAAGGAGGATGACATAAAATTCCCCTCTGCCCCAGAATCCACACACAGCTTGACGGGTAGGGTGGTAGAACCATGGGTAATTATCCCCTTGAGGAGCACTTTAGGGGCAAAACTCATGGCGTCCAGTGACCCTGTTCCTACGGTTACTGGGCGCGACTGTTTATTCAGCCGCTGTGGACATCAGTTGGCAAAATGTCCCTGCTGCTGGCAAATATAACAAATCGGGGACGGACGAGTGACCCCAGATTTAGATCCTGCAGGAGCAACCTCCTGATGGTCGGCGACTCCAGAGGGGTGGCGAAGGTAGGAGCCAACCGGACACTCTGGCTACACTGGGCACGTTCCAGCCTCCGCTCGTGGAAACGGATAAGCTTCTCCAGTGTGGCAGGAATCTCCCTGGTAGCCAAGGCGTCTTTCACATGACCCGCCAGTCCTCTCCAGAACACGGGAATGAGGACTTTATCTGGCCACTCTAATTCCGAGGCCAGAGTCCGAAATTGGACAGCAAAATGGCTGACCAAAGCCGAACCCTGGGTACTTGCCAGAAGTTTGAGCGCCGTATCGTGGGTGACCTGAGGTCCTAGAAAAACCTTTTTCAGAGCCTCCAGAAAACGAGAAGCGCTCTGCACCACACGGTCGTCGCGCTCCCACAGCGGCGTTGCCCACTCCAATGCTCTGCCCGACAGAAGAGCCATCACAAAGCCCACTTGTGCCCGATCCGTGGGGAAACGTGCAGCCAGAAGCTCGAGGTGAATGGAGCACTGACTTACGAATCCCCGACATTGCTTGCTGTCACCAGCAAACTTGTCTGGAAGCGGGAGGTGGGACAATGTAGGGACAGAGGTGGCAGAGGACAAACTGGCTGCAGCTATGCTAGCAGCCTGAACAGCGACTGCGGTAACATCCACAGCTGAGGTTGTGCGCTCAAGAGCTGCCAACCTACCCTCCAGCTGCTGTATGTACAGCTGTAAACGCTGTTCATCCGCCATTTTACTAGCCAGACCCTGGCGCTAATATTATGTTAGGGTCTGTGGAACGCACCAAATATAAGATGTGGAGAGGTGCGTTTGCAGCCCGGGGTCCACCGTGCAGGCAGAGCCTGCTGCTAGTAAAATGGCGCAAGAAGCGAACTCTGCAGCAGCGGGAACTCGAACCCTAACATTTAGCAATTTTCAAAATTTTAATTTTTATGCCCTTAAATCAGAGAGATATATCACACAAATTTCTTAATAAATAACATTTCCCACATGTCTACATCAGCACAATTTTTTAAACAAATTTTTTTTGTTACGAAGTTATAAGGGTTCAAATTTGACTAGCGATTTCTCATTTTTACAACATCATTTTTTTTAGGACTACAACACATTTGAAGTTCACTTTGAGGGGTCTATATGATAGACAATACCCAAAAGTGACAACATTCTAAAAACTGCACCCCTCAAAGTGCTCAAAACCACATTCATGAAGTATATTAACCCTTTAAATACTTCACAGGAATTTAAGCAATGTGGAAGGAAAAAATTAACATTTAACTTTTTTTGCAAAAAATTTACTCCAGAACCAATTTTTTTTAAATTCACAAGTGTTAAAAGAGAAAATGAACCACAAAATTTGTTGTGCAATTTCTCCTGAATACGCCGATATCCCATATGTGGGGGTAAACCACTTTTTGGGTGCACGGCAGAGGTCGCAAGGGAAGGATCGCCGTTTGACTTTTTCAACGCAGAATTGGCTAGTCGTCATGACGTGTTTGAGAGCACTTGATGTGCATAAACAGTGGAAGCCCCCAACAAGTGACCCCATTTTGGAAACTAAACCCCTTAAGGAACGTATCTATATTATCTATCTAGTGGTGAGCACTTTGAACCTTCAAGTGCTTCACAGAAGTTTATAACGTAGAGCTGTGAAAATAAAAAATCATTTTTTTCCTCAAAAATGATTTTTAGCCATTTATTTTTTATTTTCCCAAGGATAACAGGAGAAATTGGACCACAAAAGTTGTTGTGCAATTTTTCCTGAGTACGCTGATACCCCATATGTGCGGGGAACCACTGTTTGGTCGCATGGGAGAGCTTGCAAGGGAAGGAGTGCCATTTTGTAATGCAGACATTAATGTAATGTTCTGCGGGCGTCATGTTGTGTTTGCAGAGCCCTTGATGTGCCTAAAAAGTAGAAACCACCCGCAAATTATACCATTTTGGAAACGAGACTCTTCAAGGAGCTTATCTAGATGTGTGGTGAGCATTTTGAACCCCAAAGTGCTTCACAGAAGTTTATAAACGCAGAACCATGAAAAAAAAAAATCATTTTTTTTCCTCAAAATGATTTTTTAGCTAGCTATTTTTTATATTCCAAAGGGTAACAAGAGAAATTAGAACCTCAAAATTGGTGTGCAATTTGTCCTGAGTACAGTATATGTAGGGGTAAACCACTGTTTGCAGGGCTTGGAAGAGAGGGAGCACCATTTCACTTTTTGAATGCCATGTCGTGTTTGGAGAACCCCTGATGTGCCTAAATAGTGGAAACCCCTCAATTCTAGCTCCAACCCTAACCCCAACACACCCCTAACCCTAGTCCCAACCCTAACCCTAATCCCAACCCTAACCCTAATCCTAACACTAATCCCAACAACCTAATTGTAACCCTATCCCTAATTCTAACCCTAATTCCAACCCTAACCCTAATTATAACCCTAACCCTAATGAAAAAATGAAATAAATATATTTTCTTTATTTTATTTTATGTCCCTAACTAAGGGAGTGATAAAGGGAGGGTTTATTTACTATTTTTTTTATTTTGATCACTGTGATAGCGCTTATCACAGTGATCAAAATGTACCTGCACTAAATGAATGAATCTACCGGCCATTTTCTCTGCAGGAAGAAGACGACGGGAGCTGCGGGAGCCATGGGAGGATGAGGGGACACCGGGAGGTACAGGGGACAGATCGAGGGACCCGGGGACCCTATTTCTCTCCCCTCTGATGTGCGATCACATCAGAGGAGAGAGAAATTAAATGGGAAATCACTGCTTTTTTTTGTGGTCGCCGTTATATGGTTAATAACGGCAATCGCAAAAGTGGGGTTGGTAAAAACTGACCCGAATCATGTTCTCTGGGGTCTCGGCTAGCCGAGACCCCGGAGAAAATCCGACTTTGGAGGGGGCACTATATACTTTCTCCACAGCACTGTGAATTCACGGCTCTGTGGTTTAAGTACCCTTAACCATCACCATTAAAAGGCGTATCGGCGGTCGTTAAGGGGTTAAAGAGGATGAGACCAATTAGATGAGAAGAAATGCTTCTACAGCAAAATAGGGTAGATGATAAATCATGCTTGGTCTATGGCAGTATTCCCCAACTCCAGTCCTCAAGAGCCAACAACAGGTCATGTTTTCAAGATTTCATTAGTATTTTTCATCTGATGGAATTATTGCCTGTACAGGTACAGCAATTATCACAATTATTACCTGGGCCATACAAAGGAAATCCTGAAAACATGAACCATTGGTGGCTCTTGAGGACTGGAGTTGGGGAACACTGGTCTAGGATGGCAAGACCATAATTTTTCTCATCGGAGAAAATCGGGCCAATCACGCTAATCACACTCTGATCAGAGTTTGATCAGAGTGTGATTAGATTTTTTGGATGAGGAGAAGATGAAATAAAAAGATCCATCTTCTATTCTATCATTCCATGAAAATCAGACTGTTCCCAGATGTCATCTGTGAGCAATTCGATTGTTTCCATGGGCTCATTGACTTGCATGGCTGAGTGCAATCCGATAATTGGGGCATGCAGCTATTTTTTTCCTCGGACTGACTCGGCACAAGAAAAAAATCACACATGTGGATGGCCCCCATAGATTAACATTGTTCTGAGTGTGATACAATGTTTTGTCGGATCACACTCGGACTGAAAATGCAGTCATGCGTACGAGCCCTAGGAGATGAGAAAATCTCTTCAAATTTATTTGTCACTTTCCATCAAATCAACTGGCATTTTCAATTTAGCCTGAATACAATTTGGACCAAATCAAAAGTGCCCTGATTGTTATGAAAAGATGTTCATTACACTTTGAGTTCTCTCCGAACCCCAAAGCAGAAGACATTGAGTGGAGTGTGGTGTAATGACCCCTGATGCAGCTAGGGGGCACTGTGTATGGCCCTCGGGATATGGATGGAGGCATGTGATGGATGGACGTTATGTATCACAGAGGTGGGTGGCCCTGTGATGGAAGCCTGGATATGTTTTGGTTCAGCAGATCTACTGCTGAGTTGTACTATATATTGGGAGGCTTCCAGGTGACTAGGTGTCACGCGGTCTTATGATATGTGTACGATGTCAGTAAACTATTCTTAAAAGAACAACACTCTATACAACATATAGATTAGCAACATCAGCATGTAAATATAGAATAGATTTACCTGACACGATATCCGTTGAACTCAGGGTTAATCTTGAGGACTTGATACACTGTCACAGGAAAGAGGAGGACCGGGGGTCTAACCTGACCCTAAACTGGGGTCCTAACTAATCCCTCACCTTGGAGGTACTGATAATGGTTCAGAGGTCCAAGTCTCCAGCCTAACCCTGTCTCCTATCAGTCCCTGAACCCTGTAATCAGTCCTAAGAAGGATTCTGATTACCACCAAAGGGATATGGGCTGATCTCTGCTAAATACACAGATTAGACATATAAGACAGACTGGAGAAAACACAGACTTGCATACACACTCAAACACAGAAGGAACATAAAAGATCTGGGATATTAAACTCTAAGCAAGGTGAGCTTAAAACAACTAAGGAGCTCTTTAACTTAAGTCTATACAGATACAATCCTATCTGTGGTCTGCATGAAGAATTTCACTGGCAACTCCCAACACAGACAACCAGAGATTTAAAGGAAACCAATCAACAAATAATTAATTGCAGCCGGGAGAAAACTGCACCCAGTCCCAGAACTGAGCACAGACAGAATTAACTCCCTAACTGCCAAACACAAAGAAACAGCAACTCAGCTGTGAGAAGTCAGAATGTGCAACCGCGACGATCTTCGTGGCGATGCACACATGACAGTACCCCCCCTTCTATGAGGGGCCTCCGGACCCTCAGGGCCAGGTTTGCCCGGGTGAGTTCTGTGGAAGGTCCGCACCAAACGATCTGCGTTAATGTCAGACGCAGGAACCCACGTCCTCTCCTCTGGACCATACCCCTTCCAATGCACCAAGTACTGAAGGGACCGGCGATTCAGACGTGAGTCAATGATCTTTGACACTTGAAACTCCAAGTTACCATTGACCACCACTGGAGGAGGAGGTAGAGGTGATGGTATGACTGGTGCCACGTACCTCTTAAGTAATGACTTGTGGAACACATTATGAATTTTAAACGTAGGAGGGAGGTCCAGACGAAATGCCACAAGATTAATTATGGAACTGATCCTGTACGGCCCGATGAATCTGGGGCCCAGCTTCCAGGAGGGAACTTTAAGTTTTATATTCCTGGTAGACAACCATACCAGATCGTTCACATTAAGATCTGGACCAGAAACTCTCCTCCTATCAGCCATACGTTTATAACGGTTCCCCATAGCACTCAGATTATTCAATACACCCTCCCACACTGAAGCAAGTGACGACGAGAAACGCTCCTCCTCAGGAACCCCAGAAGGGCCCTCTCCATTGAATGTACAAAACTGGGGATGAAAACCATATGCCCCAAAAAACGGGGACTTACCAGTGGACTCGCTCCGCCTGTTGTTAAGAGCGAACTCTGCCAGAGGCAAGAAAGAAGACCAGTCCTCCTGGTTCTCTGAGACAAAACACCGAAGATAAGTCTCTAGGCTTTGATTCAGACGCTCTGTCTGACCATTGGTCTGCGGATGAAAAGCCGAGGAAAATGACAATTGCATCCCCCGACGTAAACAAAATGCCCTCCAAAACTTGGACACAAACTGAGACCCCCTATCTGACACCACATCAGAAGGCAACCCATGAAGTCTCACAATCTCCCCAATGAACACCTGCGCCAGAGTTTTAGCATTAGGGAGGGCAGGAAGAGCAATGAAATGTGCCATCTTACTGAACCTGTCAACAACCACCAGTATGACAGTCTTCCCTGACGACTGAGGAAGGTCCGTGATGAAGTCCATAGACAAATGAGTCCATGGACGCTCCGGAAGTTTCAAGGGTAAGAGGGTCCCAGACGGACGGGTATGAGGGGTCTTAGAGCGAGCACAAACCCCACAGGACGCGACAAAAGTTAAAACATCTTTATTAACGTTAGGCCACCAAAACCGGCGAGAAAGGAGATCTAAAGTAGCCTTACTCCCTGGATGTCCTGCTAAAGCAGAATTATGATGTGCCTCAATAACCTTTTGTCTCAACTGATTTGGGACAAACAGTCTCCCTGGAGGTCCTGCAGGGGCGTCCCCCTGAGCCTCTAACACCTCCTCCTCAAGCTCAGAACATACAGCCGACACTACCACCCCCTCCTGAAGGATAGGACTCGGGTCATCCATTTTCCCGGCCCCTGGGAAACTGTGAGACAAGGCATCCGCCTTAACATTCTTAGATCCAGGGCGATAAGTGACAACAAAATTAAACCTGGTAAAAAACAACGACCATCGAGCTTGTCTGGAATTCAGACGCTTAGCAGATTCCAAATACAGCAGGTTCTTGTGATCAGTAATGACGGTGACCGGGTGGCCTGCCCCCTCCAAAAAGTGACGCCATTCTTCAAAAGCCAACTTAATGGCCAAAAGTTCCCTATTGCCGATATCATAATTCCTTTCGGCGGACGACAATTTTTTAGAAAAGAAAGCGCACGGATGCCATTTACCAGGGGACGGACCCTGGGACAATATTGCACCCACCCCTACGTCAGACGCGTCCACCTCCACAACGAACGGCTGTGATGCATCTGGTTGGATGAGAACGGGTGCCGAAGCAAAACATTTTTTCAAAGAGGAAAAAGCTTGGCAAGCTTTGTCCGACCATTTAGAAAAATCCGTCCCTTTTCTTGTCATGTCAGTGAGAGGTTTGACAACAGATGAGAAATTACAAATAAATTTCCGGTAGTAGTTAGCAAACCCCAGAAAACGCTGCAGAGCCTTAAGATCCTCTGGCTGATCCCATTCAAGCACTGCTCTCACCTTTTCAGGGTCCATACGGAAACCGGAGGCTGACACCAAGAAACCCAAAAACTGAAGTTCCTGTACGGCGAATACACACTTTTCCAGTTTGGCGTATAGTTTATTGTCTCGCAAGATCTGCAACACCTGTCTCACATGCTCCTGGTGAGACACAAGATCTGGTGAGTAAATTAAAATGTCATCCAAATATACGACCACAAACAGCCCCACCAGATGACGAAAAATGTCATTAACAAAATGTTGGAATACTGCTGGTGCAGTAGTCAGACCAAAAGGCATGACAAGGTTCTCATAATGTCCCTCCGGCGAGTTAAACGCCGTTTTCCACTCATCCCCCTCTTTTATCCTAATCAGATTATACGCCCCCCTGAGATCCAATTTAGAGAACCATTTGGCGCCAACAATTTGATTGAAGAGATCAGGAATCAGAGGGAGTGGATACGGATCTCGAACAGTAATCCGATTAAGTTCGCGGAAATCCAAGCAAGGGCGTAGGCCTCCATCTTTTTTCTTCACAAAGAAGAACCCCGCGGCCACTGGGGAAGATGAAGGTCTAATATGCCCTTTGGCCAGACTTTCCGAAATATAATCTTTCATAGCCTGCCTCTCAGGACCAGAAAGGTTATACAACCTAGCTTTAGGTAACTTAGCATCAGGAAGTAAATTAATAGAGCAGTCATACACGCGATGAGGAGGCAACTCCTGACACCCCTCCTCAGAGAACACATCCCCAAAGTCCTCCAAAAAAGGAGGCAAAGTACTAGGCACGACCGCACTGATGACTGTGTTCATGCAGTTACTTTTGCAAAACTCCCCCCATTGGCTTATATCTCTGGACTGCCAATTAATCACAGGGTTATGTTTAACCAACCAAGGAAGTCCCAACACAATAGGAGTAGGTAGACCCTCCAACACATAACAAGATAATAGTTCCCTATGTATTGCCCCTACCCGAAGGTCAATGTTATGATCCTCATGAACAAAGCTACCTTGGTCGAGAGGCCTGGCGTCAATGGAGAATATAGGGATCGGTTTGACCAATACACTCAGATGCATACCTTGAGCCTGAGCAAACTGAGCGTCAACCAGATTAGCCCCGGACCCACTATCAAGAAGAACAGAAAATCTCTCCACTCTCGTACCAACCACCACCTCCACTGGTACAAGGAACTGAGAAGAACTAGCGGACGAAATACATACTCCCAGGTTGTCGTCCACCACACAACCTGGGATTAACAGTTTTCCGGCGACTTTTTGCTCAACAAGGCACGGGATGGACATCCCCCAACAAAATGTCCCTCTTTCCCGCAGAAGAAACACCTTCTAGTCCTGCGGCGTACCGCCAATCCCCTCCTACGAAATGATGTCCCTCCCAACTGCATAGGCTCCTCCGAACAGACAAGGGGAACCTCAACATAAGGGACTTTAGTAGTAGGTGGAGTAACAACAGGGGCGGAGTTACCTCGCACCTCTCCCGGAGCTGTCTATCAGTACGGATAGCTAGGGCCATAGCAGCCTCCAGTGATGGAGGAGAATCATACTGAGCCAAAACGTCCTTTAATTTGTCAGAAAGCCCATGACAAAACTGGCTCCTAAGAGCTGGGTCATTCCACTGAGTATCTGTGGCCCATCTACGGAACTCAGAAGCAAATTCCTCCACCGGACGATCTCCCTGCTGTATCTTACGTAACTTTGTCTCAGCAAAAGAGACCCGATCTGGGTCATCATATACCAAACCCAGGGCAGTAAAAAATCGATCTACTGACTGTAGAGCCGGGGATCCCGGAGTAAGGGAGAAGGCCCAGGATTGAGGGTCCCCTTGTAGGAGCGAGATAACAATTCCCACTCTCTGCTCTTCACTCCCTGATGATCGAGGCCGAAGCCGAAAATACAATTTACATGCTTCCCTGAAGGTAAAAAATTTGTCTCGCCCACCAGTGAACCTGTCCGGGAGAGCTACTTTAGGTTCAAATCTGGTTTGCTCCGAGGGAGACAAAACTTTGGACTTAATGTCCGTCAGCTCCATGGATAATCCCTGCAACTGCAGAGCCAGCTGGGCTACTGGATCCATGGCAACTGGGAATAATTTTATGGGCCAGTGAAAATGTCACGCGGTCTTATGATATGTGTACGATGTCAGTAAACTATTCTTAAAAGAACAACACTCTATACAACATATAGATTAGCAACATCAGCATGTAAATATAGAATAGATTTACCTGACACGATATCCGTTGAACTCAGGGTTAATCTTGAGGACTTGATACACTGTCACAGGAAAGAGGAGGACCGGGGGTCTAACCTGACCCTAAACTGGGGTCCTAACTAATCCCTCACCTTGGAGGTACTGATAATGGTTCAGAGGTCCAAGTCTCCAGCCTAACCCTGTCTCCTATCAGTCCCTGAACCCTGTAATCAGTCCTAAGAAGGATTCTGATTACCACCAAAGGGATATGGGCTGATCTCTGCTAAATACACAGATTAGACATATAAGACAGACTGGAGAAAACACAGACTTGCATACACACTCAAACACAGAAGGAACATAAAAGATCTGGGATATTAAACTCTAAGCAAGGTGAGCTTAAAACAACTAAGGAGCTCTTTAACTTAAGTCTATACAGATACAATCCTATCTGTGGTCTGCATGAAGAATTTCACTGGCAACTCCCAACACAGACAACCAGAGATTTAAAGGAAACCAATCAACAAATAATTAATTGCAGCCGGGAGAAAACTGCACCCAGTCCCAGAACTGAGCACAGACAGAATTAACTCCCTAACTGCCAAACACAAAGAAACAGCAACTCAGCTGTGAGAAGTCAGAATGTGCAACCGCGACGATCTTCGTGGCGATGCACACATGACACTAGGAGAGCTGGGCGGGTCCAGTCACCTACAAACCCACCCAAGGGGCTTGTGTCTAAATACCTGGGATAAAACCTGCATGTAATGGTGTAGCTGAAGGACCTGTGGTGAGGTCATGACCATGTGACATAACCATGTGATTCCTGACCTCACCTGTGGGTGGAGTTACACCTATGTAATGGAGTGTGTTTTGCACCTGTGAGAGAGTGTGTGGGAGTCTGCCAGTGTGGACAGGCTTCCATGTGTCCAAGGTGGGACATTACAGAGAGGTCTCTGTGACTGAAGAGCGAGGCTCCAGGCAGGAGCTGAAGCATTGAAGAGTGTATTGTATGTTACCATATGGTTTATGATGCAATAAACCTAAAGACTTTTTGCATAAGAAAGTGTCTCTTGAATTACCTCTGAAGCAGCCGAGTGAGTAAAACCTTACAATTGGTGGATGGAATGCTGGCAGCGACCCAAGGAGCACATGTTCCAGGACTGGGAATCAGGAACCAGAGGAGGAACGGACGGTCTGTGAAAACCGTGAGTGTGACCAGTGGTCACGAATAAACTGTGTTGATGTTTATGGGGTGCCTCTGATATGAGGTTTCTGAAGAAACTGTTAAGCAGTGGTGACAGACAGGAGTCTGTGTTATGTGACCGGGGTCATAGAGAAGTAAGCAAAAAGCATGCTGAGAGGATACCTCAGAGGAGGTGTCCGGAAATCTCTGTGGCCAAGAGTGACAGACAGGAGTCTGTGGTGTGCTGACGGGTCAGTGAGAAAGACTGTATTTTTGTGTTTGTTGGGTACCTCTGAGGCTGAGGTCTCCAGGAACCTGTGTGGCTGACGCCAACAGGGGACGGTCTTGACAACCGTGCTAGGCTGGTCGGGATCAGTGAGAAGAATCAGTGAGAAACTATTTTTTTTTTTGGTGTTTTTTTTTTCTTCTTCTGGAACACGTGTGAGGTGTTTGCTGTGGCTCGGAGGAGTCATGAAGGTGACAAGCGGCTGGCTGTGACTCGTGGGGTCACGAAGGTGACAAGCGGCAAGACAGCGCAGCGTGCAGAGACCTGTGGTAGCAGGAGCTACAGTGACTTGCAGCAAGAGGTTCTGCAGCAGCTAGAGCTGCAGTGGCAACAGCGGCTTGTGCGCGGCAGCCGGAGGTGCTGGCGGGTGGTGGCAGTACCAGCAGGAGCTGGTGAGGTACCATAAGGACATCAGGTCCAGAGTGGGTGACCTTTTAAAGTGACGGTACCAGCCCTGAGAGACATAAGGGTCTGTGCGGACTGGGGCCTGTTAGAGCCGTGATGTGTACCCCAGTGTTGGGTGGTGTCCCTAGAGGGGGAGGAGTCCCAAAAGGGGGGCGGCAACCCAAAACAGGGATGGTTACCCAAAAGGGGGCGGAGTCCCAAAAGGGGGCGGTATCCCAAATTGGGGTGGCGGCAGGAAAAGAGGTGGCGATGATTAAGCTGAAGGACGGTTGCCAGGTTCAGGGTCCGAACAGCGCATGTCCAGGATGTTGTACTGACTTTCCATCTGACAAGGTGTCAGGGAGCTGTTCTGTAGAAGTCAATGGAGAGTGTGTGATTGGACTTCTGGACTCAGGGAGCCAGGTGACACTGGTGAGCGCCACACTCCCTGTCTATCTGATTCCCGGAAGGAAGATGGAAGTCCACTGCGGACATGGAGTCTCTAGGGATTATCCTGTGTCCACGGTAATCATTGAGACGTCCACTATTATTGCTACCCATGATATCCCTGTAGTCCCGGACTTACCATACCCTGTAGTAATTGGCCAGGACTTTAAACGGTTTTGGGATTTGTGGGAGGAAAGAGGAGTGCTTGATTGCTCAGAAGGGAGCAAGAATGACCCTAAGGGAGTCTCACCACAGCAGGCTGCTGTAGTGGGTCCTGATGGTGTGATGTGTGAAAAGAAGGTAACACCTAATATCGATAGTCTAGAGTTCCAGGTGACCAGAAGAAAGTGTGGGTCAGACCAACTCGGGGACTTGGACGTGACAAGACTTGTGACCGTGAGAAATGGTACAGCTCCAGAAAAGGGGGCAGAGACCTGTCTAAGTGGGGACGTGCAGTTCCAGGATGACAGGGGGAGTGGGAGTGACTCCTATGCAGACTGTGACTCGACTGCAAGGGAAAGCGAGTGCCGTAACGTGGAGCCGAGTAAAAATGGCCGATCTTCCTCTCGCCGCAGGGGCCGTGGAAAGGCGGGACAGGCTACATCCTCTAAGAAGCAAAATGATGAGGAAGAGTCAGGGTCAGGTACCGGTCAGGTGACTGTCCTTAATGAGGAGATAGAGCTGTGTAAAGAAACAGTGAAAGAGGCAGTCGAGCAGGAAAGGGTCCTGAGACGAATGATTGATCACAAAGTGGAGGAGCTGGAGAAGGAAGTCTTTAAGCTGAGAAATCATCTGTCAGCGTGTAAGAGTATGAACAAGGCTCTATGGAAAGAGACGGAGGTGCTCAGAGAGGCCCAAGAGAAACATCAGCAGGAGTGTCGCTGCTTGGCAGAAGAGCGAGATAGAGTTCTCCGAGAGCTCAAGATAGAGGAGGAGACTAGTGCCCAGCTCCAGAAATCTACGGGAGAAGAAATCCAGCAGGAGAAGTGCCATGCAGATGGTCACACAAAGGAGATCGAGGTCTTGGAAAACCGTACTAACGCTCAGGACGAGGAGGTCCAACAGTCTGTCCAAGAAGGTGACGGGTCGGTTTTCAAGTGTATAATAGAGGTACCCGAAGACATGCAAGAAGCTTGTGCCAGTGAGGATGTGCATGAGGCCTTTAGAAAAGCGGTAGAAGCATGCAGTGTGAACTGGGTGCCAGAGATGAAACAGTTAGTCATACTGTCGACTAGGGAAGTCACAATGAAGCGGGTGGCTATCCTGAGGGACATGCACCTACAGTCATGGCCAAAAGTTTTGAGAATGACACAAATATTATATTTTCACATGATCTGCTGCCCTCTGGTTTTTATGTGTGTTTGACAGATGTTTTTATCACAGACAGAAATATAATAATTGCAAACATATCTGTAACAAAAGCTTATATTGACAGTTAGAATGAGTTAATGCAGCAAGTCAATATTTGCAGTGTTGACCCTTCTTCTTCAGGACCTCTGCAATTCTCCCTGGCATGCTCTCAATCAACTTCTGGACCAAATCCTGACTAATAGCAGACCATTCTTGCACAATCAATGCTTTCATTTTGTCAGAATTTTTAGGTTTTTGTTTGTCCACCCGTCTCTTGATGATTGACCACAAGTTCTCAATGGGATTAAGATCTGGGGAGTTTCCAGGCCATGGACCCAAAATCTCTATGTTTTGTTCCCTGAGCCATTTAGTTATCACCTTTGCTTTATGGCAAGGTGCTCCATCATGCTGGAAAAGGCATTGTTGATCGCCAAACTGCTCTTGGAGGGTTGGGAGAAGTTGCTCTGGGAGGACATTCTTTATTCATGGCTGTGTTTTTAGGCAAGACTGTGAGAGAGACGATTCCCTTGGCTGAGAAGCAACCCCACACATGAATGGTTTCAGGATGCTTAACAGTTGGCATGAGACAAGACTGGTGGTAGCGCTCACCTTGTCTTCTCCGAATGAGGCGTTTTCCTGATGTCCCAAACAATCGAAAAGGGGATTCATCAGAGAAAATAACTTTACCCCAGTCCTCAGCAGTCCACTGCCTGTACCTTTTGCAGAATATCAGTCTGTCCATGATGTTTTTTCTGGAGAGAAGTGGCTTCTTTGCTGCCCTCCTTGAGACCAGGCCTTGCTCCAAGAGTCTCCGCCTCACAGTGCGTGCAGATGCACTCACACCTGCCTGCTGCCATTCCTGAGCAAGCTCTGCACTGCTGGTAGCCCGATCCCACAGCTGAAACACTTTTAAGAGATGGTTCTGGCACTTGCTGGTCTTTCTTGGGCGCCCTGAAGCCTTTTTGGCAACAATGGAACCTCTCTCCTTGAAGTTCTTGATGATGCGATAGATTGTTGACTGAGATGCAATCTTTCTAGCTGTGATACTCTTCCCTGTTAGGCCATTTTTGTGCATTGCAATGATGACTGCACGTGTTTCTTTAGAGATAACCATGGTTAACAGAAGAGAAACAATGATGCCAAGCACCAGCCTCCTTTTAAAGTGTCCAGTGATGTCATTCTTACTTAATCATGACAGATTGATCTCCAGCCATGTCCTCATCAACACCCACACCTGTGTTAATGGAGCAATCACTGAAAAGAGGTTAGCTGGTCCTTTTAAGGCAGGGCTGCAATGATGTTGAAATGTGTTTTGGGGGATAAAGTTCATTTTCTAGCCAAATATTGACTTTGCAAGTAATTGCTGTTAAGCTGATCACTCTTTATAACATTCTGGAGTATATGCAAATTGCCATTAGAAAAAGTGAAGCAGTAGACTTTGTAAAAATTAATATTTGTGTCATTCTCAAAACTTTTGGCCATGACTGTACATTGTCTCCGCACAAAGCAAATGATCCTGTTGAGAAATCACGAAGCCACTCGACGTCTGGAGCAAGTAAGAAAGACTCAAAATCAGCTTGGCTTGATGGAAGACATCGTTCAAGTGCCCAGAGGTCTGGTGAAGAAGGTCATCGGAAGACTCAGGAAAGTGATGCAGGAGATGGTAAATAAGTCCGGTGTGACGAGAGTCAGGATTCCGGCTGATGACGAAGTCCAGGTCAAGGGTGAAGATGGGATGGTCCCATTCCTCGTTGTCGGATCCAGGGAGAGCCTTGGGAATATCCGGATGCTCCTGGAGTATCGTGTGTCATACTTGAGAGAAGTAGAGCAGCTACGACTGGAGAGGGAGCAGGTCAACAGAAAACTACGGGAAATGGAAAGAAGATGGTCGCCACCTTCAACCCGTGGTATTGAGAGGCGAAGAGATTCGCTTAAGACGAGAAGTCCTCAAGCTGGAGATAATACAGGAAATAGTGATGCCTCAGTTAGCTCAGTGATGAGTGACCTAAGCAGGAGAACCTGTAGTGGACGAAATGAAAAGGACTCAGACCAGACAGGACGTATGAGTGCAAGTGAAATGCGACGCCGTACTGACCGCTGGGGATGCGGGTAGTCTGACAGGGGGGCCTCGTCAGCAACAGATTTGACAGAGTCGGAGGACAGACGCCTACCAAAGAGATTAGTAGCAGGGTCCGACTTAGAGAGACGGTTTGACTGGCACAGACGACCGAGAAGGATCTCTGGTCGGGTAAAAAAGTGTTCAACCCCACAAGTTTGAACAGAGGGTGGAGGTATGTGGTGTAATGACCCCTGATGCAGCTGGGGGACACTGTGTATGGCCCTCGGGATATGCATGGAGGCATGTGATGGATGGACGTTATGTATCACAGAGGTGGGTGGCCCTGTGATGGAAGCCTGGATATGTTTTGGTTCAGCAGATCTACTGCTGAGTTGTACTATATATTGGGAGGCTTCCAGGTGACTAGGAGAGCTGGGCGGGTCCAGTCACCTACAAACCCACCCAAGGGGCTTGTGTCTAAATACCTGGGATAAAACCTGCATGTAATGGTGTAGCTGAAGGACCTGTGGTGAGGTCATGACCATGTGACATAACCATGTGATTCCTGACCTCACCTGTGGGTGGAGTTACACCTATGTAATGGAGTGTGTTTTGCACCTGTGAGAGAGTGTGTGGGAGTCTGCCAGTGTGGACAGGCTTCCATGTGTCCAAGGTGGGACATTACAGAGAGGTCTCTGTGACTGAAGAGCGAGGCTCCAGGCAGGAGCTGAAGCATTGAAGAGTGTATTGTATGTTACCATATGGTTTATGATGCAATAAACCTAAAGACTTTTTGCATAAGAAAGTGTCTCTTGAATTACCTCTGAAGCAGCCGAGTGAGTAAAACCTTACAGGAGGTAAAAAGATAAAAAAAAAACCTCCAAAATACGTTACCCCTATACATGTTCACACGACTCCTTATGCCATCTCATCTGCAGTTAATCTCCAGTTCTTTGCTGGGGCCCAAGTGGTCATGTGGGAGCCAATGAATATCATTGATGTGACTGCATGAGCCTCAGAGCTGGAAGAGCCAAAGATCCGCACAAAGGAACGCGGAACAGTGTTGCTACGATGGAGGTGGCATATACAGTCAGTATAAGGACTAAGACAGGTGAGAATAACCCCTTACTAACATATGACATTCAGTTATGTCATATGCCAGCTTCCTGACTTTGATCTAGGCTTGAAATCCAAGTCGGCATTTTTCCTGGCAGATGGCTGTCACCAGGTTTGACCGATATAAGATGCGGCCACTACCTTTCAGGCCTAATATACAGCATTCTATGATGCTGTATATCTTCCACCAACAAGTCTTGCAATACAAGAAAATGGCCTTTTATTGTATTCATCTGTGGGGGGATGTGGTCTGAGGGGTGTCGCTGGTCTTGGTCCTGCGTCTCCTTTCTTTTTGTAATGCCTCCTTGCTTCTTGTGGATGACGCATCCCTACGTTATCCACACAGTCTCCCCGGCATTGCGCTCATATGTAGAGATACTTCTCTGTCCTGACTAGGGCAGAGTAAAGCATTGCATTGCGCTTGTGCCTGGACTCTGCAGTAAAAGTCTGATCTATTAAAATATATAATTAATTAACCTGATTGGTAAACGGCATAATGAGAAAAAGTCAAAACACCAGAATTCTGTTTTTTTGGTCACTGCAATACTGCAATAAAATGCAAAAGAGGCAATTAATACATCGTATCTGCGCCAAAAATGATATCAGTAAAAATGTCAGCTAAGGGCATGCAAAATAAGTCCTTACACAACCCTGCTGACCAAAAATTTTACATATTAAGAGTCTCAGAGAATGGCGACATAAGTAAAAAAAATGCTTTCACACAAATGAAATGAATGGCAAATTGAGTCGAATACTGACCAGGTGCAGCTGGTATAGTTGTCCAGTCATCCAACTGTATGTACAAGTCCTGTGGGATCCACATCTGGTTCATTTTAAAGAATGTTAACTTTCCTCTAAATTGGATGTGGACAGAAGAATGTGCCTTTCTGTGATTGCACTCCTTGCTGTGCTAAACACATGTTCTGACATGACACTTGCCGCAGGGCAGGCCAGCACCTCCAAGGCATAAATGGCAAGCCCAGGCCATGTGTTCAATTTGGAGATCCAGGAGTTAAATGGGGCAAACCCATCTGTTAGTACATGGAGACGTGTGGACTTTTCCAGTGTTGTATAAACACTGGCTCCTGCTAATATGAACCCTATTAGATGGTGGTGCTGTATGTTGTGGCATGTTCATAAACTCTTGCCTTATTTTGGCCATTCTAACACTGCCCTCTGAGGTGCTGGTGGTGTCCCAGCTGCATTGACGACTTCCTCCTCTGCCTCTGCCTTGTTCTTCCACTGAGCCCCCACTGTCAGGTGGCAAAGCCATGAGTAGTTTCTCTACCATCTTTTGCTTGTATTCACGTATTTGGCACTCCCACACCAGTTATGGAAGTAATGATAGTACCATGTCCTTGTAGAGGGGATCCTACACTGGGGACACCCCGTAATCTACACTGGTAAGAATATGGGGAACTCGGCGGTCGTTGCGCAGGCACTGAAGCATGTATTGGCTCATGTGTTAGGCGCCTGGATTCTCCCCCTGCACAGGGTGGATCCCAAACCTTGTCTTCTCCTGCGGTCTCCCATTCGGTTCCAACCTGCTGCTCAGCAGAGACCGACGTCTTGCTCAGACTCGGGCTGTAGGTATTGTTACTGCTGCCTCTCCAGGTTCAGCTATGGTAACTAGCAATAGACAGCGGCGTGCAGCCTTTCCTGAGACTAAGTCTGGGATTCACGCTACTGAGCATGCTTGTGAGGTGACCGCTCATTGGTGGTCGGCCATCAGCTCTTCAGGCCCTGTGCCGGCTCCTTATTGGCCAGCAAGCAAGGTCCTGTATGACTGGACTTAGGCGCAGTCTATAAAAGGATCTTTGGCGTGCTCGTCGGCGTACTAAGATCATTTGTATTTGTGTGTGAGTGGATACGCTGTTGTGAATGTGTTGGAGATGAGTTCTGACCAAAAGCTCCCTCTGGTGGTTGCAGACAGTGCTGAACCATTTAGTGAAGATTGGCAATCAGGAGTTACAGACTGGTCCTATATAAGGGAGGTTCCCTCCCATCAGGGTTGCCGGTGATCAATTGTTCTTGTCTAACTGCTGTTGTTCCTGGTTCACTTGGAAGCCTGCTGAGTCTTGCCTCTTCTCTGCTCTCAGATAAGACATTTTCTGTTTTTATTTCTGTGCTTGCTTTTTGCATTGTTTCCTGCACTCTTGTGGAGGTCAGCCAGGTCCCCTCCGGGGGGCTTGTGCTCCTCTCAATTTGTCTGAGCCTCTGTTATTTGTTCATTTGCCTTTTCCAGTCTTTTCAGTGGCTGCGGCTTGGTTTTGTTACACCAGAGAACTAATTTAGGTGGTAGAGGTCGTGTGATCTCAGGTGTTTTTGTAATTAGTAGAGTTGGTACTTTTAGGGTTTTTTGGGGTTGCAGTAAGTGTCCTTCCTATCCTTTTCTGTCTAAGAAGTTTGGGCCCCAACGTTTGCTCATACTATTTTCTGTCTGTGTTTGTATTTCCTCTTGTCTAACCGCCATTACATGTTTGGGGGCTTCCTTTGTTCTTTGGGGATCTGCTCCGGGGCAGATAGTTTTCCTCTTTCTGTCTTTAGGTGTAGTTAGCTTCTCAGGCTGTGACGAGGCGTCTAGGACCAACGTAGGTACGCTCCACGGCTGCCTTTAGTTGTGGTGGTTAGTCAGGGTACTGCAATCCAGTAGATTCCAACCTCTCTGGTGTATTGCCGTCTTTGCCTGCTCTCCTTAGCTACCAAAACATAACAATACGCTACAAATCTGTTTACACATGTGTGTGGGCTGAGACTCCGCCGCTCTGTCGACATGTGTGAACATCTAGCTTCACCTAGAGAGGCAGGTTTTTACTCGGCTTGACCTAGTGCCTGTCTCGGCCACGTGTGCTGCTTAGCACGGGCTGTTTACAGGGCACAGTCAACCCATGTGCTCTGGCCCCCACCTTTTGGTACCGCTCTGCGGTCAGTTGAGCTTGTGCTCTTTTATGCCACCCGTGGTGCTCTTAGTTAGCTTTGTTTTTGCTGCCACTCAGCAGTGTGCCGAGTTGGTTGCCCTGGCCGGTGCTCTCCTGTCTGAGAAGTTATCAGAACATGCAGACCCGTGCTTACTCCACACAGGATGGCGTTTAACCCCGTGTGTTCTAGGGGATTGCTACCTTAGTTCACCATTGTGCACATTAGCTGCAGTTTCCCATCTCTGCACTGTGGACACTGGGTTGCGAACGCCCTTTATTAAATATTCTATTTAGTGTGTTCCGCAACCCTAACAGTATCTTAGCGCCAGGGTCTGGCTAGCAGTGGCGCATGAGCAGCAGTTACAGCGATACATCCAGCAGCTGGAGGGTAGGTTGTCTGCTCTTGAGCGCACGACCTCAGCAGTGGATGTTACCGCAGTAGCGGCTCATGCAGCCTCTGAAGCTGCGTCTCGCGTTCCCGCTGTCACCCCTGTTGCATCCCTCTCTCGTCTCCCTTTGCCCAATAAATTCACAGGTGACAGTAAAGCCTGTAGGGGATTCGTGAACCAGTGTGCTATACATTTGGAGCTACTGGTGTCACGTTTCCCATCTGAGAAGGGCTAAGGTGGGATTTGTGGTTTCCCTATTGACGGACAAAGCGTTGGAGTGGGCAACGCTGCTGTGGGAGCGCAATGATCAAGTGGTGCACAGCGTCTCACGTTTTTTGAGCGCTCTGAAACAGGTCTTTTTAGGACCGCGTGTCACCCATGATACCGCACTCCAACTTTTGGTGTTAACCCAGGGCCCCTCTATGGTCAGCCATTCGCCTTTCAATTCCGGACTTTAGCCTCTGAGTTGGAGTGGTCAGATAAAGTCCTCATCCCTGTCTTCTGGAGGGGACTGGCTGATCATGTAAAGGATGCTCTGGCCACTAGGGAGATTTCTGCCACACTGGAGGAATTAATTTCTGTCTCCACTCGCATCGACCTTCGTCATTCCGAGCGAAGGTTGTAGTGAGTCCTGTGTTGGCAGAGGTTTCGGCTGGCTCCAAATTTCCCCAAACCTCTAGAATCTCCGGCCCAGGTTTAGGAGCCACAGGACGCCATGTACGTTTCTCGAGCGGACTCCAGGTCTCGTTCCGCTCGAGCATCTCCGGTCTGCCATGTCTGTAGGCAGTCTTGTCATTATGCCAACAAGTGTCCCCTGTGGCAGGGAGAACGACCGCGCCTAGTGGCCATAGGAGGAGGCTCACCAGACACGGTGGCGTTGTCATCCAAAATAATGTTTAAGGTGGCATTGTCATATGTGTCGACCTCTCTCTCTGCAGAGGCTTGCATGGATTCCAGAGCAGAAGACAATTTTATATCCTCTTCCCTTGTCCTACGGCACGCAATACCCCCGGTTTTGCTCTCCAAGCCCCTTACCGTCACATTGGTGAATGGATCTAAGTTGCCCTCTCAGATCACCCATCAGACGATACCCTTTTCCTTGAGATCTCCACTAAACATCAGGAGTTAATTTCCTTGCTGGTTCTCCAAGATGGTATCAATAAGGTGTTGCTGGGTATCCCTGGTTGCGCCGCCATTCACCCCATATCGATTCGGCCACGGGCAGTATACAGGGTTGGAGTAAAGCATGCCAAGGACAGTGTCATAAGGCCTAAGTCCAGGTTGGGTCATCCAAAGTTCCTGCAAACCTAACCTCGCTCCCCAAACATTATTGGCAGTATGCAAACATTTTTTCTAAAAAAAAAAAAGCAGCAGAGACTCCTCCTCCCCATCGTCCCTATGACTGTCGGATTGACCTTATCCCTTTGTTGCTCCCTGAGACTGAGGCAATGTCAGAGTATATAAGGGAGAATCTGGAGATGGGGTTTATTAGGAAGGCTGTGTCTCCTGCGGGAGCCGGGTTCTTCTTTGTTCAGAAGAAAAGCGGGGAGCTTCGTCCGTATATTGACTACAGGGAATTGAATGCTATTACCATAAAAAAGAAATGCCCTCAACCTCTCATCTCGGAGCTTTTTGACAGGCTGTGAGGTGCTAGGGTATTTTCTAAGTTGGATCTGTGTGGCACGTACAATTTGATATGAATATGTGATGTGGATGAGTGGAAGACCGCGTTTAACACACTGGACGGGCACTATGAATATCTAGTGATGCTCTTCGGACTGTGTAACGCTCCAGCTGTCTTCCAAGACTTTGTCAATTACATCTTCCGGAAGTAGTTATCCTTCTCTGTGTTAGTCTATCTGGACAATATTCTTATCTTCTCACCAGATATTGATACCCACCGGAAAGATGTTTGCAAGGTCTTCGAACTCCTACGTGCCAATTCACTGTTCGCCAAATTAGAGAAGTGTGTGTTTGAGCAGGAGTCTTTGTCCTTGGCTACATTATCTCAGCCAAAGGGTTGGCCATGGAGCCTGCCAAATTGGAGTCTGTAATGAACTGGCTAGAACCCCATTCCCTTAAAGCGGTGCAGCTCTTTATGGGCTTCATAAACTACTATCGCCAGTTCATTCCTCACTTCTCTACCTTAGTAGCTCCACTGGTAGCCCTCACCAAAACGGGACCTAATCCTCAGGTCTGGTCGGAGGAGGTCTCCAAGGCATTTTCATCTGTGAAGTCACATTTTGCTAGGGCTCCCGTGTTACATTGCACAGATGTTGATAAGCCCTTCATACTAGAGGTGGATGCTTCTTCCATCTTTGCTGGAGCAGTCCTGTACCAGATGGATGCTCAAGGGCATAAACATCCATGTGTTAGGGGTCGAGTTCCCGCTTCTGCACAAGCGGAATCTCGAACAATCCCTGCTGCGGTCTCCCATCCGTCTCCGGCCGCAGTGGACTCTGCTCAGCAGAGACGTCGGTCCCAGCGTCTCGCCCAGTCTAACACTGTGCAGAGGAATACTGCTGCCTCTCCAGGTTCTGCTATAGTAGCCAGTACTGGTCAGCGGAAAGCAGACGTCTTTGGGACTAAGTCCTGCGTTTCTCCATCTGAGCATGCCCGGGGCAAAATCTCCCATTGGAGATCAGGGGACACATGCTCGGTTACAGCAGCGACTCCCATTGGTCTGCCAGGAAGGTCCTGAAACTGCTTGTGTTCTGGAACAGTTTCTCATTGGTCCTTTTCTGGAAGTTCCTGTAGCTGCTACTATAAAAGGTGCGCATGACCGCTCGGCCGTGCGCTAGTATCAATTGTGTTATGTGCTTTGCGCCAGTGTGATCATGCACGCATGTGGTTAGGGCTTGGCTGAAATAGCCTCTGGAATACTGGCTACTCTGGTGAGGAGTTGCTTGTTTGCGTTGCTGACTGCATGACCACGGACAGCAGTTATCTGTTTACCCCTGCAGTGTTAACAGGACACAGTCTCTATCTCTGAGTTTCTACCTCAGCGACTCTGTGGTGTAACAGAGTTCGCTTATACCACCATATAGTGCCACAGCAGCTATGTTTGCGACTCTGTGAAGCAACAGAGTTCGCTTATACCGCCATCTTACTAGCAGCAGGATCTGCCTGCACGGTGGACCCCGGGCTGCGAACGCACCTATTATTTATATTTATTTGGTCGTTCCGCCAGCCCTAACACCATGTTTCTTCTCCTCTAAGTCCTTCACATCAGCAGAGAAGAACTATTCTACTGGGGACAGGGAGTTATTAGCCATGAATTTAGCCTTCTCTGAGTGGAGTCATCTCCTAGAAGGGTCTCGTTTCCCTTTCCGGGTGTTTACCAACCACAAAAATCTGGTGTTTCTGCAGACGGCCCAGCGGTTAAATTCTCGCCAGGCCAGATGGTCTCTATTCTTTTCCCGATTTAATTTCACGCTTCATTTTCTCTCTGAGGAGAAGAATCTTTAAGCCAATGAGCTATCCCATTCTGTTGTCTCATCAGAGTAGGGGGATGAGCCTCGGCTTATTATCCCGTCGGAGAGTATCCGAATGGTGGCTCTGATTTCTCTAAAATTGGTTCCTACTGGCAAGACTTTGGTACCACCTAATCTGCGGCCAAAGGTTCTCTCTTGTCACACGTCTAGGTTGGGTGGACATTTCAGGATCAAAAGGACATGTGAGCTGTTGGCGAGGTCATATTGGTGGCCGCGGATGTCGAGTGATGTAAGGGACTATGTCCAGGTGTGTATCTCCTGCGCCAAAAATCGGCCATCCCGACAGAGGCCCTCAGGCTTGTTATATCCTCTGTCAGTGGCAGACAGACCCTGGGAGATGGTCGGAATGGACTTTATCATGGGATTGCCCAAGTCTCGCAATAATACGGTCATCTGGGTGGTCACCAATCATTTCTCTAAGATGGTTCATTTAGTCCCTCTTCCGCGGGTTCCGTCGGCAAAGGCGTTGGCTGCGTTTTTCATAAAGCACATCTTTCGTCTACATGGCATGCCTGACAAGATAGTCAGTGACTGAGGTCCCCAGTTCACTTCTTGGTTCTGGAGAGAGCAATGTTAGAGGTCGAGTTCCCGCCTCTGCACAGGGGGAATCTCAAGCTATTCCCGCTGCGGTCCCCCATCCGTCTCCGGCCGCAGTGGAGTCTCCTCAGCAGAGACGTCGGTCCCAGCGTCTTGCTCAGCCTAGTACTGTGCAGAGGTTTACTGCTGCCTCTCCAGGTTCTGCTATTGTGGCTAGTACTGGTCAGCGGCGAGCAGACATCTTTAGTACTAAGTCCTGCGTTTCCCCTTCTGAGCATGCCTAGGGTAAGATCTCTAATTGGAGATCAGGGGTCACATGCTCAGGTACTGCAGCAGCTCCTATTGGTCCGCCAGGAAGGTCTTGAAACTACATGTGTTCTGAACAGTTTCTCATTGGTCCTTTTCTGGCAGGCCCTGTAGTTGCTTCTATAAAAGGGTTGTATGGCCATGCGGCCATGCGCTAGTATCAATTGCATTATGTGCTTTGCGCCAGTGTGATCATGCACGCATTTGGTTAGGGCTCGGCTGAAATAAGCCCCTAGAATACCGGCACCTCCGGTGAGGATATTTGTGTGCACGTGGTTAGGGCTTGGCTGAAATAAGCCCCTAGAATACCAGCTTCTCCGGTGAGGAGATTGCTTGATTGCATTGCTGTCTGCATGATCACGGACTGCTATCCGCACAGCAGTTATCTGTGTATCCCTGTGGAGTTAACAGGGGACAGTACCTATCTCTGCGTCTTTACCTCAGCGACTCTGTGGTGTAACAGAGTTTGCTTATACCGCCATATTGTGCCACAGTATTTATATTTGCGACTCTGTGAAGTAACAGAGTTTGCCTATACCGCCATCATACTAGCAGCAGGCTCTTCCTGCACGGTGGACCCCGGGCTGCGAACGCACCTATTATTTATATTTATTTTGTGCGTTCCACCAGCCCTAACATAATACTAGCACCAGGGTCTGGCTAGTAAAATGGTGGATGACCAGCATCTTCAGCGGAACATCTAATAGCTGGAGGGTAGGTTGGCGACTCTTGAGCGCACAACCTCAGCTGTGGATGTTACCGCAGTCACTGTTCAGGTTGCTAGTGTGTCTGCAGCCAGTGTGTCCAATGCCACCTCTGCCCTACATTATCCCACCTCCCGCTTCCAGACAAGTTTGCTGGTGACAGCAAGCAATGTCAGGGATTCGTGAGTTAGTGCTCTATACAACTCGAGCTTCTGGCTGCACGTTTCCCCACGGATCGGGCACAAGTGGGTTTTGTAATGTCTCTCCTGCCAGGCAGAGCGTTGGAGTGGGCCACCCCCATGTGGGAGCGTGACGACCGTGTGGTGCGGAGTGCTCCTCGTTTTCTGGAGGCCCTAAAAAAGTATTTCTAGGACCTCAGGTCACCCACGATGCGGCGCTCCAACTGCTGGCAAGTTCACAGGGGTTCGTCCTTGGTCAGCTATTTTGCTGTCCAATTTCGGACTCTGGCCTCAGAGTTAGACTGGCCAGATAAAGTCCTCATTCTCGTGTTTTGGAGAGGACTGGCGGGCCATGTGAAAGACGCCTTGGTTACCAGGGAGATTCCCGCCACACTGGAAAAGCTTATCGCCATATCTACCCGCATCGACCTCCGTTTTCACGAGCAGAGGTTGGAGCGGTCCCAGTGTAGGCAGAGGTTCCGGCTGGCTCCCACTTTGGCCAGACCTCTAGAATCTTTTAGTCAGGCGTCCGACTCCCATGAGGCCATGGAGGTTTCTCGAGCAGGACCTAAGTCCCGGGCCGCTTGAGTACCCGTGGTTTGTAACACCTTTCAGCAGTTAGGACATTATGCCATCAAATGTCCACAGCGGTCGGGAAAACGGTCGCGTCTAGTGACCCTGGGAGGAGGTTCACTAGACACCGCGGCATTTTCCACCAAGTTTTCCTTCAAGGGGACAATTACTGTAGGTCCATCCACTCTCACCGCCGAGCTCTATGTGGATTCTGGAGCCGAGGGGAATTTCATGTCCTCTGCCTTTGTTCTCCGCCACACTACACTGTGTTCCAAATTATTATGCAAATAATATTTTCTCAGATTTTCCCAAATTACCTATATGAATTGCAGTCATTGTAATTTTCTAGTCAAATAACTATTAGAGTACAATTGAAAGGTTTTTGTACAAACTGCCTATGATAACAGTATATTTTTTAAAAAATAAAACACTCAAATTGCACTCAAAATGCATGTTCCAAATTATTATGCACAGCAGAGTTTTCAACCTTTTCATTTTAACAAAGAACAAAAAATGGACATTTTTGAAATTATAAGCATTAGCAGGTTATTACAAACTGAAATCAAACAGTTTTCAACTCAAAACTTTATTCTAGGTGATATTACATTTGCACATAGGACCCCCTGTTTGAAAGGAGCTTCTGAACTCTCTCTTCCATTGAATTTGTCAGGTTTTGGATGGTTTCTGCTTCAATTGTTTTGCATAAGGAGAGAATACCCTCCCAGAGCTGTTGCTTAGATGTGAACTGCCTCCCGCCATCATAGACACTCCTTTTGATGATGCTCCAGAGGTTTCCAATGGGGTTGAGGTCAGGGGAGCATGGGGGCCACACCATAAGTTTGTCCCCTTTTATGCCCATAGCAGACAGAGATGCAGATGTGTTATGTGCAGCATGAGACGGTGCATTATCATACACGAAAATGATCTTGCTGCAGAATGCACGGTTCTTCTTCTTGAACCATGGCAGGAAGTGCTGTTTGAGAAACTCAACATACACTATGGAGTTCATCTTTACCCCTTTAGGGATCTTAAAGGGGCCGACAATCTCTCTCCCCATGATTCCAGCCCAAAACATTACTCCACCTCCTCCTTGTTGGCGCCGTAGCCGTGTTTGCATGGGGTGTCCATCAACCAGCCATCCTCCACTCCATTCATCTGGACCATCGAGCGTTGCACGGCACTCATCGGTGAACAAAACAGTTTTGAAGTCAGTCTTCATGTATTGTTTGGCCCACTGGAGCCGTTTCTGCTTGTGTGCAGTGGATAGAGGAGGTCGACAGGATGGCTTACGCACAGCTGCAAGCCTCTGAAGGACCCTGCATCTTGTTGTTCGGGGGACGTTGGAGGCACCAGCAGCTTCAAAAACTTGTCTGCTGCTATGACAAGGCTTTTTTGCCGCTGCTCTTTCAACCTGACGTAATTGCCTGTAGGAAAGAGTCCTCAATTTTCCCTTATCAGCACGCACATGTGTGTACTGTGAATCAGCTACATACTTCTTGATTGTGCGATGATCACAATGAAGTGTCTTGGCAATGTTGATTGTAGTCATGCCTTGACCTAAACACTCCACAATTTGTTGCTTCTCAGCAGCCGTCACATCCTTTTTCTTTCCCATTTTGGCAGAAAATGTAGGCTGCTTAATAATGTGGGACAGCCTTCTTAAGTAGTCTTGCCTTTCATTGGACACACCTGCCAAACTAATTAGCACAGGTGTCTGCAATTGCTTACAGTGATATAAAGAGCCCTGACACACATCACCATCAATGAGTTTAACTGACAAACAAAAAAATTCTTACCTTATCACTCCTAAACAAAATTTGCATAATAATTTGGAAAACAGTGTATACCTCAGGTGATGCTCGCCAAACTGGTGACTGTGCGAGTAGTGAATGGATCAACTTTGCCCTCAAAAATCACCCACCAGCCTATCCCTCTCACTTTGTCTATGTCCCCTTCCCATCAGGAGAGTATTTCCGTTCTTGTCCTGCCTGAGGGAATAGACGAGGTTTTGCTGGGAATACCTTGGCTCCGTCACCACTCTCCCCATATTGAGTGGTCCTCTGGGAGGATACTGGGTTGGGGTGATTCATGTAGAGGCAGGTGTGTGAGGGAGTGCGTTCAGGTCACCATCACAGAGATACCCGTAGACCTTACTCCTCTTCCCCAGTGTTATTGGTCATACGCAGAAGTCTTCTCCAAGAAGGCGGCGGAGACTCTTCCGCCTCATTCCCTCTACGACTGTCCAATTGATCTCTTGCCTGGAGCAGAACCTAATTTGCATCCGTGAAGGGGACGAGTGTAAGACAGCTTTTAATACCAGGGATGGGCATTATGAATACCTGGTGATGCCCTTCGGGCTCTGTAATGCTCCTGCTGTTTTCCAAGACTTTGTCAATGACATCTTCCGGGATATGCTCTTACCTCTGTAGTAGTCTATCTGGATGATATTCTCATCTTTTCACCAGATATAGACTCTCACTGGAGGGATGTCAACAAAGTCTTCGACCTCTTACGGGCAAACTTCCTCTATGCCAAGCTGGAGAAATGTGTGTTTGAGCAGGAGTCTTTACCTTTCCTGGGCTATATCATCTCCGCCCAGGGATTGGCTATGGATCCTGCCAAACTACAGGCTGTAATGGACTGGCAAGAGCCCCATTCTCTTAAAGCGGTGCAGCGCTTTATGGGGTTCATTAATTATTATCGCCAGTTCATTCCCCATTTCTCGACTTTGGTAGCTCCCTTGTTAACCCTCACCAACAAGGGAGAAAATCCCAAATTGTGGTCAGAGGAGGTCTCCAAGGCCTTTACTTCAATTAAGTCCCATTTTGCTAGTGCTCCCATCTTACATCGCTCCGAGGTTGATAAGCCTTTTATGGAGGTTGATGCCTCGTCCGTTGGTGCTGGAGCAGTCCTTTTTCAAAAGGATGCTCAAGGTCGGAAACATCCTTGTTTCTTCTTTTCCAAGACCTTCACACCTGCGGAGAGGAATTATTCCATTGGGAATAGGGAGTTGCTGGCCATGAAGTTGGCCTTTTCCGAGTGGAGACATCTCCTGGAGGGAGCGCGCTTTCCCTTTCAAGTTTTCACTGACCACAAAAATATGGTCTATTTACAGACCGCCCAGCGGCTAAATTCTCATCAGGCCAGATGGTCCCTGTTCTTCTCCCGGTTCCATTTCACCCTCCATTTACTCTCCGGTGAGAAGAACATTCGGGCTGATGCTCTCTCTCACTCCGTGGCGTTGCTGTCTGCATGATCACGGACTGCTATCTGCACAGCAGTTATCTGTGTATCCCTTTGGAGTTAACAGGACTCAGTACCTATCTCTGCTTCTTTACCTCACCGACTCTGTGGTGTAACAGAGTTCGCTTATACCGCCATATTGTGTCACAGTATTTATGTTTGCGACTCTGTGAAGTAACAGAGTTTGCCTATACCGCCTTCTCACTAGCAGCAGGCCTGCCTGCACGGTGGACCCCGGGCTGCAAACGCACCTATTATTTATATTTCTTTTGTGCGTTCCGCCAGCCCTAACAGCTTTGTCAGTTGCTCAGTATTGAGCTTAATCTCTCTTCTGCATATCATCCGGAGACAAACGGATTGGTAGAGAGGGCCAATCAGACTCTGGTCACGTTTTTATGACATTTCGTTTCTGCCAGGCATGATGACTGGGCAATGGGCATCCTTGCTACCATGGGCAGAATTTGCCATACTGCAGCTCCTCTTCGTATATCTTGCGGTTCCACTCTGCTTCACTCCTGCAGCTACAGAACCTCTTGCTGCAGCGCCTCTCCACATATCTTGAGGTTCCACTCTGCCTTGCTCCCACTGCTGCAGGAATTTCTTGCTGCAGCTCCTCTCCGCATATCTTGCGGTTCCGCTCTGCTTCAACCCTGCAGCTGCAGAACCCCTTACTGCAGCCCCTCTCCGCATACCTTGTGGTTCCGCTTTGCTTTGCTCCTGCCGCTGCAGAACCTCTTGCTGCTCTGCAGCCCTTCTCTGCAGCCTTGCGGTTCTCCTCCCGTGTGAACAGGTCCAAACTTGTTCCTCCATACACCATTCCTTCCAGTCAGTATCAGTACCTGCACCTGCTGTGTGAACAACAGGTCTCTACCTGTTTCTCCATACCACTTTGTGTCCCTGTGCCTTTCCAGTTGGTGCCTGCCTGCTCTGTGTCTCAGCCATGCCCACCTACCCTGAGTCCCAGCTGTGCCTGCCAGCACTGTGTCCCAGCCGTGCCTGCTTGCTCTGTGTCTCAGCCTTAGGCGTCTTTCACACATCCATTTTTTGACTTCAGGCACGATCCGGCGTGTTGTTAAAAAAACGGATCCGGTACCGGATGCGTTTTTTTAGCATTGACTTTCATTAGCGCCGGATCTTGCCTGATGTCATTGCGTTGTATCCATTTTTGTCCGGATCCGGCGGAAATGTACATTCCGGCGGCCAGACAAAACGGTGCATGCAACGTTTTTTTTGTTTGCCGGACCCGCATGACAGTACCTGAAGCGGCGAATCAGCTGGCCGGAATTAATAAAAGTGAATGGAACCGGATCAGTGTGGATCAGTGTTTTGTGCAATTCGTCAAAAGTCTGATCCGGATTCTGGAAATTAGGGACTACTACTACTACTACTACATTTTCCACTGTCTCCGGACATCCAAAACCCTCTTTTTCTGGGTTCAAAAGTTCTGGTCGGATCCAGCAAAAAAACTGATCCGTTGCATCAGTTTTTTCATTTCAGCGCCGGATCCGTCCCTTCAGGTGTTCGACGGATTATGCCTGACACAAAAAAACTGATGTGTGAAAGAGGCCTTACCTGCCTGCTCGTGTCTCTGCTGTGCCCACCTGCCAGCGTCTCCCCAAGTGGGATCAGCAGCCACAACCAGACACCACCCTGGAGTGGCACCTGGCAGCTGCCTGCCGCACAAGCCTGACCTCCCCATCAGAGGCTCCAGTGAAAACCAAGGCAGCTGTCCTAGTGACGGTCCTTCAAGGGTAGTCTGGTTTGTTGCACAGTGGAGCTACAACCCCCTGGCTCACGGCCACCAGCCAGGGCGTGAGCGTGACAGAAAGAATTAATAACATCCTGAAGCCTTCATGCATCAGAGGAAGGTGTTGTATTTGGGTGCGTTCTATCCCTGCATCAGCTGCACCATCAGCATTAGCAGCTACACCAGCACAATCATGGCCACCACAACATCCCCTATTTGATGCTTTTGCAAAGAGATGGCAAAAGGGTAGATTTAATCATTTGCAACAGTACTAGAAAACACACAGTGGTCCAGAAAATAAATTTCTTTGGCCAAAAAATGGCAACGAGATGGCTCATGCGAATTATTTATTTGCAACATTACTGGAAAACACACACTGTCTTGAAAATTAATTATTTGGCCTAGAAATGGTAACAAGATGACTGATGACAATTGCTTATTTTCAAAAATACTAGAACACACACAGCAGTCCTGAAAAATTATTTATGTGGCCTAGAAATGGCAACGAGACTGCTGATATCCATTATTTATTTCCCTGACTACTATAAAGCACACACAAGTTTAGAAAAATTACTTCTTTGGCCTAGAAATGGAAACAAGATGGCTGATGCCAATTATTTATTTTCAAAAGTACTAGAAATGAAACTAGAAATGCCAATGAGACTGCTTGTTAAGGGCCCGTAGAATGCACCTAATAGATATTAAGGAAAGGTGCATTCGCAGCCCGGGGATCACCGTGCAGGCAGAGCCTGCCGCTAGAAAGATGGTGCAAATAGGCAGTATGAGCGAACTCTGTTATCCCGCAGAGTCGCAGATGTAAATGCTGTAGCACTATATGGTGGTATAAGTGAACTCTGTTAGTCCACAGAGTCGCTAACTAAAACGCCGTAGCGCTATATGGCGGTATAAGCTAACTCTGTTACTTCACAGAGCCGCTGTGACAAAGACTGTGTCCTGCAGACTCACAGGCAACACAGATGACCGCTAAGCGATTGCAGTCTGTGGTCATGCAATACACACAGCAAACTCCTCACTGGAGGTGCCGGTATACTAGGGGCTTATTACAGCCAGAGCCCTGAATCCAAACACACAAACTCCTCACCGGAGGTGCCGGTATTCTAGGGGCTTATTTCAGCAGGGTCCCTAACCACATACATAAGACCACACTGGCGCAAGCACGTAACAGATATGATACTAGCACACGGCCGTGTGGTTATGCAACCCTTTTATAGTAGCCACGAGTACAAGACCTTCCAGAACGGACCAATAGGAAGCTGCTTCAAAAACACAATCAGCTTCAGGACCTTCCTGGAGGACCAATAGGAGACACAGCTGTATCTGAGCATGTGACCCTGATCTCCAATGGGAGATCTTGCCCTGGACATGCTCAGATCGGGAAACAGAGGACTTAGTCCCAAAGCTGCCTGCTCTAACGCTGGTTACAACAGAGGATCCAGGGGAGGCAGCAGCAAGTCTCCGCACAGCATCAAACAGGCGAGATGCTGGGACCGACGTCTCTGCTGAGCAGGCTCCACTGCGGCCGGAGATGGATAGGGGACCGCAGTGGGAATAGCTCGAGATTCCCCCTGTGCAGAAGTGGGAACTTGAACCCTAACACTTCTAATGCCAATTATTTATTTATCAGACTACTATAAATTTTAGAAAATTTTTTTCTTTGACCTAGAAAAGGCTACAAGATAGCTGATGTCAATTATTTATTTGTAACACTACTAGAAAACACACACACCAATCCTGAAAAATTACCTCTTTGGAATAGAATTGGCAACAAGACAGCTGGTGCCAATTATTTATTTTCAAAAGTACAAGAAAACACACAGCGTTCTGGAAAAATGATTTATTTTACCTATAAATTTGAACAAGACAGATGATGCCAATTATTTTTTTGAAATACTACTAGAAAACACACAATGGTTCTGAAAAATTATTTCTTTTGTCTTTAAATTACAGTAAAAGCGCTGATGCCAATTATTTATTTTCAAATGTACTAGAAAACACACAGCGGTCCTGAAAAATTATTTCTTTAGCCTAGAAATGGCAATGAGACAGCTGTACCACAGGACTGGCGTATAGCAAATGTGGTGCCAATGTTGAAAAAGTGGACAAAAACTAAAACTGACCTTGGAAATAATAGGCCAGTGAGCTTAACCTCTACTGTGGGTAAAATTCTGGAGGGTTTTCTAAGAGATACTACAATGGAGTATCTGAAGAAGAATAACCTCATGACCCAATATCAACATGGGTTTATGAGAGACCGTTCCTGTCAGACTAAGGCCTCTTTCACACATCCGTTTTTCTCATTGCGGCGCCCCCGGCATTTTTCAGCAGCGCCGCATCACAAAACCGTATGCACCGCATGCGTTTTTTTTCCCATAGACTTTCATTAGCGCTGGATGGCGCCGCATGTCACTGCGGCGCGTCCGGTTGTGCCGGATGCGGTGTCTGGTCACCGTCCGGTGTCTGGAAAAAACGTTGCATGTAACGTTTTTTTGTCTGCGGCGAAAAAGCCGCATGCGCCGGATGCGGCGCGTGCGGTGTTTTTTTACAATGAAAGTCTATGGACGCCGCAATGCGCCGCATCCGGCTTGAGCCGCATCCGGTAGCCGCATCCGGTTTTTTAATTGATATACCAGCCCACAACAAACAGATACCACCCCTCAGCAAACATATAAAAAAAAAATTTGTGGGACATCAGACACATCCACAGCAGCCACCGGAGACGCAGCCACCGGAGACGCAGCCACCGGAGACGCAGCCACCGGAGACTCAACCACCGGAGACTCAACCACCGGAGACTCGCAGCCAGGATCCGCATCATGGAGCGCCAGGAAAACAAACGGTAAATATGCCTAAAAAATCCAAAATGTACAATACATATGTCACCAATGCTGTGTGAGCTGATGTTTATTTTTGGCACCCTGGTACATTTTATATTTCATGTTTTTTCTGTGATGGGGATTGGTTCCCCTGGTATTGTATGAAATTAAATTGGTGATGATGGGGTGGGTCCCCGAGTTTAAAATGCATTTGTTTGTGAACTTTATTGTGTATTCCCTGCTACTGTTGTGAATGTTGATAATGTAGATCTACTGGTACTGTTTTTTTGCAGTGATGTGCTTGGTCTCCCTGCGACAATATGAAATGTGGATTTGTGTATCATATAATGTTTTTTATTTTTTTTTGTTTTTAAATTTTTTTTTTTTTTTTGGGCCTGTGATGTGTGGTTGCTTGTCCTGCTACTATCTGAAATGTGCATGTGTTTACTATGGTAATGTTTATCTCCATTTTTTTTGCCAATGTTTTTTTTTTGGGCCTGTGATGTGGTTGCTTGTCCTGCTACTATCTGAAATGTTCATGGGTTTTTACTATGGTAATGTTTATGTACATTTTTTTTGCCAATGTTTTTTTTTTGGGCCTGTGATGTGGTTGCTTGTCCTGCTACTATCTGAAATGTGCATGGGTTTTTACTATGGTAATGTTTATCTACATTTTTTTTGCCAATGTTTTTTTTTTGGGCCTGTGATGTGGTTGCTTGTCCTGCTACTATCTGAAATGTGCATGGGTTTTTACTATGGTAATGTTTATCTACATTTTTTTTGCCAATGTTTTTTTTTTTGGGCCTGTGATGTGGTTGCTTGTCCTGCTACTATCTGAAATGTTCATGGGTTTTTACTATGGTAATGTTTATGTACATTTTTTTTGCCAATGTTTTTTTTTTGGGCCTGTGATGTGGTTGCTTGTCCTGCTACTATCTGAAATGTGCATGGGTTTTTAATATGGTAATGTTTATCTACATTTTTTTTGACAATGTTTATTTTTGGGGCCTGTGATGTGGTTGCTTGTCCTGCTACTATCTGAAATGTTCATGGGTTTTTACTATGGTAATGTTTATCTACATTTTTTTTGCCAATGTTTATTTTTTGGGCCTGTGATGTTTTTTTCTACTAATGCTCTCTTGCATTTGTTTAGTATGCTAATGTTTTTTTCTTTGCAATCTTTGTTCTTTGTGGCCTTTCACGCTTTATCTACTCATGGTCTCTTGCATTGTATGCTAATGTTTTTTTCTTTGCAATCTTTGTTCTTTGTGGCCTCTCACGCTTTATCTACTCATGGTCTCTTGCATTGTATGCTAATGTTTTTTTCTTTGCAATCTTTGTTCTTTGTGGCCTCTCACGCTTTATCTACTCATGGTCTCTTGCATTGTATGCTAATGTTTTTTTGTTTGCAATCTTTGTTCTTTGTGGCCTCTCACGGTTTATCTACTCATGCTGCTATTACATTTGCATGTGTTTAGTATCCAAATGTTGATCTACTTTTCTTTTTGTTGCAATTTTTTTTTTGGGTGACCTTAAATATAGTCATGCTTGTATGTGAAATGTCCATGTTTTTAATATCATTATGTTTGTACTGTTTTTTTTTTTTTGTTATTGGGGATCGTTTGATTCAAACTGTTAATTTTTTATTTTTTTTTTTATTTTTTTTTTGGTCCAGGGATACCCATGGTACTGTTGATGGCTACAAATGATTGCATGTGGTCGGAATAATGTCCTTGTTTGAATGTTATATGTTAAAACAGGGACAATCAGTACATATAAACACAATTCCTTTTTGTCTGTTAATTCCACAGCAGAAGAATTGATGCTGATGATCCAAGGGCACAGGAGATACTGGATGCAAGGAGGCAAGCCAGTAGAAAGTAAATATGACATCCCCCATGTGCCTAAAAATTAAATGTTTGTTTTTCTCTTTCAGCCAGGGACAAGGAATCCGCATATATTCACTGTCCGTTTTTGTGTCCTTATTCAACAGCAGAAGAATTCAACGAGCGGCGGCGGCGGCTGAAGCGCAAGTTGAGCAGAGGGGAGGAGAGGACCTCCAAGCTAGGAGGCTAGCAAGCAGAAAGTAAGTATTACAGCACACATTTTGCTCTAAATTAAATGTTTGTTTTTCTCTTTCAGCCAGGGGAAAGGAATACCCATATATTCACTGTCCGTTTTTGTGTCCTTATTCAACAGCCGAAGACTTCACCGGGCGGCGGCGGCGGCTGAAGCGCAAGTTCAGCAGAGGGGACGAGAGGACCTCCAAGCTAGGAGGATAGCACGCAGAAAGTAAGTATTACAGCACACATTTTGCTGTAAATGACATGTTTGTTTTTCTTTCAGCCATGGACAAAGAATATAAAATTTACAGTCCCTTTTTACTTAACAGTAGAAGACGTCAAGAAGAGGGGGAGGCAGCGGATGGAGATAGACGAGAGGAGGAGAGGCGGGCAAGGAGGGAAGACAGTAGAAAGTAAAGATTACATCCCCCATTTCAATAAAAATACATGTTTTTTTTCTCTTTCAGCCAGGGCCAAGGAATTTAGAAATATATTGACTGTCCCTTTTTGTTTCTTCCACAGCAGACAACGTCAAACAGCAGCTGCAGCTGCCGCAATGGCGGTGTTGGCGGAGGAGGCAGCGGCTGAAGCGGCGGCAGCACCACCAGCATCGCCATCTCCTCCCTCCCAGCCAGAGCCAGAGCCGCCACAGCAGGAACAGCAGGACACATCTTCTTCTGGGAGCCCTCCTACCCATCGTCAGGAATTGGCGGTAAAAATATGTTTTTTTAATTTTTCTTTCCACAATCCATCTGTGGGCTATATGTCTTGATTGTTTTTTTTTTAATAACAGGAATCTGAAGATGACGAGGAGCTCCCAGAGGAAGAAGGACGGGGTGGAGAGATACCCGGAGTGGGCTCACAATTCGTAAGTATCCTGCATCAATCGCAGAAACACACCATCACAGTACACACAACACATAGAAAAACATTTATTACATACTTCACATAGCGGACAACACCTGCCAATATCCAAAATTTTCTTTTCATTTTTAGTCTCTCGCATCTGGGAGCCAGAAGGTTTCTCCCATTGTAACATGTATAGTTTTGCAAATTTCAAACAATGTGTCTGATGTTTTTTTTTTTTCCTTTATTAATTTCACAGGCTTCACAGCGTGCTCCCGACTCGGACACGGAGGAGGGATTGGATGTGGAGTTGATGATCGACCTGGTCCGAGAAAGGGAGCCGCTGTGGAACATGGGGGACCGCCAGCATGCGGATCAAATTGTGACACGACGGCTCTGGACGGAAGTGGCAGCAGCAATGGTGCACCGCTGGGAGGACCTCAATCCTAGGTCCCAGACTAAATTACGTAAGTATAGTTCATGTTGCTGACTGTAAAGGTGTATTTTCAAAAATTCTGTCCTCGTGTAACCAACGCTTCTTGTTTTCCATTTTCTTTGGTGAAACACTATGGAAACAATGAAAACATTAACTCTGGGGGACACGAGGACTAAAGTGTGGTTGTTGTATAGTAACCAATGTGTGCTTTCTCGTTTCAGGGGAGGGAATTATGAAGCGGTGGCGGTCTGTGAGGGATCGCTTTAAGAAGGAATTTAACAAAGAGATGCGGGCCCCGAGTGGATCTTCAGGACGCCAGAGCAAGTACAAATATGCACAAGCTCTGGCGTTCCTGCGTGAAACAATGGTCACCAGAAGGTAAATATAACCATAAAATGTTAACTTTTTTTTTTTTACAGCCAGGGCCATTACACATCTGTATATTAATTTTATGTTTTTGTTTCTTCCACAGCACGGTGAGCAGCACTCGGGCGCCCGCAGAGTTGGAGCCTTCTAGAGCGATCCCTCAGGAGACCGACACCGAGGGACACTTTGACCAACCCTCCACATCTGCCCCTTCCCAGACTTCACACACACTTGATCCCGCTGTCCCCTCCACCAGCGCTGGAGCAGCGTGGCCGGCTGCATTACATGAATCTGCTGGTCAGGATATAGCCTTCCCTTTACCCCACCCTTCTGACCCTGCCACCTCTAGTACAGCTGCGGGTACTGGGCGTCAGCGTCAGAAGGGTCAGGAAAAGAACTATGCGCCCGAGTTCTTACACATGAACGCATCTTTCCAGAACTGCCTTAAGTTGCTATCTGAACAAGTTGCCGCAGGCCTTCGTCAGATAACCACACTAGTTGGTGAGGTCAAGACACTTCTGGAAACTGTGCGTTCAGAGGTAAGAGCACCCCCGAACTTCAGTTTTTTTAGGTCAGTTGCGGAGCGCATAGATCCGCTATCTTATGACCAGCAGATGTATGTGATGCACACGTGCCACTCTGCTCTAGCGCAGGTTGTCTCCCATCCTCAATCCACCCCAGTCATTCCACCACCTCCCCCCCTACAGCCGCCGTCCATCTTGCCCCCCCTCCACCTGCCATACCTCCTCCCCCTCCTATTCAATATCAACCTCCCCAATACCAACCACCTCCCCAGCTCCATCAACCTCCACTATATCAACCACCTCCCCAGGTCCAACCACCTCCCCAATATCAACCACCTCCCCAGGTCCAACCACCTCCCCAGTACCAACAACCTACCCACTACCAGCCACCTACCCCCTACCACACTTCTACCTACCAATCTCCTTCCCCCTTCCAAATACCTACTATGTCACCTGCTCCTCCTGCCCAACCCTCCACTCCACCACCACCCACCTGTTCTGCCTTGTCTTCCCATTCTTTTTGTCTTTCCACCCCTTCACCTCTTCCTGTTCCTTCACCACCACCATCCCATTCGTCCCTCCACAGTCTCCACACTCCCACGGTCGAAGTGTCCCGCAGCCCCTCCCGCAGTATTTCCACCCCACACTACACAGACCTTTAAATATGTGTTTGTTTATAATTTTTTTAAAGTTGAATAAATAAAGTTTAATAAAAAAGTAAAGTTGAATAAATAAAGTTTAATAAAAAAATTAAGTTTAATTTAAAAAAAGGTTATTTCTATGTTAAACATTTGGCCAAAAGGCCTAATTTTATAAAAATTATATTAAAAAATTAATTTTTCAATAAATTGTTCATTGGTTTAACATTGTTGTCTGTCTTTAATTTATAGGATGTTAAGTTTTAAATTTGTTATACAGGTACAGCTAACTTTGGCTAAAAGGTTCATAAATGCAACCTTTTTTACAAAGTTATGTCCCGGGTTTCTATTATGTTTTCACTTAAACTGTGTACTTTTTTATATTATCCCCTACCCCAGGTTTCCCCTACTCCAGTCCTCAAGGCCCACCAAAAACATATCATGTTTTCTGGATTTCCTTTGTATTGCACAGGTGAGCCAATTATCACCTGAGCAATACAAAGGAAAGACTGAAAACTTGACATGTTGGTGGGCCTTGAGGACTGGAGTAGGGGAAACATGGCCTAGAATGTACACTTTTTTTTGACAAATGGTGAAATAGTTTTGTTAATACAATTTCACCTTTTGTCCAAAAAAGGGTACATTGTAGGCCATGGGTCCCCAAATCCAGTCATCAAGGCCAACCAACAGGTATTGTTTTCTGGATTTCCTTTGTATTGCACAGGTGAGCCAATTATCACCTGAGCAATACAAAGGAAAGACTGAAAACTTGACATGTTGGTGGGCCTTGAGGACTGGAGTAGGGGAAACATGGCCTAGAATGTACACTTTTTTTGACAAATGGTGAAATAGTTTTGTTAATACAATTTCACCTTTTGTCCAAAAAAGGGTACATTGTAGGCCATGGGTCCCCAAATCCAGTCATCAAGGCCAACCAACAGGTATTGTTTTCTGGATTTCCTTTGTATTGCACAGGTGAGCCAATTATCACCTGAGCAATACAAAGGAAAGACTGAAAACTTGACATGTTGGTGGGCCTTGATGACTGGATTTGGGGAACCATGGCCTACAATGTACACTTTTTTTGACAAAAGGTGAAATAGTTTTGTTATTAAACAGCCATGGACACAACAATGGCAAAAAGCTTACAGTAGAAAACACACAAGAAGGTAGACAAGTAAAAGGTTTATTGTGGGTAAAGAAAATTATTAAAAGAAACAATACATTTATCACACTCTGTCATCCTGCCAGTCAACACTACCTTCTGGTGACACAAAGTATTGAGCAAACTTGTCCCTCATTCTGGAAACCGCGACTGTACTGCGAGTGGTAATGTTGCTGTAGTCGTGCAAAGTTGTTTCTTGATTGTGGTCCTCCAGAGAAATTGGTTCCTTGGTTAGTACAAAATTATGGAGGACCACGCACGCTTTCACTACATCATCAACAGTCTCGGTCTTCAAATTAATTGCAGTCAAAAGGACACGCCATTTTGCTGTCATAATGCCAAAGGCACACTCCACCATCCGTCTGGCTCTTGTGAGGCGGTAGTTAAATATCCGCTTTGTATGTGTCAATTCTCTGCTGGCATACGGCTTCAATAGGTGTTGAGACAGCTGGAATGCCTCATCACCTACACACACGAATGGCATCGGTGGGCCTGAGGTTTGAGGCAGTGGCCTAGGGGGGGGAAATGAAAACGGTTTCCATACAATTTACGTCCCATAGTAGATAGTTTAAACACTTGGGAGTCATTAGACCATCCATAAGACCCAATGTCCACCGCGATAAACTTGTAGTGCGCATCTGCAATAGCCATCAGGACGATAGAGAAATATTTTTTATAGTTAAAAAATTCAGATCCAGTTCCTTTTGGCTTTTGAATGCGGATGTGCTTTCCATCAACGGCCCCCAGGCAATTGGGGAACTGGCAGATGAGTAGAAACTGGTCCGCTATTTGAAGCCATCGCTCTGTTGTTGGCTCTGGAATAAATTCTTCAACCAAAGTATCCCACAGAGCACGACAAGTATACTTTATTATGCCGGATAGTGTGGAGATTCCCATCCGATACTGAAAATGTAGCGATGCCAGCGTCTCACCAGTTGCAAGAAATCTGAAAACAAATTAGAAAATACAAATTATTTTAGAAACGCAGCATTACATACCAGAACTCACCTACGACTATTGGAGATACCAAACATAATCACATCTATGACAAAGACTGTTTTATAACTAAATTTGGGGATACTCATGTGGTTTCCTAGTTGGCCTGTGATGTTCAATTAATGATAAAATTACAAGTGCGCTCAAGAAAACAGATCCAATACATATAGCTTACCTTATAGTCACCATGAGACGCTCCGCCGGAGATATTGAGAACCGACAGTAGCTGTCCGATTTCTTAATTTTGTCTCCAACACGCTCCAGCAAATCATCAAAGTTTTCTTTCTTCATCCGCAGATAGGCAAAGAACTTATCTGGATTTTGTCGCAGCTCCATGTTCAGTGTGGAATAGACACCACGAGTTAATCTCTGTGCTGTAATGGGGTGGATCCACATACGGCGGCGTCTTCGCTGACGTCTAATGCGCTGCTCCTCAAACTTTCGCTCCTTCTCCAGAACGATAAACCTCAATCGATTCATCTCCGCAGTAAAATCAACAAGATTCCTGAAGATATTGCCGATAATGACATCCATGTTCGCCAATCACTTGCTACTTGCTCTTCTCTCAAAACTGCACTTGCTCCTCTACAAACTGTCAAAGATGGGCTGTAGGAGCAGTGTATATATAGGATTACAGTAGCCAATCATGTTTGGAACCCCAAAAAGGGTGGTCTTAAAAAACCGGATCCGGCGCATACGGCGTCAACGGACGCAAAACCGGATACACCGGATGAGACGGATGCGGTTTTTTGCCGCATTTGTGAACCGGATGCGGAGAAAAACCGGATGCGGCGCATCCGGTTTTCATACAAAATACCGGATGCGGCGCTGCGGCTAAATGCCGGGGGCGCCGTTTAGGCGCCCGCCGGATGTGTGAATGAGGCCTAATCTGATAAGCTTTTATGAAGAGGTAAGTTCTGGACTGGACCAAGGAAATGCAGTGGACTTGGTGTACAAGGACTTTTCAAAAGCTTTTGATACGGTGCCACACAAAAGGTTGATACATAAAATAAGAACAATGGGGATAGGGGAAAATATGTGTAAGTGGGTTAAGAACTGGCTCAGGGATAGGAAACAAAGGGTGGTTATTAATGGAGCACACTCGGACTGGGTCACGGTTAGCAGTGGGGTACCACAGGGGTCAGTATTGGGCCCGCTTCTTTTTAACATATTTATTAATGACCTTGTAAGGGGCATACCGAGTAGTATTTCAATATTTGCAAATTACACTAAACTCTGCAGGGTAATCAATACAGAGGAGGATAATTTTATATTACAGGAGGATTTATGTAAACTAGAAGCTTGGGCTGATTAATGGCAAATGAGCTTTAATGGGGATAAATGTAAGGTCATGCACTTGGATAGAACAAATAAGATGTATAATTATGTGCTTAATTGTAAAACACTGGGCAAAACTGTCACTGAAAAAGACCTGGGTGTATGAGTGGATGACAAACTCACATTTAGTGGCCAGTGTCAGGCAGCTGCTTCAAAGGCAAATAAAATAATGGGATGCATTAAAAGAGGCATAGATGCTCATGAGGAGAACATAATTTTACCTCTATACAACTCACTAGTGCGACAACTAGTGTTGAGCGATACGATACCGCAAGTATCGGGTATCGGCCGATATTAGCTCTATCGGACTTTCGATACTTAGTTCCGATATTTTCGTCTTATCGGATACCGGAATCGGATTTGTCACTGTCACTGTCAGTGTCCGTTGGTCGGGTCTGTCAGGAGTCAGCGGCACTTACCTGGCAGAAGATCTCCGGCGGTCACGGGCTGGACTGCTTGATGGCCGCCATCATCTTTCCCCGGCGGTCACATGCAGTTTCTCGCGATAACTGCAGTGACTGCTGGGTAATCCCGGCCGTAAAGCAGTCAGTCCGATGACGTCACCGCCGGGGAAGCAGGTAATCAGCTGTGCTGCGCCGGGATGACAGGCTCTGCCTGTCATTGCGATGTAGCAGAGCTGGATCGTCGTGGGACACTCGTTAATATGGACTGCGTCGGACAGGTGGTATACTGTTGGTTTGTTTTTTTTCTTTTTTTACAGGAGATCGATGGCGTCGCAGGAATGAGAGTATAATAAAAGAAATGAAAACTGTGTTGTCTCTTTAATTTCATTAAAATACTTTTTTCTTGCTGTGTCTTTTTTTTAATACATTTAAAAACTTTGGGATTAATAATGGATCGGTGTCTTATTGACACCTCTCCATTATTAACCGGGCTTATTCTCACCGTGCAATCAACGGTGACATTAACCCCTTATTACCCCACTTGCCACCGCTACAGGGCAGTGGGAAGAGCCGGGTAAAGTGCCACAATTGGCACATCTTTTGATGCGCCGAATGTGGGGCTGCTGTAGCCTGGTATTATCAGGCTGTTGAGGGCCAAAATCCATGGGCCTTGACAGTCTTTTAATACCAGGCCGCAGCAGTCTGCATTTTACTTGGCTGGTTAACAAAAATAGGGGGACCCCTACGCCGTTTTTTTTTTCGAGGGGATCCCCTATTTTTGTTAACCAGCCAAGCTAAGCAGACTGCTGTGGCCTGGTATTATCAGGCTAGCAAGGTCCATGGATATTGGATCCTTACCAGCCTGAAAAACCAGGCCTCAGCAGTCTGCTTCATCTGGCTGGTTAACAAAAATAGGGGGGACCCCACGCCAAATTTTTTTCGAGGGGATCCCCTATTTTTGTTAACCAGCCAAGATATACAGACTGCTGTGGCCTGGTATTATCAGGCTGGCAAGCAGGGTCGGACTGAGGCACCGGGACACCGGAGAACCCTACGGTGGGCCCCAGCTCCTGCGTGGTGGGCCCTGATTTGAAAGGATAGGTCGCGGGGCAGAGGGAGCGGTGGCCCCGGGGCCCGCGCTCTGAGGGGGCCCACCCGGAGCTACGATACAGTTACATTCTGCGGCAGAGCAGGGAGAATCGCTCTCCCTGCTCTGCCGCCCAGAAGCTATGGGGCCTGAACAGGCGTTGGGGGGCCCGGTGCCAGCAGTGGGCCCCCCACCCGTCATCGGAGGGTCAGCTGTATCGGCATCCAGCCGATAAAGCTGACCGCATGGAGAGAGAAGGAGCGAGCGCTCCTTCTCTCCCATAATCCCCCTCTCAGCATATGACAGCGGGCGCAATAACATCACCTGCCGGCGCCCGCTGTCAGACGCTGAGAGGGGGAGAACAGTGAGCAGCACAGGAGCCGGGAGGTGCGTTTTTTTTTTATTTTTTTTTTTAATGGGGGTGCAGTCGAGTCCTGGCTGGAGAAGTCGTCATGTCGGTGTGGGCCAGATGGAAAAGACATGAAAAGTGAACAATTCCATTAGAAAGAACATCAGCGGTAAGTCATTATCTGTACCTGTGCTGTAATCTATATGTTCTGTAGGACTGGTATTATTTAACACAGACAATATGGCGGTAATATCAATATTGGTCTTTTTATATATAGATTATTTTGGCCAATAGCGCGGTCATTTGCTGAGGTTCTCTGATGATGGGCCCACTCAGAAGTTTTGCCCCCACTAAACCAAAACCCTAGCTACGCCTATGGCTCTCTCTCTAGTCTTTCTTTCTCGCTCTCTGTTCTTTCCTTCTCGCTCTCTGTTCTTTTTTCTCTCTGTTCTTTCTTTCTCTCTTTTCTTTCCTCTCTTTCTTTCTCTGTTTGTTCTTTCTCTCTCGCTGCTCTTTCTTTCTTTTCCTCAGTACCAGCCACTGTGCCCTCATTACCAGTCAGTGTGATCAGCAGTGCTAAATGGTTACGCTTGGGGCGAGGATATGGGTGTGATTAGCTGTGAAATGGGTGTTGTCGGGGCGTGACTTAAAATTTTCAGCGGCGCGCAACACGCGCCGCAGCCTTTAATCCTCTTTCCTGTCTTCCAAATTTGGGAGGTATGCTGTATGACCTCCCTACAACTTCTGGCCATGCTCCTGATGAGCGCGACGGATGGTCTCGTGAGGGATCTCCTCCCACACCTGGACTAAAGCATCCACCAACTCCTGGACAGTCTGTGGTGCAACGTGGCATGGCCTAAAATTTTCTGCAGCATGCACAGCGTGCCACAGCCTTTGTCCCTCTTTCCCTTATTCAAAGGTTGGGAAGTATGATGTTGGGCCGCAAGAATATATTTTCTCTGGTGGGCCCAAGGTACTCCAGTCCGACGCTGCTGGCAAGGTCCATGTATGTTGGCTCCTTAACAGCCTTAAATACCATGTCTCAGCAGCAGGGGCGTACATATAAATCATGGGGCCCCATAGCAAAAGTCTGAATGTTCCCCACCCCCCCAAAAAAAAAAAACAGAGGCATTTGTAAATGTAAAGTGCCAGCACAGTGAGGAAAGTTGAGTCGCACAGAGACAGGGGTTTTGGGGGTACTCGGCACCGATCACGTCGACTTCTATGGGGGATGTCACGAGTAGCACAGCTCGGTCCGTGACCTGGGCGATCACTGGAATGTGGGATATTTCCAGGGGATGATAGAATGTTCGTGTAGTTTGTCGTGACGCCACCTGTAGTACCTGGTCAGGGTGTCCAGCGCTGCTGTGCAGGTCCTCTGGAAGGGATGGTGTAGTGCAGGTAGGTGAAAAGTCTTCTACAGGTAACACGCTATCCTTCCAGGGCAGATAGATGTGAGATAGAGCAATGGTGCAAAGTGATGTAGCAGAGTGGACTATGCGACGTAGTAAGAAGCAGAAACATTCAGTAAGTGCTAAATTTTATAAAACATTCAAAGGCAATGGCTTATATTATGTGACATGTTTTGTTACTGTTCATACCCTTGATATGTGTTATACATGTGTGTTAATAAATACATATTCAACAAAAGTGCAAATAGCATTAGTGCCGAAGTTCGTGGAGACTTCTTAGGACTACCCCCACCGGGGTAACTTCACAGTGTCCTTTAAGGTACTGCCACACTAAACAATCCGCTAGCGATCACGATAACGACGCATACTAATGCGATCGCTAGCGGGATTGTTTCTATATCGCTAAGTGCGGCCACATTTAGCGATATAGTTAACGATGCTATCGCCGTTAGCGATCTTCTTAACGACTTTAGCGGTACAAAAGTACCGCTAAATCGCTAAGAAAAGGTGCCACACTAGCGATATATACTTACCCAGCAGGAGCGCCGACGAGAAAATAGGGTCCGGAACGATTCCAGCGACGAGCGAGATCACAGCAGGAAGCTCGTCGCTGGCAGCTGCCGCACTGAACAACATCGCTAACGGGATCGCTAAATAGTGACTTTTTTAGCGATCCCGTTAGCGATATTGTTCAGTGTGGCATACCCTTTACTTGTACTTGTGGAGGACCCGCTCCAAACCTCCAACTGTGGTCTTGGGTGGGCTGCAAGACTTTCCTTGAGCAGACCTCACTTTCGGCCACACCAAACGGGTTTTTAGTTTCTGAGGTAGTTGAAAATAGTGCACAGTAAAGTTTTTTGTAAAACCAAGATGGAGCACCGAAGTGCCAACTATTTACAGAAAAGTTTGTGAGCCAGTACAGTTCATGGCTTCAAAGTTCAACATTTTCATTACAGTGAAACACCATTACCCAACCTGGGTATATTAAGGCAACAATAAACTTGTTCTTCTGAACATTCACCCGTCCGGGTACATCAAACCATTACCCAACCTGGGTATATTAAGGCAACAATAAACTTCTTTTTATGAACATTCACCCGTCCGGGTACATCAATAATTTAACTATTTACATACAGAGACCCTGTCCGGGTTATTTAGACTTCTTTGGCTGGCCTCTTCCAGGTACCACCTGGTACTGTTCTGGAGCTTGCCAAACATCCGTGACAGGAGGGTCCACCCAGACCTGATGACGTCGTGGTGGCCTGTACAGTGACGTCGTGACCCGCTATCTGGGTCTGTGTGGCCACCTCTTTCATCTCCCTCCGGGTCTGGACCCCTGTATCCGGACTGAACGAACCCCAGGGGGCCTAACAGGCGCCGGGTACGGGCCAGCTATCATTATCATGTCCATAGCTGGGGCTGCTAAGGAGACCACTGAGGGAGGCTGGGGAGATTTACGGCGTGGGGTGGGCACTTGTGCAGAGGCCTGGTTGGGGGAGGCTGAAGGCTCGTAGGGTCTGTCAGTTTCCTGACACTCTGGGGAGTAGGGGTCGCACCTGGTAACATTTAGGGCGTACCATCCATTGTAACCCCAGTGTCGGGTGTAAGTCACCAAGTCTCCTGGCAACATGTCCCTCCCCGGGTGTCCTTCTGGGAGGTGAGCCTCCACGTCCCGCCGGGTTACAAAAACTTCTAAATAAAGTCCAGGCTCCTGGATGAAGCCCCAACCACCTTTTAACTTAAAGTTCCGTACTGCACCCTTACGCCGCGGCTCCCTCACCATACTTTTATCCTTTCTCATACGTGCCTTCTCTGCCAGGTCCTTCTCCAGGTGACGTTGCCGAAGCTTTTGGGATTCTCGCTGCTCCCTTTGTCGCTCTGCTTCCCGCTCCCGACGTCTCCACTCTTCCTCCTGACGCCGGTTGTAATTCTCCTCCACCAGCATCTCCATGTCTCCACCATCAAACCGATGTACGGTTTGCGGCAGCTCTCCTGGCGCCCGCCAGTCCTGGCGGCGCTCACCTGTGGCGGAAGCAGCCGGCTCTGGAACAGATGACGGTCGGGGCTCCGGTACAGGCAGGTAGAGCTCTGGTGCCTGCGCGGCCTCCTCCATGAGGACGGATGTCGCTTCTTCTGCCTCAGCGACGGGGGCAGACAGCGGGTGTAAGGTTCTGTGTACATGTTCCTGAAACTCAGTTTTTCCGTCAGCCATTTTACTTTCTGTCTTGCTGCAGCTGTCTTGCCCTCAGTCAATATGGAGTTTCCAGCTTGCATGTTCCCGCCCTGATTCTCTCCCTCTTGCTTCTTAAGCAGCCACAGCTGAGCAATCAGTGCTTCAGAATCAAGCCTGCAGTGAACCTGTGACCTGACTCTTGGAAGCCTTGGACCTTGTACTCCAGTTATTTCCTATTGTGGAACTTTGGAACACTCGTGGACTTTGGAACCTTGCTATTTGATAAATCCACGTTTGCATGGACTTATGGTAACAGTGAAGAGATCCTGAACCTGTTGTGAGAGTGATTGCTGAGCTTAAGTTACTCTGGCCTGCTGTGTCTCCTGCTTTTGTATCTGCAAACTGTGTGACTATTATTGCCACTTGTATGAAGTAATACAAGACCTTCTATATCAAACCTGTGACTCCTGTGTTTTCATCGCACCCAAGCACAAGACACTATATGAACTGTACCCCTTACATTACAAGATTCTGAAGCCAAACGTTAGTGTCTGCTGGGTCTGGAAAGGCTGTGTCTGCTGTAACTGTGGATATCAGATGTCCGGTTGTACTTTCTGTGATGACAGTGGTTGTGACTTCTCACAACCATTCCAGGTGAGCAATTCCCTTAAGTTTTTTTTTCTGCAGTGTTACCACAGGTAAACACTATTGTTTTTTTTTTTTTTTCTCTTTCCTCTTTTGTGTCTGCTGTAACTGTGGATATCAGATGTCCGGTTGAACTTTCTGTGATGATAGTGGTTGTGACTTCTCACAACCATTCCAGGTGAGCAGTTCCCTTAATTTTTTTTTCTCTCTGCAGTGTTACCACAGGTAAACACTATTGTTTTTTTTTTTCTTCTCCTCTCCTTCCAGTACTCCTGTCTTAAAAGATCTGGAAAATGGAGGCCCGCATAAAGGAACTTTGCGGAGTGACTGATAACATCCTTGCAGATTTGCAGACTATAAAAACCCGTTTTACAAACCTACAGGACCTCACTAACCACAATTTGCAAGTGTTTGGACAGACTGCCCAGGATTTGCGAGCCAGGATTGAGGTTCTAGAGGAGCGAGTCCAGGCTCCTGCCGTAGCCCCGAGTTCTGGGATTCCTAAGTTGCCCCCTTTTTATTTTGGCGGTGAACGTGAGAAATTCAGGGGATTTATTAATCAATGCAATCTTTTTTTTTCTGCACATGCTTCACAATTTCCCACTGAACGATCTAAAGTGCTTACTATAATTATGTTGCTTACCAACAAGGCTTTGATGTGGGCAAACCCTCTGATTGAGACTGAGGATGAATGTTTGGATCATCTTGATGCTTTCATTTCAGCCATGGGGCAGGTGTTTGATGACCCCAATCGAGGTGCAACAGCTGAAGCAGCCATGTTAGCTTTGCGCCAAGGTAAGCACTCGGTAGCTGAATATGCCTTGGATTTCAGGAGATGGGCCCTTGATACCACCTGGGACAGTTCCGCCAAAAAATCTATTTTTCGAAAGGGGTTATCTCCACTGATTAAGGATGAACTTGCTCGTGCCGACCCTCCCACTGCGTTAGGTGACTTTATTAACTACTGCATCCGTATTGATACTCGTCTGACTGAACGCAGGCAAGAGAGATGGTTCGAAAGCAATCGCACTAACCTTTTCCTACCTTCCTCTCCAGCTAAGGAACCTTTGAGTAGGATCACACGGGAACCTGAACCTGAACCCATGCAGGTAGACTCTTTACAACGACGGGTTAGTGATGCACGCAAGGAACATCGTTTTAAGGAGAATCTATGTTTCTATTGTGGTAAGTCAGGGCACTTCATTATAAACTGCCCCAGCCGTTCTCGTAAGACTACTGCAGCACTCATTCACTGTGAGTGTTGCGAGAGGGGATCTGTTAGGTCCGAGCCTCAGACTCCAGAGAGATCTGCAGCAACAGATCTTGATTTCTCGGACTTAAACTCCGTTACTTCTGAGGACGTTGACTGTGTAAACGCTGCAATTTTTCAAGTTTCCTCAGCGGTGTCCCAGCTGAGTTGTAAGAAAAACAATTCTCATTGCTTTCTTTCCATCAAACTCTGGGTTGACTCAGCTTGGGTGTCTAGCTCTGCTATGATCGACTCAGGGGCAAGTGGAAATTTTATGGATGTCTCCTTTGCTCTGAAACAGGGGATACGTTCAGTGAAGAAGGCTACTCCAGTACAGATGGAAACTGTGGATGGCTCCCTGCTGACCTCTGGACCAGTGGATCAGGAAACAGAGCCTTTGAGGGTTCTTATGGGTAAAGATCATCAAGAGAAACTGTCCTTTATGCTTATCTCTTCTCCCCACTTTCCCATTATTCTAGGGCTACCATGGCTGCAGGCTCAGAATCCTACCATTAACTGGGAGACCAAGGAATTACACTTTCCAGAGAAACAGATGAGTCCAAAAGTTTCAGCTTGCTCTGTTCCTAAAGGAACCATGTCAGTCCCTGAACTACCAGCTGTATACCAGGACTATGTGGATTTATGTGACAAGAAGAACGCTGACCAGCTTCCCCCTCACCGTCCATATGATTGTCCAATTGAATTATTGCCTGGAGCAGAGATACCTTTTGGTAAGATCTACCCCTGGCGGGGCCCGAGCTAAAGGCTTTAAAGGATTACATAGACGAAAATCTAGCCAAGGGCTTCATACGCCCCTCTTCATCTCCTGCAGGTGCACCCATCTTCTTTGTAAAGAAGAAAGATGGATCTCTGAGACCCTGCGTAGACTATAGGGAACTCAATAAGGTTACTATTAGAAACCGTTATCCATTGCCTTTAATCCCTGAGTTATTGGAGAGAGTGCGACATGCCAAAATTTTCTCTAAACTAGATCTCCGTGGGGCCTATAACTTAGTCCGTATTAGACCTGGGGATGAATGGAAGACTGCATTCAGGTCACGCTATGGACACTTTGAATATCTAGTTATGCCTTTTGGTCTGAGTACCGCCCCAGCCACTTTCCAACACTTGGTGAATGACATCTTCAGGGATCTCCTAGATACATTTGTGGTGATTTATTTGGATGATATTCTAATTTTTTCTAACTCCACAGAGGAACATCATGGACATGTGAGAATGGTCTTGGAACGTCTAAGACAAAATCATCTTTACATCAAACTTGAAAAGTGTGAATTCCATAGGACCAAAATTCAATTTCTGGGGTATGTACTGTCTACACAAGGAATTAGTATGGATGGAAGCAAGACCCAAGCCATCAAGGATTGGCCAAGTCCTAGAAATGTGAAGGAGGTGCAGCGCTTCATCGGGTTTGCCAACTTCTATAGACGTTTCATTAGGAATTTCTCTGAGGTAGTGTCACCTATCACCCAACTTACCCGGAAAGAGTCTAGGTTCTCCTGGACTCCCAAGCCCAGGAAGCATTTTCCCGTCTAAAAGATAAATTTACCACTGCACCTATCTTAGTACATCCCAACCCCGAACTTGCCTTCATAATAGAGGTGGATGCTTCAGACTGTGCCGTTGGAGCTATACTCTCTCAGAGAACAGGTGAGAAGAATGTCTTGCATCCCTGTGCCTTCTTTTCCCAGCAGTTGTCTTCGGCTGAGAGGAACTACGATGTGGGCAATAGAGAGTTGTTGGCCATTATTGCCGCCTTCAAAGAATGGAGACACCTTCTTCAGGGAGCTGCACAGCAAATAGTCGTCCTGACAGACCATCGTAACCTTGAATTTATCAGGTCGGCTAAGTGCCTGACTCCTCGCCAGGCTCGCTGGAATCTTTTCTTAAACCAATTTAATTTTATCATTTCTTATAGACCAGGATCGCGCAATGGAAAGGCTGATGCACTCTCTAGGATTTATTCAGCAGAGACACGTCCACTTACTCCTCCTAAGACTATTCTTCCTGACTCTAGATTCCTGGGAGTGATTCATAATCAAGATCTACTTAAGGACATCAAGGAAGCATACCATGCGTATTCCTTTTTGGCACAACCCCCAAGGGACGTAAGTCTTGTCTTTAAGAATGGTGTGTGGATTCAGGGACAACTTCTGTATATTCCTGAAACAGTCAGATTAAGAGTATTGCAACTCATTCACGATTCCAAGATAGCTGGGCATAGAGGAATTCTAAAGACACAGGAATTTCTTTCTCGTTTCTTTTGGTGGCCCACTTGCAGGAAGGATGTTTTAAACTATGTCACTTCATGTGAAGTCTGTGCAAGATGCAAAACACCTCGCTCCTCACCAACTGGTCTGTTGCAACCTCTTCCCACCCCGTCCCGCCCGTGGGGATCCATTTCTATGGACTTCATTGTGGAGTTACCAACCTCTCAAGGGAAGAACACCATTCTAGTGGTGGTTGATCGTTTAACAAAAGCAGCTCATTTTATCCCTTGTGTCGGCTTACCCACTGCAAGACAGACATCAGATTTGATGATTAAAAATGTGTTTCGTTTACATGGAGTACCAGATCAGGTTATTTCGGATCGAGGGGTGCAATTCACTTCAAGGTTTTGGCAAAATTTCTGTGCAGCATTGGACATTAAAGTGAACCTTTCTTCTGCTTTTCATCCTCAGACTAATGGACAGACGGAACGAACCAATCAGACCCTGGAGCAGTATCTTCGCTGCTTTATCTGCCACCTACAGGATGATTGGGTGGATCTACTTCCACTGGCTGAGTTCTCTTATAACAACTCTCAGAGCGCCTCCACTAAGCAGTCTCCTTTTTATTCCAATTTAGGTTATCATCCTAATATTCTTCCTCGATTTCCCATAGAAACGCCTTTGCCAGCAGTGGCTGAAAGAATCACGTCTTTACAAAAGAATATGGATCTTCTAAAGGGAAATCTGGAATTGGCTCAGGAAAGGTACAAGAAAGCCGCAGATAAATTTCGTAAACCTGCACCAGCTTTCAAGGTAGGAGACCTGGTCTGGCTGTCAACCAGAAATCTTAAGTTAAGAATTCCATCATCTAAGTTGGGACATAAATACATTGGACCTTATAAAATCAGTAAAATTATAAGTGCTGTCGCTTGTCGTCTTCAACTGCCCAGAACTATGAGAATCCACCCTGTCTTTCATGTATCTCTACTAAAGGCTGCGACACCCAATACGTTTCCTGGACGTTCTTCTCCTTGCCCTAACCCAGTGCTAGTCGATGGTCAGGAAGAATTTGTGGTGGAAAGGATTCTAGATTCCAGGTTGTATAGAAATCAGTTACAATATTTGATTAAATGGCAGGGCTACCCAGTGGAGGACAATTCATGGGAACCAGTCAATAACGTTAATGCTCCTCGCTTGCTCCGTCAGTTTCATCAGAGGTACCCACACAAGCCTGGTCTGAGGTCATCCGGAGGTTGTCCCTAAGGGGGGAGTAATGTAAGGTTCTGTGTACATGTTCCTGAAACTCAGTTTTTCCGTCAGCCATTTTACTTTCTGTCTTGCTGCAGCTGTCTTGCCCTCAGTCAATATGGAGTTTCCAGCTTGCATGTTCCCGCCCTGATTCTCTCCCTCTTGCTTCTTAAGCAGCCACAGCTGAGCAATCAGTGCTTCAGAATCAAGCCTGCAGTGAACCTGTGACCTGACTCCTGGAAGCCTTGGACCTTGTACTCCAGTTATTTCCTATTGTGGAACTTTGGAACACTCGTGGACTTTGGAACCTTGCTATTTGATAAATCCACGTTTGCATGGACTTATGGTAACAGAGAAGAGATCCTGAACCTGTTGTGAGAGTGATTGCTGAGCTTAAGTTACTCTGGCCTGCTGTGTCTCCTGCTTTTGTATCTGCAAACTGTGTGACTATTATTGCCACTTGTATGAAGTAATACAAGACCTTCTATATCAAACCTGTGACTCCTGTGTTTTCATCGCACCCAAGCACAAGACACTATATGAACTGTACTCCTTACATTACAGTGGGATCTGGGGTGCTGGTGTGGTGTTTTCTGCAGGAACGGGTGCCTCCACTGTGATACTGGCAACCGGTTCAGATTGCAAGGGCTGGGATGCCCGCACGGCCTCCTCTACTGGAACGGGTGCCTCCACTGAGATACTGGCAACCGGTTCAGATTGCAAGGGCTGGGATGCCCGCACGGCCTCCTGTACTGGAACGGGTGCCTCACCTTCCGGTACAGACACTTCAGGGGGTAAGAGGGATTGGCGCCGCTCCAATTGTAGTTTTAGGGCCCGCCAGCTCGCTTCCATCCTGGCGACCTCCTCCCGGTGCCGGGCCAGGTCTCTCAGGGTATCCTCCGCTTCTTCCAGCGTAGGAGGGTTTCCAGGCCGGGTGCCAAACGGTGGCTCCGTGGCGATCGGGTCGCTTCCGTGGGGGGAGAGCTCTGACTCCTCCATCCCTTCCCACTTCTGCTCACGTCCATTCGCCATCTCTGCCAAGTCACATGTGTCATTAGCATCAGGAGAGGCGACATCTTTTGTAGGGAGGCGGGACCTTCGCGTTCATTTCCGCCCACTGAGGAGGATGAGGAGGCGGAACTCCAGAGCTGTGGGGCACGATCTTACATTGCAGTAACATTTAGAGTGTGCGGACATCATTTTCGCGCCACGGAGTGAGTGTACGCCCACGAGAGCACGCCCTTATTCTTCACCTGTGCCTCGTGGCGCAGATATGATGGAAAAATGGCAAATACAGTCTATGATGATTTTTGCAATTCTCAAGCAAAAAAACAGTTCAATTAAGGCACACAGGACTCGCTTATAGCGAGCTTCTGAATCCTGTTCGTGACGCCAAAGTTGAGTCGCACAGAGCCACAGGTTTTGGGGGTACTCGGCACCAAGCCCGTCGACTTCTATGGTGGATGTGACGGGTAGCACAGCTATGTCCGTGCCCTGGTCGCTCACTGGAATGTGGGATATTTCCAGGGGATGATAGAATGTTTGTGTAGTTTGTCGTGACGCCACCTGTAGTACCTGGTCAGGGTGACCAGCGCTGCTGTGCAGGTCCTCTGGCAGGGATGGTGTAGTGCAGCTAGGTGATAAGTCTTCTACAGGTAAGACGGTATCCTTCCAGGGCAGATAGATGTGAGATAGAGCAATGGTGCAGAGTGATGTAGCAGAGTGGAGTATGCGACGTAGTAAGAAAGCAGGAAAGGAAACAATTCTTACTACAAAGACATGCAGCATAAGGCTGCCTCAACCGCTTCCATCCAACTAGCTACACCCTGTTCTAACCAGCCTGAGCTAGACCATCCCATTGGGTCCGCCTACACTCAGCTGGCATAGTGTACTGTTGAATGCAGTGGTTGGAGTCAATGGGGTGTTTCCTCCTTACCTGAGAGTAAGTTGTCACACTGCTGGGTGCGATGCAACATCTCTGTGGCGACTGGACCCTCGGGTGCTTCTGTCTTTTCACAAATGCCGGCTTTACCCGGCAATTGAATCAGAGGCTATTTTACTATGTAGAAGTGAATAAACTATAAATATATGTATATATATATTTCACAATGACATGTATATATATATATATATGTATTCTATGTGTGTATATTTTGTGTTTACAAGGAAAGAAAGTGTTTTTTTAGTTGCGATATTTTGTTCCCATAGACTTACATGGGACTTCCGGTATTGGAATCGGATATCGCCGATATTTAGTGATATCGGCGATACCATTCCGATCCGATATTTTTAGATATCGAGCAGTATCGCTCAACACTAGCGACAACACTTACTGTGTGCAGTTCTGGTCTCCGGTGTATAAGAAAGACATAGCTGAACTGGAGTGGGTGCAGAAAAGAGCGACCAAGGTTATTAGAG
>JARQOD010000003.1:559521678-559559952 GCA_033576555.1 Oophaga sylvatica
AACAAACAACATGGCTCCAGAGGAACCGAGAGGGGCCCAAGCCCCCCGGGGGAGGAGAACCTGGCCAACCTCACAGAAATGCAGAGAAAAATGCAAATGGCAAGCACAAAAACAAAAAACAGAAAATATCTTATCTGAGAGCAGGAGAAGAGGCAAGACTCAGCAAGCTTCCAAGTGAACCAGGAAACAACGTTAAGACAGGAACAATTGATCACCGGCAACCATGATGGGGGAAACCTCCCTTAATATCCAGCCAGTCTGTAATTCCTGATTGACAATCCTCATTGAATGGTTCAGTACTGTTTGCAACCACCAGAGGGAGCTTCTGCTCATAATTCACCTCTAAAACAATTCATAACAGTGTCCGGTACAGACCACAAACTTTACCATTCAGATTCGTGCATGCCTACTCATGAGAACCAAATCCTGAAAATTTCAGATTTGCCAGAATCCAAAACTTTGCGGAAATGTAAAAAACAATTTGATTGGTTACAAATCAATTTGCTCATGTGGCATGTGATGTTATCTAGTATGAGGTATTTGGTGATATACAAGTGGCTCATACATTTCTATGGATGTTGCATTATGGATGGGTGCATAAACTTTAACATAGGACATTGTTTGAGAGTCCACTCAGTAGAATTTTTAGGGGGTCAAGTGTTCTTTATAGATGTCCCTATTATACAGAAATGACAGATTTGCTATTATGTAGCTAAGGAGAAATAAAGGACTGACAACATATTTGCAATTGTAACTGTATGGCCGGGATCACACATGCGAGTAAATCGCCCGACACTCGCATGTGAAATCCCAGCTCTGGCGCCGGCACTCGGGAGTGGAGCGAACGGCTGCATATAAATACATGCAGCCGTGCACTCCATTCCCGAGTGTCTGGGCCACAGCTGGGATTTCACATGCGAGTGTTGGGCGATTTACTCGCATGTGTGATCCCGGCCTATGACAGAGGTTCTGTTGGATAAAATTAAAATCGTGCAATTTTGATCTGGGCCATGAGGCTCCAATTAGAAAACCATGTGTGTGGGGCAAATTGGCAACAAGAAAAATATACTAGAGCTTTTCATAAAGAAGGATTTCTGTGATATCCAGAGTTCTCTAATAAAAGAGATGATATACAGTACTTGTTCTTATAGTCTGTCAACAAATGTATCAGACAGCGTGAGGCACTTTAATAATTATCTTATCTCTATGTGCTGGCATTAGCATACATACTTCTAATTGGCTAAGGAGACTGCCACACTAAACAATCCCGCTAGCGATAACGATAACGACGCATACTAATGCGATCGCTAGCGGGATTGTTTATATATCGCTGAGTGCGGCTTAACTTAGCAATATCGTTAAGGACGCTATCGCGGTTAGCGATCTCCTTAACGACTTTAGCGGTACAAAAGTACCGCTAAAATCGCTAAGAAAAGGTGCCACACTAGCGATATATACTTACCCAGCGGGAGCGCCGACGATAAAATAGGGTCCGGAACGATTCCAGCGACGAGCGAGATCACAGCAGGATCTCAGCAGGGAGCTCGTCGCTGACAGATGCCGCACACAACAACATCGCTAACGGGATCGCTAAATAGTGACGTTTTTTAGCGATCCCGTTAGCGATGTTGTTTAGTGTGGCATACCCTTAAGTTAACACTGTTAACACCCACCTTGTGGTCTAGGGGTCCTACTAGCCTCTAAGTTTTGTTTCTCTGATTTTTATGTCTTTACATAAAGGCATTCCTGAGCCCCCTTATCTGATCTGAAACTAAAATGAAGTCAGGATAGATAAAAATATGCATCCTGCTCTCACAGTGGTGAGATGAGTATTAGTTTTTTCTTAGCATTTGCTCAATAAAATGGCATTTTGATGAATTTGCACACAGCAAATTACAAAAAAAATCTTGAAAATACAAGTTTTTTAAAAAATTCAAGTACAGTTCGATTCCACTCAAAATAAATTTGCCCATCTCTACTGTTTACTGTATGCACTGTTTAAAAGTTACTACTGAAGTAGGAGAAGATATGAGGAACATAAGAAGTAGAGATAAAATGATGCTTCAACACAAAGTAGTACAGTAATGTCACTATGAAAGACTTGGCACTAATGTTATGAGCAGCTGAGTGTCATGGTCAAGAACTCTGACATTAAATTAGACAATTTCCTTCCATCGTGGTAATTGTTAACCACATAAACTTCCCCCATCTGTGTTACAATCTATATTTGCAGCACTGGTGGTTTCTGTGTTGGTCATTATGAATTTCCATTTATACAGACATGAGGATACTAAAATTGCAAGAGGTGATATCTGCAGAGGAAATCTATGATATAAACTGACACGCTGCAAATTCAACATCAAACCCCACTTGGTCAGTTTCTGCTATGGATTTTTTTGCTGCATCTGGATGAAACATTTGATTTCTCAAGTTGCTGCTACTGTAATACACTGTGACTTGTCCATCCAACAAATTTGGATACAAAAGCAGTATTGTGTCTGACACATCTGAACAGACATTGAACATTTTATATTTATCACAGCTACCTGCTCCCCTAAAATATAATATTGCTAAGGAACGTTGAACCTTGAAAGGGATTGTCCAGGCAAAAGGTTGTCAACACCTGGTAGTTGAATGCTCTAAAATAACCAAATAAACCAAAGTCCCCTGCTGTCATCCTCTTTGATCCAGCACAGGTTGCTCAGTTGCCTGTGCTGTAACGCGCTGTAACTGGAAAAAATGACTGCACTGTTCAACCAGCCACAGGGATGCATTTGATTTTGTGAGCATAGAGAAGTTAATAAACCAAAGGGAAAAGAAAGGACACTGAGAATGATGTCTAATCAACTGGCAATTATGTTTGGATTCTCTGGTTCAGCACAAGACATCCTGCTGGTTCCAACTTTAGAACAGATATGCTGTATGCTTATTATACAACTAGATGGTGGCCCGATTCTAACGAATCGGGTATTCTAGAATATGTAGTTTATTTATGCATGGCTCCGCTCCCACCCTCCCATCCTATATACATGGCTCCGCTCCCACCCTCCCATCCTATATACATGGCTCCGCTCCCACCCTCCAATTCTATATACACGGCTCCGCTCTACCCTCCAATCCTATATACATGGCTCCGCTCCCACCCTCCAATCCTATATACATGGCTCCGCTCCCACCCTCTCATCCTATATACACGGCTCCGCTCCCACCCTCCCATCTTATATACATGGCTCCGCTCTACCCTACAATCCTATATACACGGCTCCACTCCCACCCTCCCATCCTATATACATGGCTCCGCTCCGACCCTCCAATCCTATATACATGGCTCTGCTCCACCCTCCCATCCTATATACATGGCTCCGCTCCCACCCTCCCATCCTATATACACGGCTCCGCTCCACCCTCCAATCCTATATACATGGCTCCGATCCCACCCTCCCATCCTATATACATGGCTCCGCTCCCACCCTCTCATCCTATATACATGGCTCCGCTCCCACCCTCCCATCCTGCATACACGGCTCCGCTCCACCCTCCCATCCTGCATACACGGCTCCGCTCCACCCTCCATCCTATATACACGGCTCCACTCCCACCCTCCCATCCTATATACATGGCTCCGCTCCCACCCTCCAATCCTATATACATGGCTCCGCTCCCACCCTCCCATCCTATATACATGGCTCCGCTCCCACCCTCCCATCCTATATACACGGCTCCGCTCCACCCTCACATCCTGCATACACGGCTCCGCTCCACCCTCCCATCCTATATACACGGCTCCACTCCCACCCTCCCATCCTATATACATGGCTCCGCTCCCACCCTCAAATCCTATATACATGGCTCCGCTCCCACCCTCCCATCCTATATACATGGCTCCGCTCCCACCCTCTCATCCTAAATACATGGCTCCGCTCTCACCCTCCCATGCTATATACATGGCTCCGCTCCCACCCTCCAATCCTATATACATGGCTCCGCTCCCACCCTCCCATCCTATATACATGGCTCCGCTCCCACCCTCCCATCCAATATACATGGCTCTGCTCTCACACTCCGCTGGGCTCCCCCCGTCCTCCCCATCATACTTACCCTGACACCGTCGCTGCACGTCCCTGCATCTCTATCCCGACGGTCAGCTTCTTCCTCTGTGGTGCGGTCACATGGTACCGCTCATTAAGGTCATGAATATGGATGCCACGCCTATGGGAGTGAAGTCGCGTCCATATTCATGACCTTAATGAGCGGTACCACGTGACCGCACCACAGAGGATAGAAGCAGACGCGCCGGAAAAAGGGATGCAGGGACGGAAGGTGAGTATGTACTGGAGATGACCCGCGGCTACCGTCGGGAGATCAGCGGCTAGCGCCGCTGATCTCCCGACAATAGCGGTGGCGCGCTGGACTGTGCCTGTCGCCGGGAGATCAGCGGCTAGCGCCACTGATCTCCTGACGATAGCGGTGGCATGCCGGGTTGAAATCCTGCGACAATTCACGGCCGGTTGTGCCTGTTGCTGATTGAACACATCCCACCGGGCGCAACCAATCGGCGACAAAGGATTAGTTAGTTAAAAGTTAGACAATTATATAGATAGATGTTACTGTGTATTACCTCATGTCACTGTGTATTACCTCATGCTACCGTATATTAAATCATATTACCTCATGTTACCTGTGTATTACCTCATTTTACTGTGTATTACCTCATGTTACTGTATATTACCTCATGTTACCTGTGTATTACCTCATGTTACTGTGTATTACTTCATATTACTGTGTATTACCATATATCACTGTGTATTACCTCATGTTACCGGATATTACCTCATATTACCTTATGTTACCTGTGTATTACCTCATATTACTGTGTATTACCTCATATTACTGTGTATTACCTCATGTTACTGTATATTACCTCATTTTACTGTGTATTTGTTATGTTTCGGTAGCTGAGGAGTGCAGGTAAAAAAAGGCAATACACCAGAGCAGTTGGAATCTATGAGATTGCAGTACCCTGACTAACCACCACAACTAGAGGCAGCCGTGGAGCGTTCCTACGTTGGTCCTAGACGCCTCGTCACAGCCTGAGAAACTAACTACACCTAAAGATAGAAATAGGAAAGCTATCTGCCCCGGAGCAGAACCCCAAAGATAAAAGAAAGCCCCCAAACAAGTAATGGCGGTTAGACAAGAAGAAATACTGACACAGAAAGAAAATAGTATGAGCAAACGCTGGGGCCCAAACTAACTAAATAGAAAAGGATAGGAAGGGTACTTACTGCAATCCCAGAAAACCCTGAAAAGCACCAACTCTACTAATTTCAAAATCACCTGAGATCACACGACCTCTACCACCTAAATTAGTTCTCTGGTGTAACAAAATCAAAACAGCAGCCACTGAAAAAACTGGAAAAAGCAAAAGTACTAACATCAGTGGCTGAACTAAACTGAGAGGGCAAAAGCCCCCGGAGGGGACCCAGAAGGCCCCCACAGAAGTGCAGGACAAAATGCAAAAATCAAGCACAAAAACAAAAAGAAGAAAATGTCTTATCTGTTAGCAGGAGATGCAGACACGACACAGCAGGCTACAAGGGAAACAGGAATAAAGGATCCAGACCAGAACAATTGATCACCGGCAACCCTGATGGGAAGGTGACTCCCTTATATAAGACCAGTCAGTAACACCTGATTCCCAGTCCTCACAATCTTCACTGAACAGACCAGTACCGCTTGTAACCACCAGAGGGAGTCTCTGCTCAGAACTCATCTCAAACCCATTCACAACAGTACCCCCCCTTGAGGAGGGGTCACCGAACCCTCATTTGAGCAACCAGGTCGGTCAGGATGAATTCTATGATACGCACGGATGAGTCTCCTAGCATGGATGTCCGAAGCAAACACCCAAGAATTGTCTTCCTGACCATAACCTCTCCACTTAACCAAATACTGGAGTTTCCGTCTAGAAAAACGAGAATCTAATATTTTCTCAACCACATACTCCAGATTGCCCTCAACCAAAACAGGGTCAGGAGGCACAGCAGCAGGAACCACTGGCTCAACAAACCTCTTCAACAAGGACTTGTGGAACACGTTATGGATCTTAAATGTCCCTGGAAGAAGCAAACGAAAAGAAACAGGATTAAGAATCTCAATGATCTTATAAGGTCCAATGAACCTAGGCTTAAATTTAGGAGATGCAACTCTCATAGGAATATTCTTTGAGGACAACCAGACCAAGTCCCCCACTTTAAACCGAGGACCATCAGTCCTATGCCGGTTAGCAAACCGCTGGGCCTTCTCCTGAGAGAGGGACAACCTCTCCACTACCTGGTCCCAAATCTGTTGCATACGCTCCACAACAGAGTCAACACCTGGACAGACAGAAGGCTCCGTCTGTCCTGAAGAAAATCGAGGGTGAAACCCAGAATTACAGAAAAACAGAGACATCAAAGTGGCAGAGCTAGCCCTATTATTAAGAGCAAACTCAGCCAAAGGCAAAAAAGAGACCCAGTCATCCTGATCAGCAGACACAAAGCATCTAAGATAAGTCTCCAATGTCTGGTTTGTTCTCTCAGTTTGACCATTGGTCTGAGGATGAAATGCAGAGGAGAAAGACAATTGAACACCCAGTTTAGAACAAAAAGTCCTCCAAAATCTGGAAACAAACTGGACTCCTCTGTCAGACACAATGTTCTCAGGAATGCCGTGTAAACGAACCACGTGCTGAAGGAACAACGGCACCAATTCAGAGGAGGAAGGCAACTTAGGTAATGGCACAAGATGTATCATTTTGGAAAACCTATCACAAATTACCCAGATGGTGGTCATTCTCTGAGAAACAGGAAGGTCGGAAATGAAATCCATAGAGATATGGGTCCATGGTCTCTTGGGCACAGGCAATGGCATCAACAAACCACTAGAGCGAGAGCAAGGCTTGGAGCGAGAGCAAGTCCCGCAGGACTGCACAAATTCCCTGACATCAAGAGACAAGGTAGGCCACCAAAAGGACCGACTAACCAAGTCTCTGGTACCAAAAATTCCGGGATGCCCAGCCAATGCGGAACAATGAATCTCAGACATCACACTCTTTTTCCACTGGTCCGGGACAAACAATTTTCCAACAGGGCAGCACTCGGGCCTATCCTCCTGACACCCCTCCAGAGCAAGTCTCAAATTGGGCGAGATGGCGGAAAGAACTACACCCTCTTTCAAAATAACAGAAGGATCAGATAACTCAGGAGAGTCCGCAAGGAAACTCCTCGAGAGGGCATCCGCCTTAACATTCTTAGTGCCAGGAAGAAAGGAAACCACAAAATTAAAACGTGTGAAAAACAAGGCCCACCTGGCCTGTCTAGGATTGAGTCGCTTGGCAGATTCCAGATAGACCAGATTCTTATGGTCCGTAAGGACCACCACCTGATGTTTGGCTCCCTCCAGCCAATGTCTCCACTCTTCAAAAGCCCACTTCATGGCCAATAACTCCCGATTACCCACGTCATAATTACGTTCAGTAGGAGAAAATTTTCGAGAGAAAAAGGCACAAGGGTTACTTTTAGAGGTCTCTGGATTCTTTTGGGACAAAACGGCACCTGCCCCAATTTCAGAGGCATCAACCTCCACCTGAAATGGCAGAGAAACATCAGGCTGCCGTAGAACAGGAGCAGAAGTGAATCTCTGCTTAAGTTCCTGAAACGCAGAGACTGCCTCAGGAGGCCAATTCACCACATCAGAACCCTTTCTGGTCAAATCAGTTAATGGTTTAACAATAACCGAGAAATTACCAATAAATTTACGATAAAAATTGGCAAAACCCAAAAATCTCTGAAGAGCCTTTAATGAAGTAGGTTGGACCCAATCACAGATGGCCTGAACCTTGACCGGGTCCATTTCAATAACAGATGGGGACAAAATGAATCCCAGAAATGAGATCCTCTGTACGCCAAAAATACACTTTGATCCCTTCACATACAGAGCATTCTCTCTCAAAATCTGGAACACAGTTCGAACATGTTTCACATGAGAGTCCCAGTCATTAGAAAAAATCAAGATATCATCCAAATAAACAATCAGAAATTTGTCCACAAAATCCCTGAAAATGTCATTCATGAAGGACTGGAAGACGGAAGGAGCATTAGTGAGCCCAAAGGGCATCACTAGGTACTCAAAATGCCCTTCAGGGGTATTGAATGCCATCTTCCATTCATCCCCGTGCTTAATGCGAATAAGTTTATACGCCCCCCTGAGGTCAAGCTTGGTAAACCAAGTAGCGTTTTTCACCCTGGAAAACAGGTCAGAAATCAAGGGTAACGGGTATTGATATTTCACAGTAATATTGTTCAAGAGACGATAATCAATACACGGCCTTAATGAACCATCTTTTTTGGCCACAAAGAAAAAACCGGCACCTAAGGGTGAAGAGGATGGTCTGATATGACCCTTCTCCAATGATTCCTTGATATAAGACCGCATAGCGTCATGTTCAGGTACAGACAAGTTAAAAAGGCGACCTTTAGGGAATTTACTACCCGGCACTAATTCAATAGCGCAGTCATAGCTCCTATGGGAGGCAAGGATGCAGATTTACTTTCGCTAAACACATCCGAAAAATCAATCAAAAAGTCAGGAACATCCTGAGCCTGGGGGAGGCAGAAAAAACAGGAGTGTTGGTATTAACACATTGGCAGCCCCAACTGGTTACAGACAGATTTCCAATTCAAAGCAGGATTATGAGACTGTAACTAAGGGAAACCCAGCACGATAATGTCATGCAGATTATACAGAACCAAAAATTTGCAGCACTCCTGGTGATCAGGTTCAACCCTCATTATCACCTGAGTAGAAAACTGGGGTTTATTCTCAGCCAAAGGGGTAGAATCGATCCCCAGTAGGGGAATAGACTTCTGTAGGGGTATCAAGGGAAACCCACAACGTTTAGCAAAATCATAATCCATCAGGTTAATAGCTGCTCCAGAATCAACGAAAGCCTGAGCAGAAAATGAGGACAGAGAGCATATCAGAGTGACAGTTAATAAAAACTTAGTCTGAACACTACCCAAGACAACTGAGCGTGCAAAACGTCTTCCCCGCTTAGGGCAGACTGAAATAGCATGAGAGGCATCACCACAGTAGAAACATAACCCATTGCGCTTTCGAAACTCATGACGCTGTGCCCCAGACACCACTCTATCACACTGCATGGGTTCAGAAACTGGTTCACAAGGCAACACCATTCCACGCATACTTCTCCGCTCACGCAAACGTCTGTCAATTTGAATCGCTAATGACATAGAATCATTGAGACCAGAGGGGACAGGGAATCCCACCATAACATCCTTTACATTATCTGACAGACCCTTCCGGAAAAGGGCTGCCAAAGCGTCGTCATTCCATTTGGTCAGGACTGCCCACCTACGGAATCTCTGACAGTATAACTCAGCGTCATAAGGCCCCTGATTTAATGCCAACAAGGCTTTTTCAGCTTGATCAGTGACATTAGGCTCATCGTACAATAACCCCAAAGCCTGAAAAAATGCATCAACATCACTCAAAACAGGATCCCCAGGTGTCAGGGAAAAAGCCCAATCCTGAGGATCGCCGCGCAGGAGAGAGATGATAATTTGAACCTGCTGTGCTGCGTTCCCTGAGGACTTAGATTTTAAGGCAAAAAAACAATTTACAATTATTTTTGAAATTCTGAAACTTAGCTCGATCCCCCAAAAACAAATCTGGCATGGGGATCCTAGGTTCCACAACAGGCAACCTAGCAAGATATGCAGCAATACTCTGAACCTCAGTGGCAAGCTGATCCACACGGCCAGACAACCGTGCAAACTCCATTGAGAGAAAAGATCCTCCCCAGCACCCAGAGATACAGAGGGAAAAAAATGCAACAAACAGAAAAATATCTCTGACAACTCTGACAACCTTTTTTCTTTCACAATATTTTTTCCCTTCTGTGAGTACCATACAATTTTCAATTTTTAGGCCGGTGATACTGTTATGTTTCGGTAGCTGAGGAGTGCAGGTAAAAAAAGGCAATACACCAGAGCAGTTGGAATCTATGAGATTGCAGTACCCTGACTAACCACCACAACTAGAGGCAGCCGTGAAGCGTTCCTACGTTGGTCCTAGACGCCTCGTCACAGCCTGAGAAACTAACTACACCTAAAGATAGAAATAGGAAAGCTATCTGCCCCGGAGCAGAACCCCAAAGATATAAGAAAGCCCCCAAACAAGTAATGGCGGATAGACAAGAAGAAATACTGACACAGAAAGAAAATAGTATGAGCAAACGCTGGGGCCCAAACTAACTAAATAGAAAAGGATAGGAAGGGTACTTACTGCAATCCCAGAAAACCCTGAAAAGCACCAACTCTACTAATTTCAAAATCACCTGAGATCACACGACCTCTACCACCTAAATTAGTTCTCTGGTGTAACAAAATCAAAACAGCAGCCACTGAAAAAACTGGATCCCCCAAAAACAAATCTGGCGTGGGGATCCTAGGTTCCACAACAGGCAACCTAGCAAGATATGCAGCAATACTCTGAACCTCAGTGGCAAGCTGATCCACACGGCCAGACAACCGTGCAAACTCCATTGAGAGAAAAGATCCTCCCCAGCACCCAGAGATACAGAGGGAAAAAAATGCAACAAACAGAAAAATATCTCTGACAACTCTGACAACCTTTTTTCTTTCACAATATTTTTTCCCTTCTGTGAGTACCATACAATTTTCAATTTTTAGGCCGGTGATACTGTTATGTTTCGGTAGCTGAGGAGTGCAGGTAAAAAAAGGCAATACACCAGAGCAGTTGGACTCTATGAGATTGCAGTACCCTGACTAACCACCACAACTAGAGGCAGCCGTGGAGCGTTCCTACGTTGGTCCTAGACGCCTCGTCACAGCCTGAGAAACTAACTACACCTAAAGATAGAAATAGGAAAGCTATCTGCCCCGGAGCAGAACCCCAAAGATAAAAGAAAGCCCCCAAACAAGTAATGGCGGTTAGACAAGAAGAAATACTGACACAGAAAGAAAATAGTATGAGCAAACGCTGGGGCCCAAACTAACTAAATAGAAAACGGATAGGAAGGGTACTTACTGCAATCCCAGAAAACCTTGAAAAGCACCAACTCTACTAATTTCAAAATCACCTGAGATCACACGACCTCTACCACCTAAATTAGTTCTCTGGTGTAACAAAATCAAAACAGCAGCCACTGAAAAAACTGGAAAAAGCAAAAGTACTAACATCAGTGGCTGAACTAAACTGAGAGGGCAAAAGCCCCGAGGGACCCAGAAGGCCCCCACAGAAGTGCAGGACAAAATGCAAAAATATAGCACAAAAACAAAAAGAAGAAAATGTCTTATCTGTTAGCAGGAGATGCAGACACGACACAGCAGGCTACAAGGGAAACAGGAATGAAGGATTCAGACCAGAACAATTGATCACCGGCAACCCTGATGGGAAGGTGACTCCCTTATATAAGACCAGTCAGTAACACCTGATTCCCAGTCCTCACAATCTTCACTGAACAGACCAGTACCGCTTGTAACCACCAGAGGGAGTCTCTGCTCAGAACTCATCTCAAACCCATTCACAACAGTATTACATCATATAACTGTATATTACCTCATGTCACCTGTGTATTACCTCATGTCACTGTGTATTACCCGTGTTCAGTAAACGTGACAGAAGTACATCAGACACTGTGACTGACAAAACATATTCAGTACATCATGGGCAGTTGGTGAGTCACATGACCACATGGGCGGAGTTAGCCCTGCATCACTGATGTTACTGTGTATTACCTCATGTCACTCTGTATTACCTCATATTACTGTGTATTACATCATATAAATGTGTATTACCTCATGTTACCGTCTATTACCTCATATTACCTCATGTTACCTGTGTATTACCTCATATTACTGTGTATTACCTCATATTACTGCGTATTACCTCATGTTACTGTATATTACCTCATTTTACTGTGTATTACCTTATGTTACTTATGTATTACCTCATGTCACCTGTGTATTACCTCATGTCACTGTGTATTACCCGTGTTCAGTAAATGTGACGAAAGTACATCAGACACTGTAACTGACAAAACATGTTCCGTACATCATGGGCAGTTGGTGAGTCACATGACCACATGGGCAGAGTTAGCCCTGCGTTGCTCATTGGCCACAGCCGGACCAATCAGTGACGCGGGATTTCCTGGACAGACAGGATAAGACGATTATATATATATCTAGATATAGATATATATATATACAGTTAAGCTCAAAAGTTTACATATCCCGGCGGAATTTTTGTTTTCTTGACTTTTTATCAGAGAATATAAATAATATTACCAAAACTTTTTATCCACTCAGGGTTAGTGGTTGGGAGAAGCCATTTATTGTCAATCTATTGTGTTTTCTCTCTTTAAATCATAATGACAACCCAAAATATCCAAATGACCATGATCAAAAGTTCACATACCTTGGTGATTCTGGCCTGATAACACGCACAGAAGTTGACACAAATGGGTTTGAATGGCTACTAAAGGTAACATCCTCACTTGCTTGCTTGTAATCAGTGTGTGTGCATAAAAGCTGAGTGAGTTTCTGGGATCCAGACAGACTAATACATCTTTCATCCAGCCACTGATGTTTCTGGATTGTGAGTCATGGGGAAATCAAAAGAATCTGGGAAATGCCAGATGTAATGGAACATACTGTACATCTTCCAAAAAGCTCAACTTTTGTCTCGTCAGTCCATAGAGTATTCTCCCAAAAGTGGTTCATGTCATCTTTCTTGATAATTAGATTTTTCTACATTTGGTTTGTAGTAATGGATTACAGATCGAAATCTATGCTTACACATTTCAATATTAATGCAATGTGTTTATTCAATGTGGCTCCTGTTTTAGGCTTAATGTTGTTAAAGTACAGCATACTGTTTCTTTCACATTATTACCATTCTCAATTTGAGGAGGCAATCTACATGATGAGGTTACTTATTATTTGTTTTTCATTAATCACCAATATTTGAAAAAATGTTTTTATAAAATTCACAGATTCAACAAAGGGTGTATAACACCATAAAATGTTTGCAAATTTTTATGCAACTTGAAAGTTTTGGAAAAATTTTGTGACTTTTACTGTTTTTACACCAATCCTGGCTAGCTTTGCTCAAGCGGGTAGTTTTTGAAAAAAACCCACTCAACAAATTCATCATAATTTACATGCACAAAAGTGGCATGACTTGCACTTCTTAATGAATTTTGCACAACTTTCCCCAGCTCTCCCTTCATTAAAACTGTTGTATAAACACAGCCTTGTTATGAACTGTACTTACACTTTATGGAAATTTCTAACATTAAGGCTAAGTGCACACTTTCAGGAATATTTGCGTTTTTTTTCGCGTTTTTTCCGCGATTTTCCGCTGTAAAAACGTGGAAAAAAAAGCTAGCATTAAGCATCCTATACATGTTAATTGATTCCGCATGTTTTGGCCACATGTTGCGTTTTTTTCCGCGAAAAAAACGCTTCGCGGAAAAAATAGCAACATGTTCATTAATTTTGCGGAATGTAAGCGGTTCATGTGAGGTGGTACCCAGGGTCTGGAGGAGAGGAGACTTTCCTCCAGGCCCTGGGTACCATATCCCTGGTAAAACAATAATTAAAATAATAAATAATGACATTCTCACCTTCCGGCGGCCCCCGCAGCTTTCCCGCCTTCAGCGACGCTCCCGGCAACTCCCGGTCCCAAGAGTCCTTTGCGAGAATCACCCAGATGGCGTAGCAGTCTCGGGTGATGCTACGTCATCGGGGTGATTTGTTGCAATGCATCCTTGGGACCGGGAGTTGCCGGGAGCGTCGCTGAAGGCGGGAAAGCTGCGGGGCCGCCGGAAGGTGAGAATATCATTATTTATTATTTTTTTTATTATTTTTACATTAGATCTTTTTACTATTGATGCGACATAGGCGGCATCAATAGTAAAAAGTTGGTCACACATGTCAAACACTATGTGTGACTCGTGTGACCAACCTGTCAATCAGTTTTCCAAGCGATGCTACAGATCGCTAGGAAAACGCTAGCATTCTGCAAGCTAATTACGCTTGCAAAACGCTAGTTTCTGGCGGGAATACGCATACAAAAAAAATGCGTATTTCCCGCGGGAGAAGTGCGGGATTGCCGTGGAAATTTCCACGGCAATTCCGCAACGTGTGAACTTAGCCTTATGGTTTGTTGTTGATAATGTAAAGCTTCCATATTAGTTCAGTCATCAGTAAGTTCTACGGACGTGGGCACATTAGACCTAAGTCTGTGGGGCTGATTAGTATGATTCATGCCCATAATTTATGTGTCTCCTCTGTGTTTTTTCCTATTAAACTTTAATAGTTTCTAAAACTATGTATAATTTCTGCAACATGTTTTTTTTTTTATTTTCAATGATGCTCTAATGGTTTTACATAGAGTTAGAGTAATAACTTCTTGCTATGAAATTGAATTGAAAGTCTCAATGTATCTATTATTAATTAAGTTATGTCATTAAAACATGGATTTTCTGATTTCTAAAGGATGTGAAAAGAGACACATAATAAGCCTAACAAGCCATAATAAGATTAAGTGAGATGAAGTCCTTTCTTTATAATATTCTTCACTTCTCCATTTCTTAAAGTATAAATCATTGGATTAATCATTGGAATTACAGCTGTATAGAGCAAAGCAAAAAGCTTATCATGAGCTGGGAGTACATTGAAGGTGGACGCATGTAGACCACTATCATGGTACCATAAAAGAGAACCACCACCGTTAGATGGGATGAACAAGTAGAGAAGGCCTTAATTCTTCCATCTTTTGCATGAATTCTACTAATCATACGTACAATTATTACATACGAAGCCAAGGTGAACATGAATGGCATAAACCCTAATCCAAGACACTCCACGAGTATCAGCACTTCAATGTTGGCATTTTTGCCACATGATAATTTTAGAAGGGCAGTAAAGTCGCAAAAGAAATGGTTAATAACATGAGATTTGCAAAAATTGAACCGTGAAGACAACAAGACTGGAAATGATGAACTCACAAAACCAGTTAACCAACACCCTTGAGACAAAAGGAGGCAGGTTTTACTATTCATGATGGAGGAGTAATGCAAGGGTTTGCAGATGGCGACATATCGGTCGTATGCCATCGCTGCCAATAAAAAATATTCTGCCACTGCAAATGCAATATAGAAGTACTGCTGGGAAATGCAACCAGTAAATGAAATGTGCTTGTTACTCTGTAAATGAAGCCATAGAAGCTCGGGAAGAGTAACAGAAGTATAACACATATCTAGAGAAGCTAAATGGCAAAGAAAGAAATACATGGGTGTTTGTAACGATGTATGAACTAGGACGAGAACTAAAATAAGACTGTTTCCTGTTATGGTTAGAATATACATAATATAGAAAGCCAGAAGTAGAGGAAGGTGCAGCTGGGGGACGTCAGTAAAACCAACTAGCAGAAAGTAGGTCAGCGAAGATTGATTCTCGTTGAGAATTTCCGGGAAGTCTTGAGCCATCTCATCTAGCAGAGGCAAAAGCATCAAATTATAATACAATAGTATATTGACATACAAAGAAGACTTCTGGGAAAAATTCAATATCAATATCAAGTTTTAGAATCACTTCTGCTACATCTACATTTCTACATCTGCTACATTGGTATCCCCACTGGTCAATCCTTACGTCTTCGTAGATTATGCTCCACTGATGATGACTTTTTAAGACAGGCGGCAGGTCTGAAAAGAAGACTGGTTGAACGCGGTTATAGTAACTGCATGATTAAAAAAGGATTTAATAGGGCGAGGCATACATCTAGGCATGCAATTTGTATGAAGCTAGGACTAATAAGATCAGAACATTGTCCGTTTCGTGACCAATTTCCATTCCCAATTTCCACACGTATGAGAAGAATTTTGGATAAATCTTGACATACTTTTAAGGCTAATCCTATAGTCTCCAGATTCCTGCCTGAGAGGGCTGCCATCACAGCAAGACGATCAAGAAATCTACGTGACCATTTGGTTCGTAGTCATTATATCAGTGAGCCTGTCACTACATTTCTAGATTCGATGGCAGGGAGACATGGATGTGTCCCATGTGGCCGCTGTGTTGCATGTCCAAACATTGACCGCTGCGATTCATTTACTAACTCTAGTGGATCGCATCAATTTGAAATTAGAAAGCAGATTACATGCAAGAGTAAAAATGTTATCTATTACGCAGTATGTCCGTGTAATAAAATATATGTTGGAATGACAAACGGCATTTGAAAGTACGTACTAGAGAACATATACTTGGTATTGCTGCGGCAGCGGCCCATGAGGATGCATCCATGTTAACTACATTCCCTCACCATTTCAAGAGATATCATAGCTGAGACCGGAGCCTTCTCAGGGTTAGGGGTATAGACATGCTTGAGGTTGGTATCCGGGGCGGGGAGTCTCTAGGAGACTTGCCCAGCTTGAGTCCAGGTGGATTTGGACCCTTAGCACTGTCCATCTGGACTCAATGATGACATCAGCTATGCCCCATTTTTGTGACTATTGGTTTTGTTTTTATACATCAATTGTTGCTCCATATGTTTGCTGTGGTTGTTTTTATTACTATTTAATGGTTTTATTTTAATCTTGCACTTTTAGGTTTGCACTTTACACTTATCCACTACTTGAGGTCCCGGTAGTTTGGATATAGCCCTATGGGATCAATTATCACTATGAAGTTATGGATGTTGTCAGCGATAAGGATGACCAGTGATATGTCTGGATTTTTTATCTATGTCTCTCACGATGCCTCCTTTTTGGCCAAGAAGATTCCAATGGCCTTCTATCTTTGTGAACATATGAAGGGAATATATACAGCATGCATGTGTTTATATGCAGACAACCCCTTCTTTCTGCTATTATATGTGTATGTGCAGTGATTCATGATTGATACTTTCTGTGCATCCTATTTTACATGGCGTTATGGTTAAAATAAGTGCATTGATGATGTATATATATGTTAATTCAAGAATGTTAATGCAGAGATGCATTATTGATGTAATGATATATATTTGCCATGTAGATATGGAGATGCTTAAATGACTCTCATATGTGATTTTCTGTCTGCCTTTTTTTTTGCCTACATTAACATCTGTCTCTAATGATTGCTTAAATATTTATGGCAATCACTATGCTTTATACTGATAGATTTATATTACTGAGGGTTAAATGCATGTTGTCTGTTTTCCTTATTATATGTTTTAATGACAGGCTTAAAATTTTGATTTTCGCTTGATATATATTGCGTATGTACCCTTATCTTATATGTTTGACACTTGATCCCTGGATGTGGGCATCGCAAATATTTAACTTGGTAGATTTACTGTGATAAATTATGTGTATGCCCCATCCTGCCCCGCAGCGCCTGCCGGCTTCTGTGTCTGTGGTTGGGTGAGGCCGGACCACGTGTGGCCCCACGTGTGTTCCGACGTCACCTGCCCGGCGATGTGGGTGCTAGCCGGCGTTGTGCTGGCTATGGGAATGCATCACAGCTTCCGGTTCTTTGGCGCTGTATACTTCCAGGACCGTACCTTTTTAAACTCACATGTAATGTACATGCTATGCTCCCTGACGAAGGTGCTTCACCGAAAAGAGCGTTGGGGCAGAGGCGCCAGCTCCTGGACACTGACTGCGCTCCCCTTGTCGGTAATAACCACCGTTACTATATTGTGATACTCCTGTTATGCGTTCCTTTGGGATAGGTGCAATACTGCTAAGGGGGTTTTTGGTGGGGCCTTGCTGCCTAGTTCAGCAGCAAGACATTGTGATATATACCTGTTGCTTCTATTTATATGCAGTGATATATATTTTTGACTTTTGATAAATATATATTGTCAGTGACTACATATCCAGTTCTGGGTGCCTCATTACACGGCACACATGTAGTGTGCAATGATTGTTGTGTATTTCACTTCCCTGTCACCTGAGTCTATTGAATTTTAATAATAAAGTTGTTCATTTTGTTTGAATATTATTGACTGTAGTGTCATCTTTTTTCTGGATGTGTATTGGTAGTGTGACGATAGGTCCGTATATTCCTCTTATACAAACATGATTACCTTATTTTGATCTATATTGCTACCATGTGTAACCGTTATATAAGTTGCTATCCGCATTGGTATTTTGTCTACTTGAATAAGTCTGAGCTGCAGTATCATTTTGAAACAATGGACAGGAGTGGCGCTGTTTCTGGAAAAAAATTTAACTACCTTTATTTTTCTAATTTCCAAACAAATAATGAAATGTGCCCAAAGCAAACTAGAGCATGAAATGAATAAAGAAAAAAATTAATGCAAATAATATTAAAGTGCGATAAAAATGAATAATCTACTGTTGGGTTAATGTAGATGTTATTATCTGTAGTTTTCACAGCTTCTATACTTAGCCATAACCAGATCACATTTTTAAAGGGGCAGAAGTGTTTGAAAGGGTGTTAGGGTCTTTTTTCATATGATCCCAATTATGCTGGAGTCACGTTTATATATTATATTTCACTACATGTATATTCCTTAGTATCAAAAACATGTATTCAGGCATATTTGCCAGTATACCCATAGAATTAAATGAGCAAGATGAAGTCAGCAAAATGTCCATTTTAACTACATTTTTCCAATGTACTGAGCTATTCTAAAGTACAAAAAAAAATGGAGTTGACCATGTTTTTTTTTGTTCCCTCCCAAAAAGTATAAAAGACGTACACTATTTCTCTATTATTCTCGATGGTAGATGGAATGAAAGTTATGGCATTGTTTCAATACATCTGAAATGTAGACATACTGATGTGAAAATTACTTGTACATCACAGAATGTTTATTTTTATTCTATTTTTATATCATTATAGCATATAAAATATATATATTCCATATTTATTCTACTTCTCAATTTATTTTAATATAAAAACAAAATGAGCATATACCTCGTAGTAAATAATTAAATGAATAGTAATAGTACAGTAGGGTACTGTGCTGGTGATACAGGGTGAGGTTTTAATGTTAGACATAGGGTCATCTTGTCGCGGTGGGATGGCTTTTACCCATTTTTGATCAAAATAGTGTTAACTAAGTGCCCTATGTTACTTACTATTCACTTACTGCAGGGTATATATCACAGCCAGAACGTGTTCTTACACAATGCACATATACTAACCTTTGCTCCGGCTCATTTCTTTGTTTTTTTTCCATTTATTTTGAATAGCGCTACAAAAAATATTAACATTTTTCTAGGCTTCTGTTTGACCATTTAAGAAGGCATTTAAATCTCTTGCAGCTCTTGATTCTTTGGTGCAGGGAAGCCGTGTAATGGTAATGCAGCATCCGATAGAATATAGTAAAATGTCTTTTTTGTCAGATTCCCATAATTATTAAATGCTGTATGCATTTGTATGAATTTGGAAACATATTTTGATACATTAGGCCACTAAAACATTTCTGAGGTTTTAGTATAACAGTAACAGTAAAACAATGTAGCAATAAATTGCTGGTATGCAAGAAAAAAAAAACTTTGTACATAGGTATTTCTGTTCTTACATAGGCATCAATATATATTGAATGTTGCTGTATTTATTCTGTAGAACATTATTGTATTACTTTACAAATAATACATTTTTTAGCTCTTCATCTTAACATAGATGAAAAATAAATGTTGATTTCAGAATAAATAATAATAAATAATAGAATTTTGCGATATGTTAATATGAGAAGGTGAAGGTATTCATAAGTCTCTAAACTGTAAGAATCAGAATACAGCTCTGCCTGCAGTCCATGAGTATTATTTCATTACTTGCTCCTTAGTAGATATATTCCTTATCTCTTGTCACGCAGTCCTTTTCATTACATTATAAAAGGGGTGATCTGGCAGCCTGGGGACATTGTTATCCGCAACTCTTGAAATTAATGTTCATTGGGAATTACGGTATCATTGTGATTAAAGATTTAATGATCCCAGAGCAGCATTTTCTAAAATGTACTGCTTAAAGGCCAGTGTGACTCTACTTCTGATGAATCAGATATAGTCCTGCTCATCGTTATTGCAACCCTTCATTTTTTTCATAGACGGTACAATATCTTCATAAAAAAATGGAAATGTACCAAAGTTTTATCCTAAGGATTTTTAATCACAAAATGGTCAATGCAGCCATAGATGAATTCATTGAGAGGCACGGTTTCTACAACAGGTTTTACTTTTGGTGTTTTCTGCTGGTCTGGCACCTTCGGGGCACTGCAAATGTCACCTGCAAACTATTCTAGCAAAATCTGTGCTCCAAAAACAAAATAGCACTCCTTCCTTCTCAGCCATGACATGTGGCCTAACAGTAATTCCTGACAACATATGGGGCAGCAACGAGTTTGGGAGACATTTTGCAAGAAATTGTTGGGTCTAGTTTCACCTACTAACCCTTGTGTACCTGACAAAGTTTAGCAAATACAAAAATTACATTTTTACCACTCAAATCTTATATTTCCATCTCAATGTCATAAAGCCTGTAAGGTTCAAAATACTCACTAAACCCCTAGATGAGTTCCTTAAGGGGTCTTATTTCCAAAAAGGGTCACTTGTTGGGGATTCTGCTGTTTTCACATATCAGGGGCTTTTCAAATGTGACATAGCATTCCCAATATATCCCAGGCAAATAGCACTCTTTCCTTTCCTTGCCCTGCCATGTGCCCAAGCAGAAGTTTTTGACCACATATGGGATATAGTCGCGTTCAGGACAAATTGTGCAACAAATTATAGGATCCTATTATCCATTGTGAAAATAACAAATTTAGGGTTAAAACAACATTTTTGTGAAAAAAATTCCAATTTTCAATTTGACTACCTTATGTTATCAAACTCTGTGTAGTACATGTGGGTTCAAAATGCTCACTGTACCCCTGGATAAAATCCTCAAGGGGTGTAGTTTCCAAAGTTGGGTGACTTGTGGTTTTTTCACTGTTTAGGCACATCAAGGACCAAATGCAAAATGATGCCCGTAGACCATTCCATCAAAGTCTGCCTTCCAAAATATCACTCCTTCCTTCCGAGCATTGCCATGTGGTTTTCCTCAACATATGGGGTATCAGAATACTCAGGATAAATTGCACAACAAATTTTTTAGTCCATTTTTTTCTGTTACCCTTGTGAAAATAAAAAATAGGGCTAAAAGTACATTTTTGTGGGTAAAATGTGACTTATTTTCAGAACTCTACATTATAACTTCTGTGAAGCACATTGGGATTCAAGGTGGTCATGACACATATAGAAAAGTTCCCTAAGAGGTTTAGTTTCCACAATGGGGTGACTTGTGGTGGATTTCCATTGTTTAGACACATCAGGGGCTCTCCAAACATGACATGGTGTCCGCTCTCGATTCCAGTCGTTTTTGCATTCAAAAAGTCAAACTGCTCTCCTTCCCTTCCGAGCCCTGCTGTGCGCCCAAGTAGTAGCATTCCCCCACATATGGGGTAGCGTTGTACTCAGTAGAAAATGTACAGTAAATGTTGGGGTTCATTTTCTCCTGTTACCCTTGTGAAAGTAAAAAAAATTGGTCTAAAAGTGCATATTTGTTGGTAGAATGTGATTTTTTTTATTTTCACAGCTCTACGTTATAAACTTCTGTGAAGAACCTGGGGGTTCCAGGTGCTCATGACCCATCTGGATAAGTTCCCTAAGGGGTCTAGTCTCCAAAATGGGTTCACTTATCGGGGGTCTCCACTGTTTAGGCACAAAGGGGCTTTCCAAAAACACATGGCGTCCGCTCTTGATTCCAGCCGTTTTTCAGTTAAAAAACATCGCTCCTTCCCTTCCGAGCTCTTCCGTGCCGTACCACTCACCTGCTATACAGATTAAAATTGTGTGCACTGATGCAGAGATGTAAGTGGATCATATAGGTATAAAATAAAATCTTTTGACACTTCTGTGAAAACCCAGGAGAACATAACCAATAGATGTGAACAAATTGATTTAAGTTGAAAGATGAAACACATTTGGCTTAAATTTCATAAAAAAAATTCTGATTCATCAAAATAATTATTTTTTGTGATTCACATTTTATTGCAGAAATGAGATTAAAAAATAGTATGACTTATCTCACAGCCCATCTGTCCCACCTTTGCAGCTCCCCTCTGGTCAGGGGCATAACTACAATAGGGGCAGGGGTTGCAATCGCACCTGAGCCAAAATGTCCCTTTGGCTTATATAAAAGACCAATGCTATTAAAGTCTTGCAATAATTGGTGGCCCCATTGGAACTGTTGCATCGCAACCCACGAGCTTCAAATTATGCCGCTGTTCCTAGTTGACCACTTGCTCAATCAGGCTCTATTATCTTTTAGTCTTAACTTCCTCTTTTGCATCTTCCTCCACTCTGCAAGTCGCTTCCACTTCTCACGTACCGAAAAGGCCACATGCATTCATTGCAATGTGATGTAACAATGTCAGGATGTCAAAGGCAATGCACGTCATAATGTCCTGACATACTGACATGGTCTACTTGGTGCTGGAAGCTGTGGTACAGCGTGAAGAAAAATAAGAAAAAGGAAGTCACCTGCCATAAAAACCAAAAGAGACCAGTTCAGGAAGGACCCAGGAAAGGACTAGACAATGAGCAGCTGAGCTGTAAGGTATACTACACCACAGTAAGGCAAGTTTAATTTGCATTGAATAAATTTTATGCAGATTGAATTTTCTGTCCCAATTAAAGTGAACTGCTGAAATAAAATTTTGTTATATTCACTCATCATAACCATGTAACTGGAAAAACATAGACCCCAGTTCATTCAACAGTTCTTGCCAGAATTCTGATGTAAAACTGCATTAAAGGCCATAAATTCTTGTGCAACTTGAAAACTTTTGGCATTTTCTAGTCCCGTAAAACTCCACAAACATTTTGAAAAGTGTGCGGAGCAGAGGTGGGACAGGGCATGGCCCAGCCCACCCAAAAAATGACTCATAATTAACATGAAAAAGGTGGTATAAATGATACCAGAAATGTGTGCAAACTGTTTTGAGTAAAATCTGGAGGAGGCACATGGCAGTTGTAAGATGCGCCAAGTTCAATAAAAGTCTTGATGAATTGCCGTAGCGTATAAATTAATATTAATTATTGTCATGAAAAAGGATGAAAATGGCCTCTTTTTTTTAATTGTACATTTTTGTTGTCACTTTGTAAAGACATACATTACAAACACATCAGTAAGACGGAAAAAAGAAAAAAAAGGAAGCCAGAACAACACCTGTAGTGTTATCGGCATTGCATCAACAATAGTGAAAAATGGTTAATCTAAAAAAAACAAACAACAGTCATTGGGTTGTCCAGTTTTAACAAATTCTTTTTAAACAGCAAACTGCATACAGAAAACTGTATTGTAGAGGTCTAGCTTCTTTTGGATTAAGAGGTTGTCCACATGAAAAACATTTTTTTAGCTATTTTGCTAATATAAAGATATACAACTTATTAATATTTAGATATTTTGAACGTTTCCAATATTCTTCAGCTGTCAACGGCATTCTCTGCTGCTGGAAGCTCCACTTTTAGCTTATGCTTCTCACAGAAAAGTGCTTCTTGGGTCAGCATGTTATCAATGCTATGTGAAAAGGAGGCTGGATGATAGGCTTATTTCAATAGCTAAGCTAGTCTGCTTCTCCATTTAGAGGGCTAGCTTAGCTAATAAGTGAAACCAGTTAGCCAGCCCTCTTCACACAGAGCACTGATGATGTACAAAACTCAGGAGCATTTTTTCGTGTCAAGCACAAGCAGTAAATAGAGCTGCAGAGATCCATATCTACTGCCGATAGCAACAGATTAGGTCATCTTAAGAAATACGAAAGGATTAGTAAATTGTATAACTTTATATTAGAACCACAAAATATATTTTTGAAGTGCACAACCTGTTTCATATTTCTAACAGCCCTCTTTTTTTCTGCCAGAGAGTTAAGAGTTAAGTCTCCCATACACATTAGCCTAATGTTGGCCTAAGCCACGGATATCGATATTGAAGGTTTCACCCCACAGTCTAAAGTGTATGGAGCGCTGGCTGACCGATTGTTTGGGGAGATGTCAGTTGGGCATTTCCCGATTTCACACTGCCAATCATATTGTTCTCATAGAGATAAGTCACAGGCTGAGGTGTCAACCTAGACTTTCCAAGAAAGAGCAAAGGAGCGCTCTGCCAAATGAGAGTGGGCGAAGATAGCTGTCATCCAAGCAATCAGCCAAACCATCGTTCAGACAACAGTCATCTAATGCATATGGGGGCCTTTAGTTTTGATGAAGTGTTACTCATTTGTAGAGATGAGCTGATTGATCCATGGAAGATCAAGTTTGAGTCAAATTTCCTGAAATTCACTTTTTCACACAAATTCAAACATTTGAGATTTGATTCATGGTTCACAAAGAGGAAAAATGTGCCAATTCCCGCCATTTCCCACACTGCTGAAGCATCAGTAAGCTGGCAAATGTCATTTTGCATTGCTTCTTGTGTGCCCCTATAATTCTCTGCATTTATGACATCTAGTGGATTATCATACCTTGTCAATCACAGATCAGCGGTTCCCAATTGAGCAGTTTGTACAGCAGAGTAGTTTCCTATTTCCTGAGTCACTGGGTAACTCTATTTCGCCTGTAGAGGGTTATGGTCAGTGTGTAAGTTCTTATTGTCAGCAGAACCTCTCTCTCTCCTGTAGAGTGTAAGCTCTTATGGTCGGCAGGGTCCTCTCTCTTTTTTCTGTAGTATGTAAGTTCTTATGGTCATTGGGCTTCTCTCTCACTCTCCTGTAAAGTGTAAACTCTTAAGGTCAGTGGGGTTCTCTGCTGAAGGGAACAACTGGAGGGCCTCATTCAAATATTAAGAAAGTTTAGTTGTGGTACCTCTCTACACAAAGGCTCTGCACACAGTGCAAAGCTGAAAAAGATATAAGGAGGTTCATCAATAGACCCTTGAAGGTAACAACTGTAGTGCCTCATTCAAATACTAAGAAAGTGTAGTTGTGGTTCTTCTACACTCATAAAGACTCTTCACACAGTGCAAAGCCAGAAAAAAACTATAAGGAAGGTCATCCATATACCCTTGAAGGCAACAACTATAGAGCCTCATTCAAATATTGAAGATTAAAAACACTAAAAACTGAGACAAAATGCTAGCAGCAGGGCAGCACAACACCTCCAAGGCATAGAAAAACAACTCATGCCAGGTGTCCTGCTTTGAGACCCAATGGTCAGCCAGGGATTGCTTGACTGTTTGTAAAAAAAGTTTCCCTCCTTGTCAAAAATACCCGGTCATCAGGCCCTGGGTACTGGGCTGGTGTCATGAAATGGGCCCCCTGCCTTTGCTGTGTGTCTTCATGGCCTGCCCTCCTTAGTTGGGCAAGGAAGCTTGCCCCTTGCTGCTAGAGTTGTCTGATGAAAAGTTTTTCAACATATTTTCCACAATGGCCTTCTGGTATTGCACCATTTTAGTAGACCTCTCTGCCTCAGGAAGGATAGATGCAAGGTTCTCCTTGCATCTCCTTGTGGCATGGATCTAGCAGGGAGAACAACCAGTACTCTTTTTAGTTCAAGATGAATATAATGCAAAAGTCACGGGAAAGGCAGTGGTACATAAAGTCCCTATAGCCAACATGATGATGACTCTCCATCTCCTCCTCCTACTCTTCCTCCTCCTTCCCCTCCCTCAACCCCTCTACAACCTTGGTCCTCAGGATGAAAGAGACAAACGTTGTGTGGGTACTAGCTTCTGTTGCACTAGCAACAAGCTCCTGTTCACAAATTCACTGCTTAAATAGATTATTAGATTTCTCCAAGTTATTGTTTCTCACTTTCACAGACTAATCTAATTGGAGTAATAGATAAAAAATAACTTTTTTGCTTTACGATTAAAAAGACAAAAATTGCTTATAAACTACAATTAAAATTATTCAGTTATCTCCAGGTCAGATTTCAGATAGGGCGATTGATGAGATCAAATTAGTCCTCTCTTTTTTTTGTTTTGATGTTGGAGTATCTTATTTTGAATTCAAGACTTTATAGGAGGGGACCTTCTGTGAAAGCAATGAGCTCCTGTTCCTCCTCTTCCTCAGCCTCCACCTCCTCAATGTTATCCAATCCGCTCTGAGCAGATGAGATGAGGTTGAGCAGATTTGCAGATCCCTAGCTCATGACTTCCTCCATCTCTACCTGGACAGCATGCAAAGCTTCATGTTTAATTGCGAGCAGTGACTGTTAAAGTAGGCACAGAAGCGGGATCGTTGCGCTGATTATGGCATGATCACTACTCACCTTCTTTGTGGAGTCTTCAAAGTCTTGCAGAACCGCACAAATGTCAAACATCCATGCCCACTCTTCAGTTGTTATGTGCGGAGGCTGATCGGAAAATACCGATGGGCATGTCGGAGCTAGTGTTCAATAACTGGTCTCTGGTGCTCACAATGCCTTCCCAGCGCTGCAGTTATTTCAGCTACCAGCAAGTGTGGATGACGTGATCTGAGATAACACATCAGAGACGGATGATGAGGAGGAGCAGGAAGGGGTGCAGGAATTGGTGTAGGAGATGCAAGAAACCCTGAGAGAAGTAGGGACAGCAATCTTCAGCGTCGGTAGCACATGTGACTGCCAGGGTGGGATTAGGCCCCTGCTTGAATAATGTTCTCCCAGTGTGCCATCAGGGAGATACAGCGTCCTTGCCCACAAGCGCTTGTCCATGTGTCAGACATTAAGTCTCAGTAAGTGCATTGGTAAGGGCACAAGGGATGTTCCTAGACATGTGTTGGTACAAGGTGGGAATGCAACACAGGGAGAAATGTTGTGAATGTGTTAGAAATGAATTCTGAGCAGAAGCTCTCTCTGGTGGTTACAAACAGTACTGAACCATTCAATGAAGATTGTGAAGATTGGCAATCAGGAGTTACAGACTGGTCTTATATAAGGGAGGTTCCCTCCCATCAGGGTTGCCGGTGATCAATTGTTCTTGTCTCAACTTTGGTTCCTGGTTCACTTGGAAGCTTGCTGAGTCTTGCCTGCATCTTCTGCTAACAGATAAGATATTTTCTGCTTTTATTTTTGTGCTTGCTTTTTGCATTTTTTCCTGCACTTCTGTGGAGGTCAGCCAGGTCCCCTCCGGGGGCTTGTGCTCCTCTCAGTTTGTCTGAGCCAATGTTATTTGTTCATTTGCCTTTTCCAGTTTTTTCAGTGGCTGCGGCTTAGTTTTGTGACACCAGAGAACTAATTTAGGTGGTAGAGGTCGTGTGATCTCAGGTGTTTTTGAAATTAGTAGTGTTGGTATTTTTTTAGGGTTTTTTGGATTGCAGTAAGTGTCCTTCCTATCCTTTTCTTTCTAGGAAGATTGGGCCCCAACGTTTGCTCATACTATTTTCTGTCTTTGTCTGTATTTCCTCTTGTCTAACCGCCATTACATGTTTTGGGGGCTTCCTATGTTCTTTGGGGATCTGCTCCGGGGCAGATAGCTTTCCTCTTTCTATCTTTAGGTGTAGTTAGCCTCTCAGGCTGTGACGAGGCGTCTAGGACCAACGTAGGTACGCTCCACGGCTGCCTTTAGTTGTGGTTAGTCAGGGTACTGAAATCCAGTAGATTCCAACCTCTCTGGTGTATTGCCGTTTTTTGCCTGCTCTCCTCAGCTACCAAATCATAACAGAGAAATAGTGGAGGCTGGGGACCGAATACAGAAGGACAGCTGCTGTCATGAGTCAGCTGAAATCCTCAGTGTCCACAAGCCTAAACTGAAACATTCCCATGGCAAGCAGCCTGGAAATTTGGGCCTGTGGGTGGATGGCTGGGAATTTTCTTTTTCATTCCAAGGCCTTGGGTACTGAGAGCTGAGTACTGTGCTATTAGATATAAAAACCTAGCACTCAACTTTGGGTACGTGAAACGATAATTTATTGTAGTACACGAAAACGTTTCGGTCGGTGAGGACCTTCTTCAGTTATGTGCCTTATCAAGAAAAGAGTTACGTGGTTCTCAGATGTGAGACCGACTAAGTAGCGCTGTATTTGTAGAAATGATGATGTGAAGAGCTCCTCAGAGTGTCTTAGTGTGGGATCACTGGTCTCTTGGGACTTAACATGGTGGGAGGAAGGAGGATCAGTGTGAGAATTAAATGTTTCAGACTCTTGGCTGGTGAGACTGGACTGTGTTGAAGACTGGGTGTTACTGGTAAGCATGCTGGAAGCATTATCTACTATCCAACCGATCACTTTTTCGCACTGGTGTGGCTTTGGAAGGGATGTCCCGTGCTTCCCTGCAAAGTGGAAAAGGAAGCTATGTGTCAAAGATGAGTGTTTTGCTTGTGCTACAGAAACAGGCTTAGTTGCACCTGCCCCATGTCCTCATCATCTGCGTACACCATCATCAGCATTTTGATTAAAAATGGGGATACCCTAAAAAAAGACATGAGGCTGTCCTATATTTTTTAATTACCAGCTAAGTCAAAGCAGATGGTGGGGCTGATATTAATAGGCTGGAAAGGTCCATGGATATAGCCTAATAAGACCAGCTCATAGCTGTCTGCTTTCCCTTGGCTGTTTATTAAAAATAGTTTTTTTTAAGTATTTATGAATTTATTTTACTCTGTCCCTCACTCAAGCAAAGTTGCCATCCGCGGTTATACAGGTCGGGTCATGGGTGGCGCCTGCCAGTCACTGCCATGCCAATACTTGGCATGGCTGTGATGGCTTCGGACATGCTCACAGCTTAAAAGCTTATTAATTAGTTGTACTGCAGCCTTTCAACAAGCTTTATTAAACATCGAAACTGTATCACGGTCTTCTGGGAGAAGTCCATGTTTGGAGTTCTGCACCATACACTAGATGTCAGATACGAACCCTGAACTTTACAGTTTTGGTTCTCCCATCCCTAAATCTGACTTAAAAAGCCAATCATAGCAGAAGAGCTTTGCACATTCTAACTAGACAGTTTCTGTTGAAAGTCCATTTGGATAGCAAAATCACATTACTGTTTATGGCAGAACAAAAATATATAGGGTCCTGTTTTTAGGACCCAAGAGCATTGTTGTCTCCCCTTTTCCTAGCCCACAATAACAATTTTAAAGCTACTGTGGCAAATATTTCTGGTAACAATTGCTACTTTTGTCTGAAACAGTTTTCGTATATGTGAGTCATTTCATGCGTGATCAGAACAGGAAGTAATCTATGAGGCACACTTCAGTCTGCAAAAAACAATATTTATTTTTACAGCATGCCACTTGTTAACAAATGTGTTATAGGTGTTACTTTATTTAACCTAGTTTAATATCTTTCTCATGATACTAGTAGGAAGTAGACAGACTATGATGACATGTCACCAAATTTTTCATATTGAACTGGACAAATCATATAATTGTGGCTGCAGAGTGGAATAAAAAGATTTTGTTTTTTTTCTCTTCTCTTTAGTTAATATTTCCAGAACGTCTGTGCTGTGTAATATACTTTCAGTGGTTATTTAGGCTGCACACTCAGACTGGCAGAACTCAAATTTTGTGACCCTGATGACACAATCACGGGTTCTTTTGCACTTCTATGCTGCCTGCTAGTGATTGGTCAATGTCATAAAGGAGGCAAAGGTAAACGCCCCCAGTGAAAATATCCAATAACACCCACTTGGACTTAGCTAAAGTTAACTCATTAGGTGCCAAACATTTGATTGCTAATATGTCTGCAATGGATAGGCAAATTAAAAAAAATAGAGCAAAACATTTTATACCACTCTGCAGCTGCTGTTACATTGTGTGTCCAGTTCAACATTAAAAATTTGGATAAAAAAAAAGACACAGGTCTATCAATTTCACACTTTCTACACTGGTTATATATTCTCTATTGTTAAATTATTTATAACCCACAATTCTATTAGTTGTAAGAAAAACGACCTGCCTTTTTATAAATGCTGTTACAGTATCTGCATTACTACATCTTGTGATCTGGCATACCACCGTCAGATTGCTCCAACTGTAAATAACCCTTTTGCTATTTAGCTGCTAGAATTACTTTTCCTCCACACAATGTATTCCCTTGATTCTTTTTAAAATCCTTAGAAGTAATAAATCTTGTTCCAGTGCTTTGTATTGAGATAGTGTTGCTTTGTGAAATCAAGTATGTGCACTAAAACGGATATTATTTATTTTCAAAATTTTCATTAATAAACATTATATCGTACCCGCACATGAGTATTATAAACGCTAACTCTGATCACACTTACATTGACAGTCTTACTCAAGAGTTTCACTTGCCATTTCAATATTTTTATGGTAAATGTGGTATCTGCAACTCTTTTCTTGTAGTAAAAAAAGACTTGAATGGCATTAATTGAAATCTAACTTTAAGTGATTTCCTAGAGTATATTTAATACTAAGGGTGCAGTGGAAGAAGATGAGAGTTCTGAGTAATGCAGATTTTTCTCAGTTCACATTTATATGGGATGCACCATAGTTTCCAAAATTAAGCTGCCTGGAGATCTTCCAGAGATGAAACTATAAGGGCATACAATGTATGTCACAAATGATGAAGGATGGAGTACTTATCTGATTTACTGACAGATTATGAACTGACTTCTGCCCAGTTATCCAAGTTCCTTCAATTACATCAAGTTCTCACTTGGGAAGTAGATTGAGGATTGCTGGGTAGTTTTACTATCACTCATGGGGGTGTAATGCATAGGGTGAGCTCAGCAGAAGGGTTATCATTATCAGGTCTTATCTCTATGCTGTATAAACATTTTACCTCAAAACCTCATAAAGTAAAAGTGATGGGCTTGTTTTATTAAAGGGGTTGTCCACTACTTTTTATTAACCCCTCAATGTATCCCGCCGGGGCCCCTAAAGAATTTTTTAATTAACTTGCGCTGCCACTACTGCCTGTGAGCGGCGCTATGCCGGTGGCTGAGTCGGTGACCCCCAGACTGCAGCCGCCGCTAACATCCACTGATGTCACATCAATTTCCTGACTCTAGAAATTGACATGACATCATCAGCAGACGTGACCCAGCCTCTGCACACTGCTGTCACTCATCAAGAGTGACAGCAGTCTGTGGGCGGTGCTGCACCGCATGTCACAGCCCCCCCACCCGCACACAGCCCCCCTGTAGACAGCTGACAGCCCGCCCGCACACAACCCGCACAGCCCCCCACCCACACACAGCCACGTCGCTCTGCAGCCTCTATCTCCCCTCCCATCCAGAGTGACGGGGCAGTGCGGGTGGAGGTGCTGTGCTGGCTGTCTGCGGGGGGTCTGCTGGCTTTGCGGGGGGTGTGTCTGTGTATGCAGGCATCGTCCGATGGGACTACAAGTCCCATCCGGCTATGCCTGCTACACTGTCAGTGAGTGACACATTAGCCAGTGATGGGACAGTAGTAGTCCCATTATCCGGCTAATGTGTTGAATGTAAAAAAAAAAACAAAAAAAACACATACATTACATACATATAACATACAGAACATACACATAACATACAACATATGACATACAGAACATTCACATAACATACAACATATAACATACAGAACATACACATAATATACAACATATAACATACAGAACATATATATAACATACAACACATAACATGCAGAACATACATATAACATACAACACATAACATACAGAACATACATATAACATACAACACATAACATACAGAACATATAACATACAGAGCATGCACATAACATACAACATAGCATACAGTACAGACCAAAAGATTGGACACACCTTCTCATTCAAATATTTTTCTGTATTTTCATGACTATGAAAATTGTACATTCACACTGAAGGCATCAAAACTATGAATTAACACATGTGGAATTATATACTTAACAAAAAAGTGTGAAACAACTGAAATTATGTCTTATATTCTAGGTTCTTCAAAGTAGCCACTTTTTGCTTTGATTACTGCTTTGCACACTCATAGAATCATAGAATCACAGAATGGTAGAGTTGGAAGGGACCTCCTGGGTCATCTGGTGCAACCCCTGCTCAAAGCAGGATTCACTAAATCATCCCAGACAGATGTCTGTCCAGCCTCTTTTTGAAGACTTCCATTGAAGGAGAACTCACCACCTCTCGTGGCAGCCTGTTCCACTCATTGATCACTCTAACTGTCAAAAAGTTTTTTCTAATATCTAATCTGTGTCTCCTCCATTCAGTTTCATCGCATTGCTTCTAGTCTTTCCTTGTGCAAAAGAGAATAAGGATGATCCTTCTACAGTGTGACAGCCTTTGAGATATTTGTAGACAGCTATTAAGTCTCCTCTCAGTCTTCTTTTTTGTAAGCTAAACTTTCCCTAATCCTGTAACCATTCCTCATAGGACATGGTTTGCAGACCAGGCACCATTCTGGTCGCTCTTCTCTGAACTTGCTCCAGTTTGTTGATGTCTTTTTTAAAATGTTGTGCCCAAAACTGGACACAGTATTCCAGATGAGGTCTGACCAAAGAGGCGTAGAGGGCAATAATGACTTCACGTGATCTAGACTGTATGCTTCTATTAATACATCCCAGAATTGTATTTGCCTTTTTTGCTGCTGCACCACACTGTTGACTCATGTTCAGTCTGTGATCTATTAGTATACCCAAGTCTTTTTCACATGTGCTGTTGCTTAGCCTATTCCTCCCATTCTGTATACGCTTTTTTCATATTTATTTCCCAGATGTAGTACTTTGCATTTTTCCCTGTTAAAAACCATTCTGTTAGTTGCTGCCCACTGCTCCAGTTTATTTATATCTTTTTGAATCCTCTCTCTCTCTTCTCTAGTATTAGCTATCCCTCCTAGCTTTGTGTCATCAGCAAATTTAATCAGTTTACCCTCAATTCCTTCATCTAAATCATTGATAAAAATGTTGAACAATCCAGGGCCCAAGACAGAGCCCTGTGGTACCCCACTTGATACATTCTTCCAACTGGATGTGCAGCCATTTACTACCACTCTTTGGGTCCTATCTTTAAGCCAGTTATGAATCCACCTAACAGTTGCCTTGTCCATTCCATACTTAGTCATTTTTTCAATAAGGATTGTGTGAGATACTTTGTCAAATGCTTTGCTGAAGTCAAGATATAATATATCTAAAGCATTTCCCTGATCCACCCAGTCAGTGATTCTGTCATAGAAGTAAATTAAAATAGTTTGACATGACTTATTAGTTACAAACCCATGCTGACTCTGGTTAAGCACTTTATTCATGTCCAGGTACTTACATACATGTTGTTTAATAATTTGTTCAAAGATCTTTCCTGGTATAGATGTCAGACTCACCGGCCTATAGTTCCCTGGGTCCACCTTCTTCCCCTTTTTGAATATAGGAACAACATTTGCTCTTCTCCAGTCTTCTGGGACTTCTCTTTTTCTCCAAGAATTTTCAAAGATTATGGAGAGAGGTTCAAAAATTTCTTCTGCTATCTCCTTCAGTACTCTGGGGTGTAATTCATCTGGACCTGGAGACTTGAATTCATTTATGTTAGCTAAGTGTTTCCTCACTATTTTTCTGTTTACAGATATCCTGGATTCTTCTATTCCCTTAATAGGACAGTGAAGATCAGTTGATGTTACATTTCCTTTCTGAGAGAAAACAAATGTAAAATAGAAATTTAAAAGTTCGGCCTTCTCAACATTCTTTCTTACCATTTCATAATTTTTATCCTGTAAAAATCCTATAGCATCTTTGACTTTTCTTTTACTTTTGACATATCCCCAAAATCCTTTTTTTATTGCTTTTGACATCTCTTGCAAGCCTTAATTCATTGTCAGCTTTAGATAATCTGATTCTTGCCCTGCAGGTTCTGCAGACATCATTATATTCTGCTTTAGATATGCCTCCTTCTTTCCATTTGATAAACATTTCTGTTATGTTTTGGTAGCTGAGGAGTGCAGGTAAAAAAGGCAATACACCAGAGCAGTTGGAATCTATGAGATTGCAGTACCCTGACTAACCACCGCAACTAGAGGCAGCCGTGGAGCGTTCCTACGTTGGTCCTAGACGCCTCGTCACAGCCTGAGAAACTAACTACACCTAAAGATAGAAATAGGAAAGCTATCTGCCCCGGAGCAGAACCCCAAAGATAATAGAAAGACCCCAAACATGTAATGGCGGTTAGACAAGAGGAAATACTGACACAGAAAGAAAATAGTATGAGCAAAACGCTGGGGCCCAAACTATCTAAATAGAAAAGGATAGGAAGGGTACTTACTGCAATCCCAGAAAACCCTGAAAAGCACCAACTCTACTAATTTCAAAATCACCTGAGATCACACGACCTCTACCACCTAAATTAGTTCTCTGGTGTAACAAAATCAAAACAGCAGCCACTGAAAAAACTGGAAAAAAACAAAAGTACAAAACTCAGTGGATGAACCAAACTGAGAGGGCAAAAGCCCCCGGAGGGAACCCTGAAGGCCCCCACAGAAGTGCAGGACAAAATGCAAAAATATAGCAAAAACACAAAAGAAGAAAATGTCTTATCTGATAGCAGGAGATGCAGACACGACACAGCAGGCTACAAGGGAAACTGGAAAGAAGGATTCAGACCAGAACAATTGATCACCGGCAACCCTGATGGGAAAATGACTCCCTTATATAAGACCAGTCAGTAACACCTGATTCCCAGTCCTCACAATCTTCACTAGCACCGCTTGTAACCACCAGAGGGAGCCTCTGCTCAGAACTCATCTCAAACCCATTCACAACAGTACCCCCCCCTTGAGGAGGGGTCACCGAACCCTCATTTGAGCAACCAGGTCGGTCAGGATGAGTTCTATGATACGCACGGATAAGTCTCCTAGCATGGATGTCCGAAGCAAACACCCAAGAATTGTCTTCCTGACCATAACCTCTCCATTTAACCAAATACTGGAGTTTCCGTCTAGAAAAACGAGAATCCAATATTTTCTCAACCACATACTCCAGATTGCCCTCAACCAAAACAGGGTCAGGAGGCACAGCAGCAGGAACCACTGGCTCAACAAACCTCTTCAACAAGGACTTGTGGAACACGTTATGGATCTTAAATGTCCCTGGAAGAAGCAAACGAAAAGAAACAGGATTAATAATCTCCATGATCTTATAAGGTCCAATGAACCTAGGCTTAAATTTAGGAGATGCTACTCTCATAGGAATATTCTTTGAGGACAACCAGACCAAGTCCCCCACTTTAAACCGAGGACCATCAGTCCTATGCCGATTAGCAAACCGCTGGGCCTTCTCCTGAGAGAGGGACAACCTCTCCACTACCTGGTCCCAAATCTGTTGCATACGCTCCACAACAGAGTCAACACCTGGACAGACAGAAGCCTCCGTCTGTCCTGAAGAAAATCGAGGGTGAAACCCAGAATTACAGAAAAACGGAGACATCAAAGTGGCAGAGCTAGCCCTATTATTAAGAGCAAACTCAGCCAAAGGCAAAAAAGAGACCCAGTCATCCTGATCAGCAGACACAAAGCATCTTAGATAAGTCTCCAATGTCTGGTTTGTTTCCTCAGTTTGACCATTGGTCTGAGGATAAAATGCAGAGGAGAAAGACAATTGAACACCCAGTTTAGAACAAAAAGTCCTCCAAAATCTGGAAACAAACTGGACTCCTCTGTCAGACACAATGTTCTCAGGAATGCCGTGTAAACGAACCACGTGCTGAAGGAACAACGGCACCAATTCAGAGGAGGAAGGCAACTTAGGTAATGGCACAAGATGTATCATTTTGGAAAACCTATCACAAATTACCCAGATGGTGGTCATTCTCTGAGAAACAGGAAGGTCGGAAATGAAATCCATAGAGATATGGGTCCATGGTCTCTTGGGCACAGGCAATGGCATCAACAAACCACTAGAGCGAGAGCAAGGCTTGGAGCGAGAGCAAGTCCCGCAGGACTGCACAAATTCCCTGACATCACGAGACAAGGTAGGCCACCAAAAGGACCGACTAACCAAGTCTCTGGTACCAAAAATTCCGGGATGCCCAGCCAATGCGGAACAATGAATCTCAGACATCACACTCTTTTTCCATAGGTCTGGGACAAACAATTTTCCAACAGGGCAGCGCTCGGGCCTATCCTCCTGACACCCCTCCAGAGCAAGTCTCAAATTGGGCGAGATGGCGGAAAGAACTACACCCTCTTTCAAAATAACAGAAGGATCAGATAACTCAGGAGAGTCCGCAAGGAAACTCCTCGAGAGGGCATCCGCCTTAACATTCTTAATGCCAGGAAGAAAGGAAACCACAAAATTAAAACGTGTGAAAAACAAGGCCCATCTGGCCTGTCTAGGATTGAGTCGCTTGGCAGATTCCAGATAGACCAGATTCTTATGGTCCGTAAGGACCACCACCTGATGTTTGGCTCCCTCCAGCCAATGTCTCCACTCTTCAAAAGCCCACTTCATGGCCAATAACTCCCGATTACCCACGTCATAATTACGTTCAGTAGGAGAAAATTTTCGAGAGAAAAAGGCACAAGGGTTACTTTTAGAGGTCTCTGGATCTTTTTGGGACAAAACGGCACCTGCCCCAATTTCAGAGGCATCAACCTCCACCTGAAATGGCAGAGAAACATCAGGCTGCCGTAGAACAGGAGCAGAAGTGAATCTCTGCTTAAGTTCCTGAAATGCAGAGACTGCCTCAGGAGGCCAATTCACCACATCAGAACCCTTTCTGGTCAAATCAGTTAATGGTTTAACAATAACCAAGAAATTACCAATAAATTTACGATAAAAATTGGCAAAACCCAAAAATCTCTGAAGAGCCTTTAATGAAGTAGGTTGGACCCAATCACAGATGGCCTGAACCTTGACCGGGTCCATTTCAATAACAGATGGGGACAAAATGAATCCTAGAAATGAGATCCTCTGTACGCCAAAAAGACACTTTGATCCCTTCACATACAGAGCATTCTCTCTCAAAATCTGGAATACAGTTCGAACATGTTTCACATGAGAGTCCCAGTCATTAGAAAAAATCAAGATATCATCCAAATAAACAATCAGAAATTTGTCCACAAAATCCCTGAAAATGTCATTCATGAAGGACTGGAAGACGGAAGGAGCATTAGTGAGCCCAAAGGGCATCACTAGGTACTCAAAATGCCCTTCAGGGGTATTGAATGCCGTCTTCCATTCATCCCCGTGCTTAATGCGAATAAGGTTATACGCCCCCCTGAGGTCAAGCTTGGTAAACCAAGTAGCGTTTTTCACCCTGGAAAACAGGTCAGAAATCAAGGGTAACGGGTATTGATATTTCACAGTAATATTGTTCAAGAGACGATAATCAATACACGGCCTTAATGAACCATCTTTTTTGGCCACAAAGAAAAAACCGGCACCTAAGGGTGAAGAGGATGGTCTGATATGACCCTTCTCCAATGACTCCTTGATATAAGACCGCATAGCGTCATGTTCAGGTACAGACAAGTTAAAAAGGCGACCTTTAGGGAATTTACCACCCGGCACTAATTCAATAGCGCAGTCATGCGCAAGGATGCAGATTTACTTTCGCTAAACACATCAGAAAAATCAATCAAAAAGTCAGGAACATCCTGAGCCTGGGGGGAGGCAGAAAAAACAGGAGTGTTGGTATTAACACATTGGCAGCCCCAACTGGTTACAGACACAGATTTCCAATCCAAAACAGGATTATGAAACTGTAACCAACGGAAACCCAGCACGATAATGTCATGCAGATTATATAGAACCAAAAATTTGCAGCACTCCTGGTGATCAGGTTCAACCCTCATTATCACCTGAGTAGAAAACTGGGGTTTATTCTCAGCCAAAGGGTAGAATCGATCCCCAGTAGGGGAATAGACTTCTGTAGGGGTATCAAGGGAAACCCACAACGTTTAGCAAAATCATAATCCATCAGGTTAATAGCTGCTCCAGAATCAACGAAAGCCTGAGCAGAAAATAAGGACAGAGAGCATATCAGAGTGACAGTTAATAAAAACTTAGTCTGAACACTACCCAAGACAACTGAGCGTGCAAAACGTCTTCCCCGCTTAGGGCAGACTGAAATAGCATGAGAGGCATCACCACAGTAGAAACATAACCCATTGCGCTTTCGAAACTCATGACGCTGTGCCCCAGACACCACTCTATCACACTGCATGGGTTCAGAAGCTGGTTCACAAGGCAACACCATTCCACGCATACTTCTCCGCTCACGCAAACGTCTGTCAATTTGAATCGCTAATGACATAGAATCATTGAGACCAGAGGG
>JARQOD010000003.1:559560052-559605779 GCA_033576555.1 Oophaga sylvatica
TAGGGGGGCGCAAAACCCCCAAAAGGTTTCCCAGCCACTCTTTCCCTTTCCCCCTTTTTCCCTCCCTGTTTTTAAAAAATTTTTCCAAAGGGTAGCAGATCCCCTTTTTTTCCCCCCCTTTCCTTTTGGAAGAAAAAAAATTTGTAAAGGCAATAGGGGGGAAAAAGAATTTCCTGGACCTGTTTTTTTTTCCTGGGGAGGTTTTCCCAAAAATGTCTGGTTTTTTTTAAAAATCTCCCAACCCCTATGTCTTTTTTTTTTTGGAGAACTTGGCCATTTGATGCATAAAGAGTTCTTCCATATTTTTTCAGCTTGCATAGGGGGGGCCTGTAGAAAAATGCCTACAATGGTGCCCTTTTCCCCTTTGGGTTTGCTTTTTGAAATTCTTACCCAAAACATTTTCCCCACAAAACTCCCTGTCTCTAAAGTTCAATCTCTGTGCGATAAACGTTTTTCCTAAATACAAGGGCGACCCCTTTCCCCCCTGTTTATCAATTTCTTTTTCTTGCAAATAAGTTTTTTTCCCTTTTTGCCTTGTATTCCAATCATGGGGTATCGTCCCACCAATTTCAGGATTCCAATTTGGACTTTCATATTTTTTTTCCTGCATTAGTTTTTCCCAAATTTCTCCTTTTTTGTTCCCCCATGCTTTGTGCGTTTGTAAGAAACTTTTTAGTTTGTTTGTGGTTTCTTTCCCCCAATATTTTTATTATAGTTTTTTTCGTTTTCGTTTTTTTCCTTTCCACTTCTAATAGCAGGGTTTTTCTTTTAGCATTTGTCGGGTTTTAGGATTTTTCCCCGGGGCCTTTTTGCTTCCCTCCCTCATTGTCCCAAAGTTAAAGCTCTCCTGTTGAGTGGGGGCAAGGCAACTTAAAAATACATTTTTCCCAGTTTTTCGTAAGGGGCACCCCTTTTTTCTAGAAGTAGTCCAACATATAGGAAAATTCACTCCGTGTTCCAAAAAAACCCAAAATCCTTGCTGTTTGGCACCATAGCGTAGCCATTTTATTCACCTGCAGAATTTTATTCCAGCTCCTTGTTCCCTGGCCCCTCCACTGGAAGGATGGAAGAGAAAAACCCCTTGCGCTCCCAAATTCTTTCACTTTCTTGCCCAAATTTCAAAGTACTGCGAAGGGTTTTCCCGGAACTTCTTGGGTTTCATCTGTCCCCACATGTATTTTGCAGAAATGGGTAGTCATCTTTAGGTCTGAAGACTTCTGATATCCTGTCAGACACATCTTTAATTTTTGCACCTGGAAAATGCAGCACATTTCTCTTGAGGTTATATCCGGTCTGCAGATAGCGGCCTCTGTTCCTCTCAACAGGGAATCCCCCATGACCACAACTCTTCGTTTCTTCGTCACAACATTTTTGGCATTCTCTTGATGAGCTTCAAGAGGTAGTCACCGGAAATGGTCTTCCAACAGTCTTGAAGGAGTTCCCAGAGATGCTTAGTACTTGTTGGCCCTTTTGCCTTCACTCTGCGGTCCAGCTCACCCCAAACCATCTCGATTGGGTTCAGGTCTGGTGACTGTGGAGGCCAGGTCATCTGGCGTAGCACCCCATCACTCTCCTTCTTGGTCAAATAGCCCTTACACAGCCTGGAGGTGTGTTTGGGGTCATTGTCCTGTTGAAAAATAAATGATGGTCCAACTAAACGCAAACCGGATGGAATAGCATGCCGCTGCAAGATGCTGTTGTAGCCATGCTGGTTCAGTATGCCTTCAATTTTGAATAAATCCCCAACAGCGTCACCAGCAAAGCACCCCCACACCACCACACCTCCTCCATGCTTCACGGTGGGAACCGGGCATGTAGAGTCCATCCATTCACCTTTTCTGCGTCGCACAAAGACTCGGTGGTTGGAACCAAAGATCTCAAATTTGGACTCATCAGACCAAAGCACAGATTTCCACTGGTCTAATGTCCATTCCTTGTGTTCTTTAGCCCAAGCAAGTCTCTTCTGCTTGTTGCCTGTCCTTACCAGTGGTTTCCTAGCAGCTATTACACCATGAAGGCCTGCTGCACAAAGTCTCCTCTTAACAGTTGTTGTAGAGATGTGTACGCTGCTTGAACTCTGTGTGGCATTGATCTGGTCTCTAATCTGAGCTGCTGTTAATCTGCGATTTCTGAGGCTGGTGACTCGGATAAACTTATCCTCAGAAGCAGAGGTGACTCTTGGTCTTCCTTTCCTTGGGTGTTCCTCATGTGAGCCAGTTTCTTTGTAGCGCTTGATGGTTTTTGCAACTGCACTTGGGGACACTTTCAAAGTTTCCCCAATTTTTCGGACTGACTGACCTTCAATTCTTAAAGTAATGATGGCCACTCGTTTTTCTTTATTTAGCTGCTTTTTTCTTGCCATAATACAAATTCTAACAGTCTATTCAGTAGGACTATCAGCTGTGTATCCACCAGACTTCTGCACAACACAACTGATGGTCCTAACCCTATTTATAAGGCAAGAAATCACACTTATTAAACCTGACAGGGCACACCTGTGAAGGGAAAACCATTTCTGGTGACTACCTCTTGAAGCTCATCAAGAGAATGCCAAGAGTGTGCAAAGCAGTAATCAAAGCAAAAGGTGGCTACTTTGAATAACCTAGAATATAAGACATATTTTCAGTTGTTTCACACTTTTTTGTTAAGTATATAATTCCATATGTGTTAATTCATAGTTTTGATGCCTTCAGTGTGAATGTACAATTTTCATAGTCATGAAAATACAGAAAAATCTTTGAATGCGAAGGTGTGTCCAAACTTTTGGTCTGTACTGTCTCTATGGAAATATCTAAGGATATATCTATGGAAATATCTATAGATATATCTATGGAAATATCTATCTAAATATCTGTAGATATATCTGTATTTCCATAGATATTTCCATATATATTTCCATACATATTTAGATAGCTATATCCATAGATATTTCCATAGATATATCTATAGATATTTCCATAGATATGTCTTTAGATATTTAGATAGATATATCCATAGATATTTCCATAGATATTTCCATAGATATATCTATGGAAATATCTATGGATATAACTATGGAAATATCTATGGAAATATCTATAGATATATCTATGGAAATATCTATGGATATATCTATGGAAATATCTATAGCTATATCTATGGCAATATCTACGGAAATATCTATAGATATTTAGATAGATTTTTCCATAGATATATCCATAGATAGATATATCTATGGAAATATCTATGGATATAACCATGGAAATATCTATGGAAATATCTATAGATATAGCTATGGAAATATCTATGGAAATATTTATGGATACATCTATCTAAATATCTATAGATATATCTATGGAAATATGTATGGAAATATCAATAGATATTTAGATAGATATTTCCATAGATATATCCATAGATATTTCCATAGATATATCTATAGATATTGCCATAGATATATCCATAGATATTTCCATAGATATAATAATAATAATCTTTATTTATATAGCGCCATCATATTCCGCAGCGCTTTACAGTTTAACAGTTTTAAAACACAAGTCATAAGTAACAACGTTAACAATACAATAATTAAAGCAAAATAAGACGACCCTGCTCGTGAGAGCTTACAATCTACAATGAGGTGGGGGAAATACAAAGTACAGGTGTGTTATAACAATGGTGCATTTACAATGATGGTCCAGCCATCTTGAGTGAGTGAGGGATGGATGGAGATAGTGAATGGGCTACACACACACAACTTACACATAGAATGACTTTGATTAGTGAATGTGATAGGCCGCTCTGAACAAATGTGTTTTGAGGGAGCGCCTGAAACCATGCAAATTGTGGATAGTCCTAATTTCTTGGGGTAGAGCATTCCAGAGGATTGGCGCAGTGCGGGAGAAGTCTTGGAGTCGGGAGTGGGAAGTATGGATTTGTGCAGAGGTTAGTCGAAAGTCGTTTGCAGAGCGCAGCAGTCGGTTAGGCCGCTAGATAGAAATGAGGGAGGAGATGTAGGGGGGTGCTGCACTGTGGAGAGCTTTGTGGGTGAGAACAAGTACTTTGAATTGGATCCTATAATGAATGGGCAGCCAGTGTAAGGACTGGCGAAGAGTGGACGCTTCCGAGTACCGATTAGCCAGATGGATGACCCTGGCTGCTGCATTAAGGATGGACTGGAGAGGGGATAGTCGAGTAATGGGGAGGCCTAGTAATAGAGCGTTGCAGTAGTCCAGGCGGGAGTGGATCAATGCTACAGTGAGGGTTTTTGTTGTTTCCATGGTGAGAAAAGGGCAGATTCTAGAGATGTTCTTTAGGTGTAGGCGACAAGAGCGGGCAAGAGATTGTATATGGGAGGTGAAGGAGAGATTGGTGTCAAACATAACACCCAGACAGCGAGCCTGCTGCCGGGGTGTTATTATGGTGCAGCCCACAGAGAGGGAAATGTCAGATTTAGGGAGGTTAGTAGACGGCGGGAGCAGAAGAAGTTCAGTTTTGGAGAGGTTGAGTTTCAGATAGAGAGCGGACATGATGTTGGAGACTGCGCACAGACAGTCACTGGCGTTCTGTAGTACAGCGTGGGCAAGGTCGGGGGATGACGTGTATAGTTGTGTGTCATCAGCATAAAGATGGTACTGAAAGCCAAATCTGCTGATGGTCTGTCCAATTGGGGCCGTGTAGAGAGAGAAGAGAAGGGGGCCAAGGACTGAGCCCTGGGGTACACCGACAGTGAGAGGAAGAGGAGATGACGTGGAGCCAGAGAACGAAACACTGAAGGAGCGGTCAGAAAGATAGGAGGAGAACCAGGAGAGAACAGTGTCCTTAATACCTAGTGACTGGAGCCTAGACAGTAGGAGACGGTGGTCAACTGTGTCGAAAGCTGCAGAAAGGTCGAGAAGAATGAGCAGAGAGTGGTCACCGTTACGTTTTGCTGTAAGAAGGTCATTGGTCACTTTGATGAGTGCAGTTTCAGTCGAATGTAGGGGGCGGAAGCTGGACTGTGAAGGGTCTAGGAGGGAGTGAGTGGAGAGGTAATGGGTAAGGCGGGCGTAGACTAGGAGCTTCAAAAGTTTAGAGATGAAGGGGAGATTGGAGACCGGTCTTTAGTTGTTTGTGCAGGAAGGGTCGAGAGCGGGTTTCTTTAGTAATGGAGTAACGATGGAGTGTTTGAAGGAGGATGGGAAAATGCCAGAGGAGAGTGAAAGATTAAAGATTGTAGTTAGGTGAGTAGTGACAACTGGAGAGAGAGACTGGAGGAGATGTGAGGGAATGGGGTCGGTAGTGCATGTAGTCGGACGAGAGGAAGATAGGAGTTTGGAGACTTCTTCTACTGTGATGGGATCAAATGTGGAAAGTGAGCCAGGGGAAATGCAGGGAGGGATGGGAGTCACAGCACTTGGTGGTTGAGAGCAGATTTCCTGACAGATAGTATCTATTTTTTCTATAAAGTGGGAGGCCAGGTCGTCAGCACAAATGTCTGTGATAGGGGCTTGTGCTTTTGGCCTGAGGAGGGAGTGAAAAGTGTCAAAAAGTTTCTTGGGGTTGTTGGCTAGTGAGGAGATCAGGGTGGTGAAGTAAGTCTGTTTAGCGAGGTGAAGGGCAACATTATAAGTTCTTAACATGAATTTAAAGTGGATGAAGTCTTCTGGTGTGCGGGTTTTTCTCCAAAGGCGTTCAGCACTCCTAGAGCATTGCTGAAGAAGTTGAGTTTGCAATGTGAGCCAGGACTGTTTTACTGTGTGTTTGGAAGTTCTGAGGGTGAGCGGTGCTACTTGGTCAAGGGTGCTTCTAAGAGTGTCATTGTAGTGATGAACAGCCAGATTAGGACAAGAAAAAGAGGAGATTGGGGACAGCGATGAGTGTAGGGAGTCTGAAAGTGTCTGAGGGTTAATGGCTTGTAGATTTCTGAATGTGTGGTAGGTAGGAGTGCGCTGGGGTGGTCGAGGATTTGTGAGGGTGAAGGAGAGAATGTTGTGGTCAGAGAGTGGAAGCGGTGAGTTATTTAGGTGGGAGATTGAACAGAGGCGGACAAAGACCAGGTCAAGGGTGTTACCATCCTTGTGTGTCTCAGAGGTTGAAAGCTGTGAGAGGCCTAGAGAAGTGGTTAGTGATAGAAGCTGAGATGCAGATGTGGAAGTAGGGCTGTTAATGGGGATGTTGAAGTCTCCAAGGATAAGGGTTGGCAGTTCAGAGGACATGAAATGCGGCAGCCAGGCTGAGAAGTGGTCAAGGAACTGGGTGGGTGAGCCTGGGGGCCGATATATGACCGCTACTCTGAGGGAGAGGGGACAAAAGAGCCTGATGGTGTGGACCTCAAAAGAAGGGAATGAGAGTGATGGAATTGGGGGGATGACCTGGAAAGTGCATTGTGGGGACAGGAGTATGCCAACTCCACCACCATGTCTGTTTGCGGGTCTCGGGGAATGGGAGAACTGTAAGCCACCATAGGAAATGGCAGCAGGGGGAGACCGTGTCAGAATCCTGAATCCAGGTTTCAGTGAGGGCCAACAGATGAAGAGAGTTGTTCAGAAAGTAGTTGTGCAGGAAGGATAGCTTGTTGCATGCAGACCGTGGATTCCAGAGGGCACAATTGAAAGAAGGAGATGAGGGAGTGCAAGTAATATTAATAAGATTATTATGGTTTCGATATGAGGTAGGGTAGGGATTGAGGTTGGGGGATGGTGGACCAGGGTTGGGGGAGATGTCCCCTGAAATCAGTAGGAGTAGGAAGATAAAGAGCAGGTAGTTGTTGGAGTTGTAAGTAGGTTTTTTCTGTAATGTGTTTGGGCAAGATGGGCTGAGGTTTCTCAGGAAGGTGAGGAGTGCAAGGAAGCTGTACATGGGAGAGGGAAGTATGGAGGGGCTGATGTGTATGAGTCGTGATGGAGGAGGGATGGGGCGGTGAATGTGGATGGCAAGTGAACACAGGAGGATAGAGATAAAGTACATAATTAAAAAGAAAGCAAAGTGTGGGGTACCTGATTCCAGCCCTGATTAACTGCCATGGATAACTGCCGTTTACACGATGCTTATCTTCTGTGATGCTTTGCTTCTGGGATGCTTGCATGCTGCACCCCACACTGCGTGCACCCCTTAGACTAGTCCTAAATATATAGCCCACACTACAGGGTTAGGAGAGTGGGATTGTGGGAGCTGGATTGGGATAATTTGGCAGCTGGGGCCAGCACACCTGGGGGTGGTTAGATCATCAAAGGCACTAGACCTGGCATGGAAATTTCTATGGAAATATCTATGGATATATCTATCTAAATATCTATATATATATCTATGGAAATATCTATAGACATTTAGATAGCTATATCCATAGATATATCTGTAGATATTTAGATAGATATTTCCATAGATATATCTTTAGATATTTAGATGGATATATCCATAGATATATCCATAGATTTTTCCATAGATATATCTAAAGATATTTCCATAGATATATCTATGGAAATATCTATGGAAATATATATGGATATATCTATGGATATATCTATAGATAGATATATGGATAGATATATCTATGTATCTATCTATCTATCTATCTATCTATCTATCTATCTATCTATCTATCTATCATCTATCTATCTCATATCTATCTATCTATCCCATATCTATCTATCTATCTATCTATCCCATATCTATCTTCCATCCCAACTATCTATCTATCTATCTATCATCTATCTATCTATCTATCTATCTATCTATCTATCCCATATCTATCTATCTATCTATCTATCCCATATCTATCTATCTATCTATCTATCTATCTATCTATCTATCTATCTATCTATCTATATCTATCTATCATCCATATCTATCTATCTATCTATCTATCTATCTATCTATCTATCTATCTAGCTATCCCATATCTATCTATCTATCTATCTATCTATCTATCTATCTATCTATCTATCTATCTATCTATCTATCTATCCATCTATCTATATTCAAAAAAGCAGAGCAGCACTGTAAAAAAGCAATAAGTCCTTGAGAAAGGTCTGCACTAAGACCGCAACGTCGCCAAAATGGGCTAAAATAAAATAGCTCTTTTTTCACTTACTACGGTGTGCTGCTCCTGCTTTCTTTGGATTATCTATCTATCTATCTCATATCTATCTATCCCATATCTGTCTATCTATTTATCTATCTATCTTTTTATCTATCTATCTTTTTATCTATCTATCTAAATATCTATCTATCTATCTATCTATCTATCTATCTATCTATCTATCTATCTATCTATCTATCTATCTATCTATTCTATCTGTGTGTAATGGAGTGTGGGTTGGACAAATGTAAAAGAGGAGGTTGGACAAAAATGACATCACAAATCTGCATGTAAAAAACTGAAAAATGCATCAAAAACGCACCTGTGTTTTCTGCCAAGAGATGCGGATTCTGTGTGGAAAAATCCGCACTGGAATCCGCAACGTGTGCACATACCCTTATAGCTTTCAGCACTATAAAGCTATGTACATGGGTACATATTCATTATTTTTTTAAAAAGAATGTCTGTGTTTGTGCATGCTCGTGTGTGTGTGTGCTCATGATGCTTGCAATGTGTTACAATAAGATGCTTCAGATTGAAGATAGAGGAGGGAGAGGAGGGAAGGTTTTTGGTATGTTTTGGAGTGGGTGTGCTAGGTACTGGCTTACAGACCAGTGCAATGCATCATGGAACTTGTAGTAGTAGGGCACAGTAAGTCAGGAGAAAGGAAGTTGTCGATTTACCCCATGAGAGCTGGAGCCAGCACTAAGGATGTTCTGCTAGTGCATGATAAAAGGTAATATTGCTAAAATAAACACAGTGGATGTTTTGAGTGGCACATAATAGCAAGATTTATGAAAAAAAAATGTTATAGTATTGGACAACCCCTTTAAAAGGGAATCTGTCACCCATTTTGGCTATATCAGATAAAGATATGACTGAATAGTGCGTCCCATAAGTAACCTATCGGTATGTATCACATATCCTGATACCCCCGTTTTGATGCCAAAATACCTTTGTAGACTTCGTATTTTGGTATGCTAATCAGGGCGGTCCGGAGGGCGGCGTTTTTTCTCTTCCCCCCCCGTCGTCCGTGAATCGCAAAGATGGCGTTCGGTTTCCCGCTATTGCGCTTTTCAAATTCCCCCCGCACATGCGCAGTGTGCTTTGCCCAACAGTGGGCAAAGCATAAAATAATTACAGCGCATGCGCACCTCTTTCCTTGCCCCGGAAATGACTGCTTGCTTTGGATGACTTCCGAAGCATGCAAAGTGAAGGACAATAGTTGCGCATGCGCTGTAATGATTTAATGCTTTGCCCACTGTTGGGCAAAGCACATTGCGCATTCGCAGGGGGAATTTGAAAAGCGCAATCGCGGGAAGCCGAACGCCGTCTGTCCGATTGAGGGACGGCCATACGCAAGAGATGCAGAGGAGCGAGGGGGGAGAAGAGAGAAAACATTTTTGGTGCGTTTTTTGCGCTTTTTACCTCAAATTTTTCCTGAACATTCTAGGTCAATAACATAGCGGGAAATACGCAGATTTACTGTGAAATTAATGAACATGATGCGTTTTTTTCCTCGATGCATTTTTTTCGTGGAAAAAAGCGCACCATGTGCACAAAAATTGCGGAATTCATTCTAATTAATAGGATGCTTAATTCATGCGTTTAAGAATTTTTGCCGCGAAAAATGCAAAAAAAAAACGCGAAAAATCCACAACGTGTGCACATAGCCTGAGGGCTTCTTTTTTGTGGGAAGAGTTGCACTTTTGAATGACACCATTGGTTTTACCATATTGTGTACTGTAAAAAAATTAAAGTGCTGTGAAATGGCAAAAAAAACTTTTATTCCACAATGGGTTTTTTTTACCATGTTTACTAAATGCTAAAACTGACATGAGATTATAATTTTCCAGATCATTATCAGTTCACAGACACCAAAAATGTATAGGTTCTGTTTTAATTAAGCTGTGAAAAAAAATGAAAGTTTGCTAAAAAAAAGGTGTCATTTTCAAAGACCCATGGCATGTCCATTTTCCGTGATCTGGGGCTGGTGAGGGCTTATTTTTTGTGTGCCGAGCTGAATTTTTTATTGATACGATTTTGGTGTAGATACAATGTTTTGATCACCTGTTATTGCATTTTATTGCAATGTTATGGCTACCAAAAAGCTAAATTCTTTGATTTTTTCTTGTTACACCATTTACTGATCGGATTAATTCTTTTTAGAGTTTGATAGATCAGGCATTTCTGAATACGACGATACCAAATATGTGCATTTTTAATTTTTTTTTACTGTTTTCTTTTGAATGGGGCAAATGGGGGATGATTTGAACTTTTATATTTTTTAAAATCTTTAGAAACATTTTTTTATGTGCTATGTGTAGCTAAAATGCTCATCTGCTATGAGCGCTGGCCACAGGGTGGTGCTAATAGCAATCCGGTAATGACAACCATAGGGGTCTCCTGCAGATCCTGGGTTGTCATACCAACCCATTGGTGCCCCGCGTCATAAATAGGAAAATAAAAAAGGTATGGCTCTAAGTTCAGAAACAAAAAATTGTAGTCGTGAAGGGGTAAGGCTAGTTTCACATTTGCGTTTGTGTGCGCAGCGTATCATCTGTATGCGCAAACGCATGCAAAAATGCATGCAAACGCAGCATTTTTTATTAGCATCATCTTATGCAAGACACCAAAAAAAGCTGCATGTTCATGCCTTAAGTATGTGTTTTTGCATGCTTTTGTGTTTTTTATGCACATGCATTTGATATTCCCAATGCTTTGCCAGAACAATTGCCTTGACATCACACACCCTATGGGCATGTATCATGGGATTTCTATATATAGACACACTGCACTGATGAAATCCTAGTCTTTTAATGCTGTTTCTAGCTGAAAGATGGATCTTATTAGCAAAGAAAGCTTCATGCTTAATCTGGATGTCTTTGAAATTGGCTCATGCCTTTGCTGTGGTTTGTCAAGAACAAAAAAGGTGAGAAAGACAGAGAAGATGTCATCGTCGGTATTGGCAACACCCCATTGTTGAAGTCCGAGGGAGCCAAGGAGCCTACCACTCATTGTACACTGAGCTCTATGAAAACCCGGAGAAATTTTTTGATTACACAAAAATGTCACAACACAGCTTCCATGACTTCCTGCAACGTGTCAGAGGATCCATCAGCAGGCAAGACACGCAGCTCCGTCAAGCAATTCCTGCTGAGGAACGTCTCTTGGTCACCCTGAGGTACGTAGTGTTGAAAAAGAAACTCCTGTCACAAATAACCCTAACCCTACCCTATCCCTATCCATATCCCTAACCCTATCCCCAACCCTAAGCAGTGTACTGATTTTTGTTTCTCATTTTCTTTTGTGCAGATTCCTGGCTACTGGAGAGACATTATCATCGTTACATTCAAATTCAGGATTGGAGTATCCACGCTTTCTGGGATTGTTGGTGAAACAGGCCGTGCTTTATGTGAGGTTCTGCACCGAAAATTCCTCCCCCAACCCACAACTGAACTATGGATGGAAAATGCTGCCAAATTCATGGAAATTTGTAATTTTCCCAACTGTTGGGGGGCTGTAGACGGCAAACATATTAGGATTGTGAAACCTGCTGGCAGTGGATCAGAGTATTACAATTATAAAAAATACTTTTCTATAGTCTTAATGGCTATTGCAGATGCTGAGTATAGATTTGTTGCAGTGGACATTGGTTCATTTAGACGAGGAAATGACTAGTAGACTTTCAAAAACTCTGACATGGGCAAACGTCTGTATGGGAATGATTTTAATTTTCCGCAGCCATGACCTCTTCCCAACACTGACGGACCGCCAATGCCTTTTGTGGTTGTTGGGATGAGGCGTTCCAAATGTGTGCTAACCTCATCAAACCACACTCGAGTTGGGACTTGAACCACACAAAAAGGATTTTTAACTACAGACTAACCATGGCACGAAGAACTGTGTTGAGTGCACCTCTTGATTGCTGGTGTCAAAATGGTGCATTTTTGGAAAATCCATTAATCTTAAAATTTACACTATTGATCAGGTTGTAAAGGCGTGTAAGGTTCTTCACAACTACATCCTGGCTAAAAATTGACCAAACCTAGAGGAACCTGCGACTATCACATTGCAGGATTACCACAATCACCCTATGAGGACTACAGTGGCAGTTGCCCAAAAAAGAGATGAATTTGCTTCCTACTTTGTGTCTGATGTTGGACTTGTGGCATGGCAAGATGAAATGGTGTAAGTGAAATGTACCTGTTATGTTTGTACCTGTTATGTTTGCTTACTTAACACCTTTACAAAACCCCTTCAGTGTAACACCCGTTACTACACACATGTTTAAATAAAGATATAAATAAAAGATAGAGAAAGTGATTGTGAACCAAAAAAGTGTTTTATTAACAAAACTAAACACAATGTTTATTTCAACATCAATAAATTTTTGAAAAAAAATTAATGTCTGCAATGTCTGCTTCTTGTTCTGCCCAATGGTGTGACATTTTGGACCTGGGGGTTGTTGGGCTGGGATGATTGGATAGGAGTGGTTTGGGAAGTGGTTACAGGTGAAGTGGCAGATACTTGCAGGAGTGGGTCAGACACATTGGAAGCAGATGAAACATTGGGGGAAGAGGACACATTAGGAGAAGCAAACAAAGTGGAAGGGATTGACCAATTGGAAGGTATTGACACATTCAAAGGGATTGAAAAATTGGAAGGGAAAGAAGGAGCGTAAGGTGGGGACACACTTGAAAATGGGAATCAGGGGCAGTTGAGGTTTGAGGTGGTAGGACGTTTGAGTGTTGAGGTGGGAGGACAGGTGAGGGTTGAGGTGGGAGGACAGGTGAGGGTTGAGATTTTGCTGGTTCATAACCCTTTTGCTTGGCTCCAGTCCTGGAGTGCTGCACTTGGCTGAGATGTAGATGGCATGGTGTCACTTGAACTCGGCTGTGTGGTGAAGCACGGTACTGTCCTAATGTCCAGCGGTGGTGGTGGATAAAATGTCACTTGTGCTGGTTGAGTCGACGGGTATCCTAGTCCTTGTGAGGTGTTGAAAGGTGCTGGAGGATTCTGCCACTGCTGCTGTGCTGGTCCTTGTTGACCTGTATGGAAGGAAGGTGGTACCTGCTGCTGCTGATATTGGGACAGCTGCTGTAATGCCTGGTTGAAAGCAACTTGGCACGCCTGTATCACATTCAGCTGAGAGAAAAGGCGGTAGTTTTTCCATCACGTACTGTTCCATAGAGGAAAAAAATGTTGCTCTGGTCTCTCTTGGTTTGCTTCCAGGTGGTCAAGGCTTTTTTTTGAAGTCCTGGAATAATGTGTGCAACAGAGTGAACCCACTATGCATTCTGTCTACAATCGCCTTGCTCCCATCCCAGAAGATCGACCCTAAGTACTCAAGCTCGGGCAAGACTTGCCTCTCCCAGGCCCTCTGCCGCTGATGAGCAGACCTAAATAAAGCAGTGGCAGAGGGCTGGGAGAGGGGAAAACTAGATGGACCGGCTGCCTGATCCCCAGCATGTGAAGCCTGCCTGGTTGCTCCATCGCTGGTGGATGACTGGGATTGGGTTGGTTCGTTGGCTGGTCGATGAAGGTCCGTTCCAACAGAGGATGGTACAGGTTCTGCAGTGCTTCTCCAGGTTCTGCTTGGAAAATAAATGAAAAACATTAGTAAAAAAATGTTGACCGTTTGTATAAGAAAACACAAAAGATACTCATGTTTGCTGAGCAAGTGCAGGCCTCAGAAACGCAAGCTGTCAGTGATATTTGTATTTTCTCAGCCTTTGAGCAGCCCCACTTTAAACCCGAATCTCCTCTCTCAAGTCCTTGTTGAATCGATTCTCCATCGAACGCCAACGGACTTTTCACTGTGAAGAGGAAAAAAAAAAGAAAAAATTGTTAAACAATGCACATACATTTTCAGTTTCGCTGCCGCATTAGACCATATTGAAATACTTACAAAAATCCTTTCTGGAATGTGGCCTGGCACGGTCCCCATCATCCAGCAGTGATCTTGCCACTTCTTCCCAGAGTCGTCGAATCAAGACTGCGTCGGAATAGTTCTGATCACGGGGGTCCCACAACGCTGCTCGCTCTTGCACTGATTGAATAAGAGTGTCATTATCGATCTCTGGTTTGCAATCAAGTTGTGGAAGCTATAGAAAAAATAGAAAAAAAAATTGGTAAGTAAAACTGACAAAAAAAATCAATTACAACTCTGATAATGAAAAGAATACTTACACCACATCTTTCTTTCTCAAAAGCTTGAAGCCGATGACTCTGGGAAGATTCTTTTTTCACTTGACTGCTGCTGCTCTTCCCCACTGTCAGGTACCTGTAAAGAAAATACATGATTCACATGTATAGTATTGACAGTCAATAAATATCAAACAGTATATCAAATGTGCTTACATAATCACTGTCATGTCCACCCTGGGATTATTCACTTGAGGACATGTTGTAATCTCAGGCAGCAGTCAAGTGAAACACTGCAGAAAAAAACAGATAAGAAAAATTAAAATTAAGAGCCAAAAAAAAGACACCAATGCTTACACTACAGGCAGTAGTCCAACAGCGCAGCAGTCAGGCAGCACCAGGACCGGGGCACCAGGGACGGCAGCTCAAGTGAAACACTACAGAAAACAAAGAAGAAAAATTAAACTTGTCAAGAGTAAAACAAAACCCCCCAAAAAATTTACACCAATACTTACAGCCTGTAATCCAATGGCAGCACCAGGACGGCACCAACAGGACCGGAGCACCAGGGACAGCAGCACAAGTGAAACACTACAGAAAACAGAGAAGAAAAATTAAACTTGTCAAGAGAAAAACAAAAAACAAAAAAAAATTTACACTAATACTTACAGCCTGTAGTCCAATAGCAGCACTAGGACGGCAACAGCAGGACCTGAGCAGCAAGACCGGAGCACCAGGCCCAGACAGCAGAACCAGAGCAGAAGAACCACAGCAGAAGGACAGGAGCAGCAAACAGTCTACATGGAATAGAAAAAAATAATTAGCACAAAGTAAAGACTGCACAGATAGGCAGACATTTTCAAAGCTTCCATACTTACATATCAGGCTGATGGTCACATCCACAGAGCCCAGAGAGTAATGGCCTTGCAGTGTCCACACTTCCTTTTATAGGTCTGGCAATTTTCAGGTGGTGTATCACTTCCAGGCCAAACCCATTAAAAGTAGGCATGTGTATCGAACGCAAGCATATGCATGTCCTTGGTACGCTTGCGTTCCCATAGACAGTAATGCGTTGTTTTTATGCACTCCATCATCTGCATGCGTATGGCGGCTGTGAGACAGTGAAGGAATATGTGGTGAATGAGGTGTATATTTCACCTAAGTACCTTGCTGACTGGTATGAGCGAAATGTGTGGCTTTGTAAACCTGGTGGTAAAGAAAGGTCACTACACCTGCCATTCAGTACACGCTTGCAGCTCAGACCTGAATCCACTCAGGTGTTGATTAGGAAGCCAGAAGTAGGTGCTTGTGAGCACAGTCAGGGAGCTCATTCAGTCTGGACAAGGGGTCTAGGCACAGAAGGTGTCTCCAAGAGTGTGGGAGCTGTCTTTAGCCCGGACACAGGGAGGTGTCCTGGCACAAGGAAGCAGTCTCTAAGAGTGTGAGCTATCTCAGTCTGGGTGCAGGAAGTACCCCGGACACAGGAGTAGTCGCAGTGAGAATCCGTGCGAATAGCGACTGAATAGGAGGTGACCTATCTCAAGTCTGGACATTGGAGTTGCCTTTGGACATAAAGAGGAGTGTCTGTGAAACTCCATACTGGTAACATATGTGATATGTTTTGTTTTGGGCACAGACTGGTAGAGTCTGGGTCCCGGATAGAGAGGGCCATCTATCTAAGTGTAATTAGAGGCTAGACAAGCCCAGGGTTTCTGTTTATGATTTGTTTTTATCTGTGTGCTGTGGACTTTAATAAAACTGGTTGCGGCCAGTTTTCACCAAACTGCTGTCTGAATGAACTGTTTCCGTGCCATTCTGTCTACCCAGACAGCGATCCTAGAGCTAAACCCCCGGAAAGCTTACAATTGGTGGAGAATGCGGGCAGCGCAGGGCCTGGTACATTTAGTGCTGGAGTGTGCATGCAGCACAGTGGCGAGAGACAGCATTAAAGGTGAAGTCTATTGAAATAGCAACAGAAAAAAAAAAAAAAAAAAGTGTGTGTCAGCAGAAACGTCTGTTTGGAGCAGTCTTGGAGAGACAGTGGCCCTGATAGGGTCTGCAGAGAGAAAATGTATGCACAGCAAAGCTGAACTTGTTGTGAAAATGACTGTGGAATGTGCAGCAGCAAAAGAAAAGTTTGTGGAGCAGTCTTAAAGAGACAGTAGCCCTAATAGACTTTGCAAAGGAAAAAAAAAAAAAAAAAAAAAGTGGTTGCACAGCAAGGCTGAATTTTTCTGTGGAAAAAAAAAAAAAAAGCTGTGTAGTGTGTATGTCTTGAGTGAAGACTACAGTTGTGAAGACAGAGAAGTCTGACAGCATGGATGACAGCATGGAGGCGCTGTTTGAACAAATGGCGAAAGTTAATGTGCAACATAAGACTGCTGTGATTGAGACAGATGAGTCCGGCAGTATGGAGGAGCTCATTGAGTACCTGGTCCAGGCCCAGCGAAGCATGCAGCAGAGCATGGAGCAGCAGCGCCTGCAGCACCGGCAGCAATTCCTGCAGCAGCAGCAGGAGAATAACCGGGTGTTGGAGCAGATTGCAGCTCTCAGCACCTCGTCCAGAGTAATGTTGTGAAGGCACCTGCCTTGCCCGCTGTAAAGAAGGCGGTAAGACGGTCCTTGAGAAAAATGACACCTCGTGATGATGTGGAGGTATATCTTACTAGGTTTGAGAGACTGGCAGAGAAGGAGAATCTGCCACTATCTGAATGGGCCATGGTGGTCGTACCCTATCTGATTGGGGAACCCCAAAAAGTCTGGGCTGACCTGAGCAAGCAGGACAGCGAAGACTATGCAAAGTTGAAAGCGGCGATTCTTACCCGGCTGGGTGTTACGGTTGCAGCCCGTGCCAGGAGAGTTCGTGACTGGAGATACAGTTGGGAGTCTGCAGTCAGCAGGCCTGATTATGGAGTTGAAAAGGTGATAGTGGACCGCTACACCCAAGCACGTCCTCCTGAGGTACAGCCGTCTGAGAGGTCATCACTTCGGAGTTCCCGGACGCTGAACTCTCGCGGTAAGAGCGTTCCAGCTGTTGGGGACATGGGGTATGCTGATAAGCGGGTTCAGGCCCGAGGGGACATGTGGGTGGGAGAGTGTGATGGACAGTGTTGGAGCTGGCGTGAAATTGCAGCCAACTGTCCAATAGAGGGGGAGCCTATGTGTTGTGATGTTGGCAGATCCCTCTCTCCCTGCGCAGAGCCTGTGTGTGTGTCCACCTCAGCCGAAGAGACTGGACCACAGGGGTCCCCGGTGGTTGTAAGTGACTGCCCAGCACAGGCCCTCTTGGACTCAGAGAGTCCAGTGACTTCCATATGTGACAGCCTGAGTGATAGGGACTTCATCCCTGATAAGCACCTGAGTGTGGTGTACATCCATGAAGACACCAAAGTCTACCCAGAGACTGCCGTGGACTTGGTCCCCAAACTCGGGGAGGTTTCATATGAAGTAGGGGTAGTGAAGACCCTGGTGCACCCCGTTATATTGGGTAATGACTTTCCCCGGTCTAAGGATCTCTGGGGGAAGGGTGTTTCTGATGGACAGTGTGATGAAGCTCCTACTGAGGGTGCGCAGTCCCGAGGGGCGGAGCACAGTGCTGGTGGGCCGTTAAACTTATGTGATAATGATGATGACCATGATAATATTGATAATGATAATGATGATCATGATACTGATGATGACCGTGATAAAGATGACATTTCTTTGCAGGTGATGTTGGGAGACGAGGATGGTGGTTCTCGGGAACCGAGTGTCCCTGACCTGCCTGGCTCCTGTGACAATTTTGGGAGTGAGCCGGTGCGAGACCCCACTCTTAAAACGGCACAGGAAAATGTAATTGTTCTGAGTGAGGTTCCCCAAGAGCCTGGCTCTGAGGAGAGGTTTCCTCATGCTGCCATGAACAATAACCTATTGTATAGGGACACTGAAGTCCAGGGAGAGGTCGTGAGTCAGCTCCTAGTACCTGAGCTATATAGAAGTATAGTGCTGGGGTTGTCACAGAGTCACATACTTGAGGGACCAGATGGTGAAGTTAATGTTGTGGATGACATGTTAACTAAGGTTCCAGATCAAGATGTGAATGAAAATGAATTGTATAACCCTGACAGTGAGCAGGATGTGAATGAAAATGAATTGTATAACCCTGACAGTAAGCAGGATATGAATGAAAATGAATTGTATAACCCTGACAGTGAGCAGGATGTGAATGATAATGAAGTGTATAGCCCTGACAGTGAGACAGATGTGGCTGAGAAAACGGGGTCAGATAGTGATAGTGAATTATCTGATGACCATAAAGCAACCAGTGCAAGTGAGGAAGGCATGGTAGCAGAGGAGATTGAGAGTCCTGAGAGGAAGGCTGAGGCTGACCTTGCAGTCGGACGGAGGATGGCATCTGAAGATGTTGTACAGTTGGCCGGTTCCCTGGCGAAGACTAAGGTGAAAGACAGGACTCTGAAACTGAACACAGCACAAGTGGATGCTGTTGAAAATGAGAAGTTATCAATGTATGGTGTGGATCTGCATCAGGCCAAGGACTCTGAAGGTGATGCTGCAGAGGTGGAGAAAGCCATGGAAGTGGTGGACACCAGGCCAGGTGCCTCACCAGAGGCTGATGTCTCAAGTGAAGCTGTGAGGAACAAGACTGAAGATGTGGGGAATGACTCTGCCCGGAATATGTTTCTGTTGGAGACAGCGGCGTGGACGGTGTACTGTCCGGATCCGTGGCTGCGACTCGCGAAGCTCGGGCCGGAAGTTCGGCGCCCGGTGCGCCATCGGAGTTCTCGAGCGACCCAAAGGATCTGGATAAATCCCAAGATGAGATTTTGAGACCTCGGGTTGGCCTTGGTGAGCTCAGGCGCATTTTCATGGAGTCTACACTTGAACCACGTCCCAGTGAGTGGGAGGGGCGATGTGTCGCTCCGTTGCCGCTGCAGATACACGGGAGCTCAGATGGGATGCAGAACATGGTGGAAAAGAAGACTGATGGTAGGGCTTCTGAGCATGTCCTACCAGAAGAGCCTGAAGAAAGGGCCGAAGACGTAAAGGACGTCCAACAACTACAGGAGAAGATGCGTAGCCATGAGGATCTCCTGGAGAAAGAATTAAGAGCTCTGAGTCTTATGCAAAGTGAGCCTGTACCAGAAGAGGATAAATTATGTGTACCGACCAAGAAAAATGATCAGCTCCCTCTACAGTGCCAATCGTTTGAACAGTGTGGCTTGGAATGGTCAGAGACCATGACAGAGGCGCTTGGGCTCTGTGAGGTAGAATTTATGAATCAACTGATATTTAAGAAAGTAGATGTGCTAAAGAAAGTTCAGGAGGAATTAGAGAAAACCCCTATACCTCCTGTGACAGTTGGTGACACAGGGTCAGTGCCCCAAAAACAGGAGGTACGAAAGTTTCTGAGGAAGAATCAGCAGAGCTGTTCTGACGTGCCTGGTCGTACTTATCTGGTGAGCCACTATACCGAGACTGAGGCTGGCACTAAAGTCAAGATGAAACAGTGCAGGATACCCGAGGCCCGCAGAGAGTATAGGCCTGGGAGGGTACAGGGTAGTGCGGATGCTTCAGATGAAGAGAAAACTGATGTTGGCTATGACAGTGGTGAGGATGAAGCTGATGAGGGCCATGACTGGTCCAGAGTTCACTGTCTCTGTTGGATTGTTGACCAGCCCTCCGGTCTGGATGACCAGCCCTCCGGTCTGGAGAAGAGGGAGGGGATATGTGAGACAGTGAAGGAATATGTGGTGAATGAGGTGTATATTTCACCTAAGTACCTTGCTGACTGGTATGAGCGAATGTGTGGCTTTGTAAACCTGGTGGTAAAGAAAGGTCACTACACCTGCCATTCAGTACACGCTTGCAGCTCAGACCTGAATCCACTCAGGTGTTGATTAGGAAGCCAGAAGTAGGTGCTTGTGAGCACAGTCAGGGAGCTCATTCAGTCTGGACAAGGGGTCTAGGCACAGAAGGTGTCTCCAAGAGTGTGGGAGCTGTCTTTAGCCCGGACACAGGGAGGTGTCCTGGCACAAGGAAGCAGTCTCTAAGAGTGTGAGCTATCTCAGTCTGGGTGCAGGAAGTACCCCGGACACAGGAGTAGTCGCAGTGAGAATCCGTGCGAATAGCGACTGAATAGGAGGTGACCTATCTCAAGTCTGGACATTGGAGTTGCCTTCGGACATAAAGAGGAGTGTCTGTGAAACTCCATACTGGTAACATATGTGATATGTGTTGTTTTGGGCACAGACTGGTAGAGTCTGGGTCCCGGATAGAGAGGGCCATCTATCTAAGTGTAATTAGAGGCTAGACAAGCCCAGGGTTTCTGTTTATGATTTGTTTTTATCTGTGTGCTGTGGACTTTAATAAAACTGGTTGCGGCCAGTTTTCACCAAACTGCTGTCTGAATGAACTGTTTCCGTGCCATTCTGTCTACCCAGACAGCGATCCTAGAGCTAAACCCCCCGGAAAGCTTACACGGCGCATAATTGATGCCTCCAAAAATGCAACATGTTGCGTTCGCCGAACACTTCTGCACACCGTGAAAAGACGTATGCATATGAAAATGCATGCGAACTGATGCAAACACATGTCCCTGCATACACCATGTTAAGTATACAGTACAGACCAAAAGTTTGGACACACCTTCTCATTCAAAGATTCTTCTCTATTTTCATGACTAAGAAAATTGTAGAATCACACTGAAGGCATCAAAACTATGAATTAACACATGTGGAATTATACATTACACTTTACAAAAAAGTGTGAAACAACTGAAAATATGTCTTATATTCTAGGTTCTTCAAAGTAGTCACCATTTTCTTTGATTACTGCTTTGCTTGCAGAAAAGGTGAACGGATGGACTCTACATGCCTAGTTCCCACCGTGAAGCAATGAGTAGGTGGTGTGATGGTGTGGGGGTGCTTTGCTGGTGACACTGTTGGGGATTATTCAAAATTGAAGCGGTGAGCGGTCCAGCTCACCCCAAACCATCTCGATTGGGTTCAGGTCTGGTGACTGTGGAGGCCAGGTCATTTGGCGTAGCACCCTAACACTCTCCTTCTTGGTTAAATAGCCCTTACACAGCCTGGAGGTGTGTTTGGGGTCATTATCCTGTTGAAAAATAAATGATGGTCCAACTAAACACAAACCGGATGGAATAGCATGCCGCTGCAAGATGCTGTGGTAGCCGTGCTGGTTCACTATGCCTTCAATTTTGAATAAATCCCCAACAGTGTCACCAGCAAAGCACCCCCACACCATCACACCACCTCCTCCATGCTTCACGGTGGGAACCAGGCATGTAGAGTCCATCCGTTTACCTTTTCTGCGTGCAAAGCAGTAATCAAAGCAAAAGGTGGCTACTTTGAAGAACCTAGAATATAAGACATATTTTCAGTTGTTTCACACTTTTTTGTAGAGTGTAATGTATAATTCCACATGTGTTAATTCATAGTTTTGATGCCTTCAGTGTGATTCTACAATTTTTCACAGTCATGAAAATACAGAAAAATCGTTGAATGAGAAGGTGTGTCCAAACTTTTGGTCTGTACTGTATGTATGCATGACGCATGCGGATGAAATGCTGCACACAAAGACGCAAATGTGAAACCAGCCTAAATGACCAAACAATGACTCTATAGAAAGATTAGTATTTTTTTCTCTTTTTAAAGTGACAATAATTTGATGAACAACTGTATTTGAGTTTATGGGGATGGGACAGTTTGTTTAAAACTTGGAAAATAAAAAAAATACTCAAATGAAAAAGCAGTCACTTAACTTCTACTCCAGGCAATGAAGCTAAAATTTTCTTATAGGAATTAAGTAAATGTACTGTATATACTCATATTTAAGCCGAATTTTCAGCACCTTTTTTTTGCTGAAAATGCCAGCCTCGGCTTATACACGAGTCACGGTCCCACTTTCTTGTTCTCCGCTGCAGCGCGGAGGTCTTCCGTATCTCCGGATCATCTGCGCACGTCCCTGCAGCCTCTGTCAGTGTCCCGGTGACTGCTGACAGGGCCGGCGGTCAGTGTTGACATCGGGGCAAGTGCCGGGGTCCTGAGCAGGCAGGGACATGGTGTGCTATGGGGGCCAGGTGCCTGTGTCGCCCCTTGTTCAGGCCCTCGATACTTGTGATATTCACCTCTCCCCGTTCCACCGCTGCAGTGTGTCTTCCACGTCCTCTGACTGTTCAGGTCAGAGGGCTCGATGACGTGATTAGTGTGTGGCACGTGCCCTCTGCCTGATCTGTCAATGCAGATAGACGGCGACACTGAGGAGCAGCGGTCAGCGACAAGAGGTGAGCATTTCATTTTTTTTATTGCAGCAGCATCGATAAAGGGTATATGATCAGCATAAACTGCATTTGAGCATTATATGGGCATCATATGGGGCCCATCATGAACTTTATGCAGCATTATATGGGGTATATTTTTGTATGGAGCATGTTATGGGCCAATTACTAAACTTTATGCAGCATTATATGGGCATATTTTTGTGTGGAGCATCTTATGGGGCCAAACACTAAACTTTATGCAGCATTATATGGGCATATTTTTGTGTGGAGCATCTTATGGGGCCCATTATCAACTTTATGGAGCATTAAATGGATGCATTTCTTACCCTAGTCGTATACTCAAGTCAATAAGTTTTCCAAGTTTTTGTGGTAAAATGAGTTGCCTCGGCTTATAATCGGGTCGGCTTATACTCGAGTATATACGTTACATTGGATTAAAAATGCCATTTTATCTATACCTATTTAGGCCAAAATTTAGCTTTTAGAAAGCATTTTTTTGTCTTTCTTTTCCCACATACCAACCATTATAGTTTTCAATTATTTTCATTGAAGTAATTGTATGATGATTTTTTTGTAGGCAAATCGATTTTTTAGGCAAATATAGCAAAAAAAAGCTTAATTCCGCTGTGTTACTTTTTTTTAAAATTGCATGCTATTATATATACAAATTGCACAAATGTTCAATTTATTGTTTGTATTATTAAAGTCATGCATTAAATTATTTAGATGCAGTTTTGTCACTTTTTAAACACATTATCTTGGTTAATAACTACAATACACTATATAACTAGGCTGCTATAAACTACTATAGTTCAGCAACTAAATATCCAAAATTAACAATTTTTAAAGGGCAAAGAAATTTGCATTCATACCTGACAATATGTTAAATAAATGTAAAAAAGTCCTTTGATTTTTATTGGTTCTTTTTAAAGAAAGTCACAGTTACGGTACTGTGCTAACAATTTACTTATAGTATTATAAAATGTCCACTTGATATTTATTTCTTCGCTCATCTTCAAATGGCTTTCCTTTGACAAATCCAGCTGTTTGGACTTTTGCAATTCTCGGCGATATATCCGTTTGATCGTAATGCACAATGGTTTTCTCCAGAAGTGATTTTCAAATTGAGCCTTTTAAAGCAAAGGAGACACAACATCAGCAAGAAGATTGGCATTTAGTAAGGATAGAACACTTTCGCAGTACAGCTGTGGCAAAAAGTTTGTAGACTGAGACAAATTTAGTTCAGTTTCTGCAATTCACCCTGGCATGCTGGATATCAGCTTCTGGACAAAATCCTGTCTGATGACAGCCCATTTTTGCCTAATTAGTGCTTGGTGTTTATAACAATTTCTGTGTTTTTGTTTGTCCTCCCGCTTTTTGAGGCGTGACCAAAGGTTCGCAATTGGATTGAGATCTGGTGACTTTCCTGGCCATGGATCCAAAATTTCAATGTTTTGTTCATTGAACCACTTAGTTATCACTTTTGTCTTGTGACATGGTGCTCAATCATATTGGGATAACCATGGTTCATTGCTACTGGGTGGTTGAGAGAAGTTGCTCTTGGAGGATGTTGAGTGTTCTTAGGCCACCCTCTAAAGCAACCGATATGCTTTCATAATTGAATAAATATGACATAGTGATATAAGCTAATTTGTCCTTGTTAACACTTGCTCCTGAGCTAATGAGAAGATCATTAATATTGTGTAAGAAGGAGACGTTGCGGCAGGACTTAAAATCAGTGGAAATATTTTTTTTTTGGAATGAAGTTAATTTCCATGGCAAGGAATGACTTTGTATTGTTTTCAGTTCATCACTTTATATAATAATCTAGGGTTAATGTAAATTATCTATATAAAATCTGAAGCCTCAAACCCTGAAAACCAAATTTTGCTTCAGTCTTAAAAATTTTGGCCATGATTTTACTTAAAGTGAGCACGCTGCTCACTATACACCATTTTTTTATTGGGAATTTTAAAGCAATCTAGAATCAGTAAGTTTTTAAGTAGAATATATGACTTTTCCATGAATGTCTAAAATAAATGTATGCAAAGAAACAGCCATTAAAGGACAATACATACCTTGTTACAGAAATGGGTACATCCTGAAAGTCCTTGCAGGATTCACAAGTTATCCAAGTCCAGTTCCCTATACTGGTATCCAAATACAGTCCAATCCAATAGCTGGCATCTTTGTCAACCATTTGACTCCAAAAGTTCTATTATAAAACAAGTTATATGATGCAAATGTGTGACAATGAGCTATGTGAACTGTATGAAAATGTAAACTACTGGGAATACAGGGGGAAGAAGGAAAGACACTGGCTAGACAATATAGGCAACTATGACTGCTGAAGAAAAATAATTTGGTTACTGGGCTTGTGGTGGCATGTTGTTGTGGTATCAAAGCGTCTAATATGTCAGTGCATTGAGAATTTAATTATTTTGGCATATTGGGTTGGTTTAGATGTTCACATTTTTACTTTGGAAAATAAATCATGAATCAATATAGAAATTGCTATTATCTATGAGAATATACAGTAACATCACTTTGTATTGTATAAAGTACTACTTAGTATAAATTATAGGAATATTAGAAGCCTTTTATCATGGGGTCCACTGCATCCAGCTAGTGCATTGGTAATCTCACCTGGTGTTGGTAAGGCTGTATCTTTTTTCTGTGATTTTTTTGAAAATTTGCTCTAGGTTAGTCATTTTGAATATTATAAGTCATCAAGGAGTAGATAGTGTAACAGCAGTGCCAGCATCCCTGCATGGTTCCTCTTTCTCCTCCCAGCAAATATGCCATGATACCTCCTCGACAGCTCGCTAGCTCCTGCCGTAGCTGCTGTGTCTCAGGACCTGTGCATGCAGTACAGGTCTCCTGGCAGCTTGCTTGGGGGGACGCATGCTTCTTAATTCTTAAACGGGTGACGAAAGCAATCCTGATTTGTACCCAGCCAATATCTGGGAGACACTGGGTATCTAAGGAACCTTTTCCTTAAAAAAGTGTGTAAGCAACAATTGTGTTAGTCAGTCTGCAAGCTGGTACTCAGTTGTCAGGTCCCCATACCGGTCAAGTTTACCTATACCAGTACCAGACTTGTCTAAATCTGAAACAGAATCTGAAACCGCTCCGGCAGTACCACCGCCTAAAACCGCTCTGGTGATATCTGAACCTGAAACCGCTCTGGTGATATCTGAACCTGAAACCGCTCTGGCGGTATGTGAACTTGAAATTGTTCTGACAATATCTTGACCAGTAACTGCGCTTGACAATCACACCATCTGAACCAGCACTAGTGTCCGTCCGGTTTGAATGTCTAGTTCTGTCCGAGCCTGATCTTCTCTCTTCTGAACCAGCTTCAATATTTGTTCTGCCAGACTCCAGTCCAGCCTTGGACTGTCTGCTGCAATCCTGACCCTTGGAGTCAGCTGCTACAGTTCCAGGGACTGCCCTTGGGGTGGTACCTGGTGGCTACCCACAACTCAAGCCTAACTCCAACATCAGGAGATCACGAGATCTAACAAACACCAGGTAGCAGCTTAGTCACAACCTCTCCAGGGTAAGTCCAGCCCGTGACGCAGTGGGTTCATGATCTACCATCGAGACAGATAGTATGAGTTTATGTATGTGTGTATCTCCAAAATAAGAACGTAATTCTTATCATGCACACTTTTGCAAAACCTGCATCTACAGAAAGACTGTAAGAAAGCTGTGTGTACTGACAAATCACTTCTTAATCCCTTCCTAACTGGGCGATCTTCTTTTTTTCCCGTTTAGTTCTTTTTCCCCCTGTACTTCCAAGATCCATAACTTTTTTTATTTTTTCTGTTTACATAGCCATAGAAGCTGCAGATTTGAATGAAATTATTCATTCTACCATAAAATGTACTGAAAAATGAAAAAAAAATCAAACTTGGAAGAAATGGCGAATAAAATGTAATATAACCATTGTTTTTTTTTTCTTGTTTCTTTTTAATTGTTCACTGTATGGTAAATATTCTGCAAATCTCTACGATAACAAAACTACCAAACTTGCATTTTTTTTATTTATTTGCTGAAAAAAAATGTCTATGTTGTCATTCAGATGTCAGTAATTTTTCCCATATGCAAAAAAGAACTGATATTCATCAGTGTGCTTGATCAAAGTTTTATCAATGTTTGGTCAGTGTGTCCATTTTTATCATCAGTATTTCTTCAATAAATTTCTTGTATGGTAGAAAAATCTGATGGAGGTTTTGCAACCAAATCCTATCAAACAAACATACAAAATGGACGTGGGTGAATTTGAGACACGACTAGGATAAAAAATGGACATCACTTTATTTGCAGGCCAATCTGTTTGCAAAAAATACAGACATGTGAACAGACGCAAAAATTATAATGGGTCCACGCCCTGTATTTGTGAAAAACACAGACAGAACTCATAGGTGAAGAACAAACATCTGAATGAGCCTTTAAAGTGGGATATTGCTATATGAAGAAATAATGTAAGTAGCATGTAAATCACAGAAAAAAGCTGCCATGCTTACTAAGGTAATAGCTGGTTACAAGACTAATGCACTGCAGGATGCTGTAAATTCTCATGATAAAAGGCGGAGGCAGCACAGGTACAAAATACTGATACAGTAAAACAAACACTTACACATCTTCCAATCATGGAGTGAGGGGATGGGTTGCCCAGCATTACAGATGTACACTGATAAGGCTTGTATAGGGCGCAAGTCACCCAGATACGTGTAGTGCAGAGTGTCAGGCCACATTCACATGTTCAGTATTTGGTCAGTAATTTTGCTCAGTAAAACCAGGAGTGGGTGATAAATACAGAAGTGGTGACATGTTTCTATTATACTTTTCCTCTGATTGTTCCACTCCTGGTTTTAAATACTGAGGTAAAATACTGACTTTATACTGAATGTGTGAACTATTACAGATGACTATACTATTAGATCAGGTACACTGCCTAGCACTATATAAGTGCACCCACAGGGACAGACACACCCATTCCTCCCTTCAACAGTAGCATGTACATAGCACAACTCATCTCAAATTCAAATTCAAAGAAGCTTTATTGGCAGGACCAAATAAACATTAGTTTTGCCAAAGCATGTGTACAGTAGGGAGTGGGGACTGTGGGAACGATGGATGGGGTACAGGGTGGGGGCTAAGGAAGTCCATGGCATATCATGGTTGCCTTTCTTGTAGCCTATGGCAAGCACTCACATACTGCGCTGCTATCTCCACCGTGCTTTCTTCTCCCCCTCAGCAGGATATATGTTTTCTCTTCCACCTTCATGGAGCTGAAATCCGGGAAGAGATTGGATAGTCTCCTGAAGTGAGTGTCCCTCACTGCTGAGTATTTGGTGCAGTCTAGCAGGAAGTGAGTCTCATCCTCCAGGGCCTCCAGGTCACAGTGTAGGCCCAGTCTGTCTTCCCTGGGCTTGTAGCTCTGTCTGTGCCGGCTGACCTCGATGGCCAGATTGTGGGCCAGGTGGAATATTTCTATTGGACTGGAATCCTACTTTGACCAGTCTGGGTATGTGTGAGGGCCCCAGATGTCACTGCCATACAGGAAGATTGGGGTGATTATGGCATCAAAGATTTTTAGGCAGACCCTCACTGGCGGCTTCAGATGGTAGAGTTTCCTTCGGATGACGTAGAAGGTTTTGCAGGCCTTGTCCTTCAGGGTCTCTGTGGCTTGTTTGAAGCGCCCTGACTGGTGAATTTCCAGGCCCAGGTATGTATATTTGTTTGTTTCTGTAAGAACGCAGTTGTTTAGCACCAATGGAAGGTGCTGGTTCGATCTTGGCTTTCTCCTCTGGAACACCATGATATTGGTTTTATTTGCATTGATCGGTATTGTCCTCTATGTACATTGTCGGCATCAGCATCCGAGAAGTGCCGGAGCCCTGGACAAATGGGGCACCCACTCGCGGCTGGGACATCAGGGGACCAGGGTCATTCCCTCAGAAGTTGTGCAGGGCCACCTGTTTCTTCAGCGCTGCTTGAGACATTACTTAACCCGTTAACCCCCCAAATGTGGTTTGCATGTTAATGACCAGGCCGATTTTTACAATTCTGACCACTGTCCCTTTATGAGGTAATAACTCTGGAACGCTTCCATGGCTCCTGGTGATTCTGACAATGTTTTCTCATTACATATTGTACTTCATGATAGTAGTAAAATTTCTTTGATATGACTTGTGTTTATTTGTGAAAAAATTGGGAATTTGGAGAAAATTTAGAAAATTTTGCAATTTTCCAACTTTGAATTTTTATTCTCTTAAATCACACAGCTATGTTACATAAAATACTTAAAAAGTAACATTTCCCACATGTCTACTTTATATCAGCACAATATTGCAACCAAATTTTTTTGTTAAGAAGTTATAAGGGTTAAAAGAAAGCTATTTCTCATTTTTACACCTTTTTTTTAGGGACCACATCACATTTGAAGTCACTTTGATGGGTCTATATGATAGAAAATACACAAAAGTGACACCATTCTAAAAAATGCACCTCTTAAGGTACTGAAAACCACATTCAAGAAGTTTATTAACCCTTCAGGTGCTTCACAGGAATTTTTGAAATGTTTAAAAAAAAATGAACATTTAACTTTTTTTCACAAAAAAATTACTTCAGATTCATTTTTTTTATTTTACCAAGGATAACAGGTGAAATTCGACCACAAAAGTTGTTGTGCAATTTCTCCTGAGTACGCTGATACCCCATATGTGGGGGTAAACCACTGTTTGGGCGCATGACAGAGCTCGGAAAGGAATGAGCGCCGGTTGACTTTTTCAATGCAAAATTGGCTGGAATTGAGATAGGACTCCATGTCATGTTTGGAGAGCCCTTGATGTGTCTAAACAGTGGAAAGCCCCAAAAGTGACACCATTTTGGAAACTAGAACCCCCCAAGGAACTTATCTAGATGTGTGGTGAGAACTTTGAACCCCCAGGTGTTTCACTAAAGTTTATAATGCCCGGGCGTGAAAATAAAAAAATCTTATTTTTTCCACAAACATGATCTTTTAGTCCCCAATTTTTTTTCCAAGGGTAACAGGAGAAATTAGGCCCCAAAACTTGTTGTGCAATTTACCCTGAGTATGCTGATACCCCATATGTGGGGTTAAACCACTGTTTGGGTTCATGGCAGAGCTTGAAAGGGAAGGAGCCGTTTGACTTTTCAATGCAAAATTGGCTGGAATTGCGATCAGATGACATGTCGCGTTTGGAGAGCCCCTGATGTGCCTAAACAGTGGAGACCCCCTATTCTAACTCCACACACCCCTAACCCTGATCCAGCCCTAACCAAGATAAAAAAACCAACCTAACACCATAACACACCCTAACCCTGATCCCTAACCTAATCCTAACACACCCCTAACCATGATCCCTAACCTAACTCTAATCCCAACCCTAACCCTAATCCCAACCCTAACCCTAATTCCAACCCTAACTCTAATTCCAACCTTAACCCTAACCCTACCACTAAAATGGTAATAAATACATTTTTTATTTTATTATCTTTCCCTAACTAAGGGGGTGATAAAGGAGGGTTTGATTTACTATTTATAGCGGGTTTTTATGTTTGACTGTTGTCACACACTAAAAGACACTTTTTATTGCAAAAAATAGTTTTTGCATCACCACATTTTGAGAGCTGTAATTTTCCATATTTTGGCCCACAAAGTCATGTAAGGTCTTGTTTTTTCTGGGACGAGTTGACGTTTTTATTGGTACAATTTTTGCACACATGATATTTTTTGATCACTTTCTATTCCTATTTTTGGGAGACAGAATGAGCAAAAGCCAGCAATTCATGAATTTCTTTTTGGGGGGTTTATACCGTTCCATGTGTGGTAAAATTGATAAGGCAGTTTTATTCTTCAGGTTAGTAGTATGATTACAGCGATACTGCATGTATATCTTTTTTGTTTTTGCGCTTTTATACAATAAAAACTATTTTATATAAAAAATAATTATTTTTCCATTGCTTTATTCTGAAAGCTATAACTTTTTTATATTTTCGCTGATGACGCTGCATGTCAGCTAGTTTTTTGTGGGACAAGATGACGTTTTCAGCGGTACCACATTTACTTATATCCGTTTTTTGATCGTGTGTTATTCCACTTTTTGTTCTGCGGTATGATAATAAAGCTTTGTTTTTTTGCCTTGTTTTTTTTAATGGTGTTCATTAAATGGGTTAACTAGTGGGACAGTCATATAGGGCTGGTTGTTATGGACGTGGGGGTACAAAATATGTGTACTTTTATTGTTTAGATTTTTTTATTCAAATATTTATTTATTAGTGTAACAAATATTATTTTTTTTTTTTTTTTTTAATATTTTTACAAGCATCAACATTTTTTTTTTTAAATTTAATTCTTAGTTTTACACTTTGTTCCACTATGGGACACTCATTTTCTGCAGGCTGATCACTTCCATAGCATGCACATCTGCATGCTATAGAAGCTGTCAGCGCTGCAGGGATTTCTCACTAACCTGTGAGACTTCCTGATATGCAATGATATGACATCGGGTCTCCATGTCAGCGATCGGGACCCTGCGTCATTCTGCGGGGTCTCCAATCCAAGGGCAGAGGGGCTGTCAGAGCTGAGAGCCCCTCTGCCTGCTCCGGAACACTGCGATCATGTTTGATCGCAGTGTACCATGGCTTAAAGTGCTGGGAGTGGCCCGTGACTGCTCCTGGCACTTAGTGCCAGGTGTCAGCTGTGATAATCAGCTGACACCCGGCTGCTATCAGCCACGATCAGCCAGAAATCCGCATGAAAATCCGCTTTGAAAACGCATAAAAAACGCACCTGCGTTTTCTGCCAAGAGGTGCGGATTCTGTGCAGAAAATTCCGCAGGCTAATCTTCAACGTGTGCACATACCCTAAAAGTCTCCTGAGAGAATGGGGTTATAGTACACTTGCATTTCTTTCTTTCAATAGTTGCAGATATTTGTATTATTATTTTGGCTGTATGGAGCATTTTTTGTTTCCTATAGGGCAGATGTGTTCAAAAGGAGGGAAGAAAATAGGATAGGAGTCAGGACACAAATGATTCACCACTCTCTAATCAAGGTAATTTTGACATTTTGTTGATCACACAGATTACTAAAAACTGGTATTCAAGCATATCTCTCTAGTTTTCCATAAACTTACCATTTGCTTTTGATTCTCTAATACCAAAAGATGAGAATTCATCTTGATACAGAAGGCCTGACTTTCCTTCCAATTTTTAATTTGATCATTTGCAGAAATAAAGTAACAATTTTCCTGAAAGAGCTTCCAGTCAACAGGACAAAGTTTACATTCTGAAAGAAAGAATGATGAGAACATAAGAAACTTACGTACCTTGCAGGTTTAATAGAATTCTTCGAAAGTTCACTTGTGGTTCCTGATCATTATTTATAGATCAACAGTGGAAAAGAGAAATGAAAAAAAAAGAAATTAAAATTATTTCTAATACATAATATATACAGTATTTTCTTACTGCAGTAATTTTTGCTTTTCTCTTTTTGTCTGTATTTTATATTACTTTATTGCTTCTGTAATTACTTGTTACTTGTTTATTTGGCATACACACGGTGGGTCCTGAAAAACAACGCTGTTTTCTTTGAGTGGCTTCTATATGAAAGTAGAATTATGCATTTACCTGTTACAATTACCCAAGCTTCTCATAATTAGCAGAGATGTGGTTGTCTACTTATATTAGTCATCAGCCACAGATCCCATATTACGTCACTGCCATATTTAACCATGCATACTGCTTATGTTGAAACAAGAAGGTCCAGAAGTTGACCAGTAAACCATCCCTGTGTGATGTATCATGGCTTCCACTATTACTATTCCTTGTATCTAGCGTGACATGTTGTACCCTCTGCAGAGAACCACTTGACTGACATGGAAGGATAGAGTGGGTCTTATTTATTTCTTACATTGCTCTGGTAAAATGAAAGCCGAGATCTTATTTTTTTTTCTATGGACAATTAAAACAATCTTATTATAAGGGCTGGTTGACATGCTGCGTTTTTGTACCATTTTTCTTCTGCTGAAAAAACACAGTGTTTTACTGTATCAACAAAGTGCATCTGATTTCTGGAATCTCTTGCACATGGTGATTAATTTTTCCTTGCTGATTTGTACCATCAAAATTTTTTTTTTTTTTCTTATCTGGAACACATTTTTCACCCATTCAAATAAATGGCAAATAAAATGAAAGTAAATAAAACACAAGAAAAAACACATCAAAACCCATGAAGATGTGCATATTTTATGCAGTGTTTTTCCCATCAACACTCTTGTTTTTGCTTTAAAAAAATCTGCTGGAAATATTCAACATTAAGATAGACAAGGAGCTGAGCATATGGCAATGTATGGTCACTGAGACTCATCTAATCTAATGAAGGAAAGGGATAGTTGCTTAGTGCCCTGGCGCTCCAACGAGCATTTCACCCTAGCTTCACAAGAGTGTATGTCCTTATGGAGGAAGCTAGGGTGAAACATGCGTTGGAGTGTCAGGGCCACATAGCAACTATCCATTACCTTCATCACAAGATGTAAGTGTTGTCTTTAGTATAAATTGCATGTTGTTTTGCATTATCCACATACACATACTCTATAGGCAATGGAACATATACTTTAATAATTTACAACTTTCATTAATTTTACTATATATTATATTACTATAATATAAAGTAATATTATATATATTACTATTATATTTTGCTTTTTTTGGCCCTCCATTTGGTTACTCTACCTTTTAACTTTTGGTTGCTATTTATTGTATTCACTTTATAAAATGATTTAGTTTTAGGAGACTCCACTCCAGTACACTATTTTTTTTGGTTCTTATTATCTACAAATATTCAACTCAAGAACATACCCTATGAGGATTTTGATGAATACGTCCTGATAAGTGACATCCTGTACAAACTACACAAAGCAAAAGGGGCTATTTTTCATGGTCATCTCTGACTTGCTTCCTCTTCTCTGGTACATCGGACATTGGTTTCCCTCCTCTTCTCTTTTAAAATGTAATCCTTTTTCGGTATATTTTTTGTAGTATGACAATAAAGTGCATACTGTTCTTTACTACATATTATTGTGTGTATTGTTGTATCTGGGCCTTTGTCAGTAGTATTTGATTAAATTTACCATCCTGACACTACTTTGGTGGGTTTTTTGAGGGGTTATTAAATTAATTATAAGTTAACTCCATCTACAAACACAAATTAGAGAGGTTTCCCAGGACTACCATCCCGTTCGTTACAAAGATAACCAAAGGAATCTAATAGTTGCTGAAAACTCCATAATTACGGTACATGTTATTTCAAATAATTTCTAAAATATTTCCTTCTATATAAGGAAATATGTTATTCTTTGAGAGCAGACTTATGTCATCTTTCTATGTAATTTACCATTTTTCTGTTCACTTGTTGCATTTGGAACTCTAATGCACAACTCATCTCGTACAGAAAGAAGTGAATAATTCTTCACACATTCTGCATTCAGTGCGTTTCTACCATTTCCAAAATGAATTTGAAAAGCTGAAATAAAAACAAGTTATATTAATAGACCTTCAGTAAAATAATAACAACATAGATAAAGAAGACCTGTCATCAGGTCAAACCATCAAAAGTGATCCCATTTTGGAAATGATAGCTTATAGTTGATTCTTAGAATTTAATAACTTTAAGATCATAAAAATGAAAAATTAACTTTCTTTCACAAAAATGTTGCTTTAGCCACAAATGTTTAATTAAGAGTACAAGGAGAAAATTAATCTTAAAAATGTGTGCAATTATTCCTAAATACATTTATCTAGGGGTGTAATACATATTGTTTGGAATCCACAGTTGATTTACATACTTTTTTTAACATTGGGCCAAATAATAAAAAGTAAATTTTTTCCTCTAAAATATGTCTTTAGTCCCAATTTTTTTATTTTTCCAAGGTGCAAAAGGAGAACTTGGACCCATAATTTGTCAATTTCTCCCAAGCACAATACTCCATATGTGGTTGAATACTAATGTTTGGACACATAGCATGATTCAGAAGGAAAGAAACACTTTTTGGCTTTTGGAATGCAGATTTTGCTGGAAGAACTTGTGGACATCACTTGCAGAGCTCCAAGATGCTAAATAAGCAGAAAATCCACCAAAATTACTCAACAATCAATAATCTATCTCAACAAAAGATTTTTTTGGGGTCCGACACCGCTGCTGGTAAGCTTAATACTACTCGGACACTGGCCAGAACTAAGAGTGACTGTTGTGTTCCGCCATTACACCGCTTAGTTTCAGCCACTGTGGGGGCAGTTTTCAACTGATCAGTGGGTGTAAAGGGAGTCGGACTGATTTCATATTGATGACCTATGCAATTTTTTGCAGGGTGAGGTGATTTTTTTATTGGTATCATTTGTTTGTACATAATATTTTTGGATCGCTTTTTATTCCAATTTTTGGATGACCGAAGAAATAATCAGCAATAGAGATGAGCAAATGTTTTCAAGTGGAATTCAATTCTACTCAAATTTTGAAAAAAAAAAGTATTCTTCAGGATACAGGTTTTTGTACTATTTTTTACAATTTTTTTTTGCAGTTTATCAAAATGTTACAGAGATACAGCTTTATCTTGCTGAACTATAGAGGGCTAGGCAAATGGTTGAAAAAAATAATACTCTCCTCACCACTCATCTGCTCTGTCATTGCTACAGCCCTCTGTCCGATGTTATGTTTTTTCTTTTCCCCTTTGACTATCACCTGTATTTTCTTCAGTGTTTTCACTCAAGAATGGGTCTTCTGGGTTGGATAGGCCTTGGAGATCATAGTGCCCCATTGTGCCATGGCGGACATCGTGACATGACAATATTACAATTGTGAGAAGAGTTTCCAAAAAAATAGTGTTTTTTTCTATAGATTCTTAAGCTTCCTTTTCTATACAGTAGGTAAAAAAATCAATGTGGCAAATATAAGATCATAATTTTGTAGGCAGGCATTGAGCATTTTGGAGTTGTTGGGGGTTACTTTATTGTGACGTATGCAGCACTCACAATGGTGCTGCCTTAGGAGGTAAGTATATTTTTTTTAATAGACACATCGGGAACATTCAAAGGGGTTATCCAATAGTAGGCAGCCCTTTTAATTTACAGCATTACAGACAATCAGAGCAATGCTGCTGGAGAGGCAGGGCGCTCAATAGGTGATGTTTATTTTGCTATTAAAGGACACTCATTACATTTGGTGCAAATGTCCAAAGCTTTTTAAAATCCTCAAGAAAGAGCTTAGGCCAGATGAAGGAGTAGTAACTTTCATAGAGATAGGTAACACTAGGACCACAAAGGCATAAGGTGTGTGTGATGTGGCACCAACAAAGAGGCACATAATTGGTGAAAAGGCACCAGAGGCACCAGGCCAATGAGGTATTCAGAGTGATGGTTGAAGAGGCACAAAAATGGATGAGTCAGAACTCCTGACCCGCTTTGTGGAACGGCCTGATATTTTAACAGGTGGTTCTACAGAACGTGAGAGAATTAGAACAAAAAATCATATATACATATGGGAATGAAATCAAATTGTGTGAAACATGAATTCCCTCTAAAACCAAATTTTATTGATAATCATAAAAAACACCAACCCAGTGAAAAAAAGGTATATAAAAATACCTCAAGATAAAAAATCTAGCCTATTTGCGTGGCCTATACTAATCCTGGATATTCCTACCTGACCGTGGAGGTTGGCACCACTAGAGATTCGACTTGGCGCCCCCACTCAGCGTAGGCTAGCCCTCACTGCCCTGTTATACCCTACAATGTAGGTGGGAAAACAATAATTCAAATAAGCAGGAGTGAAGAGAGTCTTTAAACTAGGCACACACAAATGAAAAAGAAGATAACAATAGTATCCCTCAATAACGCCAAATAGCTGAAAAGCCCAAGATATGTATTTGGGATATAATCATGATAAATTTAGGCAGAGCAAAAAGATACCCCTAATTGTCCCCATATCATCTTATAGATTAGTCACATAGAAAAATTATTTTGACCATAGGTTCAAAGATGGCTAGTAGACAAAAAATGATTAGAGTATCAGCATAAGATTGTGCTGGTAGTCAAATAGACAGCCCATAGGACATAACATATTGTTGTCTTTTCGCCCCATATGCTTGCTCCCATAGAGGGTAACTTATCGTATCTTCTGTAACCCCGACGCGTTTCCCCGTTAATCTGAACGGTTCATCAGGAGGTCATGGAATGATGCGACCGGCTGCCATAGTGGATGATGGTGCACTGCCGCATTGTCTCAGGTGGATTTAAATAACCGCCCATTGTTAATGCCAAAATTGGTCCACCCACGTAATCATGAGCACATGTACCGGGTTATCCTATAGGCCACATACCGCTTTGTTCATATACGTCAGACGCCATCGCTCATCACGATGTCCCAGCGTGGTGTGTGAGTATTACAGATACTTCCGGGAGCAGTCTGCGTCTCAGCCGTTGGAGCGCACACATCACTTCCGCCCGGGCCAGTCTCGGAGTGCCAACGTCACTTCCGCCCCGTCCAGCATCATGCTGCGTTCCACTTACTGGAACGCAAACCTGTAGTCCGTTAGTGTGGCGTTCATTATGAATAGCCAAACCACAGGCAGACTTAACAATATGAATCGCCAGACTAATAATTAGACACACTAGATCAAAATGCAGGCAAACTGATTAATATAAATCGCAAACACTGGAAAGCAAAACTGCCGTCTGTTGGTGTGGCGTTCATTATAAATAGACAAATCGGAATTACTAATATGAATCGCCAGACTAGATATAACAGATCATAATGTATGCAGACTTATTAATGTGAATCGCAAGACAATTACATAGGTAAAGCTGTGGCCAAAGTATAATAACAATTAGTAAAGATATAAATATCCTAGATAGGATGATACCGATATCAATAACCATCATAGGTTTTGACATATAACATGTCAATAGTATGGGTGTAAACGATCATCTCACTACCATTAAGAGATATATATCTAGATCATAAGGTGCCAATCAAGTAAGCTTATTTTCCCTTTTCTATATTATATAAAGCATGTGTTATATATATATTTCATTTAGACCTTTTGGAGACAAGGACTGCAGCCTAAAAGTCCACTCAGCCTCGCGTTTTAGGATCATTTTATCATGATCTCCCCCTCTTGTTTTGGGTTTAATCAGTTCTATCATTGTAAAGGTGATTTCTGATAGGCAGCCCGAATGCACACTATTCATATGGTGGGATAGCGGTGTGTCTCTTTTGTTCTTAATGTCATTGCAATGCTCACCCACTTTTGTTCTCAGTTCTCTTTTAGTTTTTCCAACGTAGTCCAGGGGGCAAGTACAGGTGGCTTTATAGACTACCCCCATGGATCTACAGTTACCAAAATCCCTAATGATAAATCTTCTACCATTGGCAGAACTACAGAATGTTTTAGTTTAATTCATCATATTACATTTTGAGCAATTGCCGCATTTAAAGAAGCCCAAAGGTCTTCTATCCAGCCAAGTGTTTGTCCTCAAAGGCCTTTGATACAGGCTGTGGACCAGCCGGTCCCCTATTGAACGACCTCTCCTGTATGTGACACTCGGTTTGGAGGGTAAAAATTTACTCACATTAGGGTCTGCTGTAAGGTTTCCCCCAGTGTTTTTTTAAAATGTGGTACACCCTTTCGGATTGTTCATCGTATGTCCCAATCAGTCTTACATATTGTTCTACCTCACCTTCCCTCCTTGTGGTATTAAGAAGCGCCTCCCTATTGGACGCGAGGGCATAATTAAGAGGTCCATCCAGGACATTTTCAGTGTATCCTCTCCTCCTAAACCTATCATATAATTCCCTGGATTGTCTTCTAAAAGTCCCCACATCCGAACAGTTTCTACGAATATGGAGAAACTGCCCTTCGGTATACCTCTTTTTAGAGGGACAGGGTGATGGCTATTCTACCTCAACAGACTATTGGTCGCCGTCGGTTTTCTGAAGGTACTAGTGCATATTTTGCCATCATCATTTTTTATGATGGTTAGATCCAGGAAATTTATACTACGAGAGTGACACTCAGAGGTAAATTTCAAGCCCACCCCATTGTTGTTGATGTTCTCAACAAAGCGGGTGAACATCTCCCCTGGGCCAGACCAGAAGACCAGGATATCGTCTATATATCTGGCCCAGAGGCAGATGTAAGGGGTCCACCAGGCGTCCACCTCCTCACCACCAAAAATGTGGGTTTCCTCCCACCAGCCCAGGAAGATATTTGCATAAGTGGGGGCACAAGGGCTCCCCATTGCAGTCCCCCTGAGATGGTGGAAGTACTTACCGTTGAAGAGAAAATAGTTATGAGTAAGGGTGAATTGGAGTAATTTTTCAATAAGCATGCTATGTTCCCGACATTCAATCGCTCTTGTCTTCAGGAAATGACTGACTGCTCCAATACCATAATTATGTGAAATACTACTGTATAATGCCTCAACATCAATGGAGGCAATCAATGTATTGCTTTCCACTGACATCCCTTCAAGAATACACAAGAGGTGTGAGGTGTCACGTACGTATGATGGTAAAGAGTAGAGTTGAGCGATACTTTCCGATATCCAAAAGTATCGGAATCGGAATGGTATCGCCGATACCCCAAAAATATCGGCGATACCCGATACCGGAAATCCAATGTAAGTCTATGGGAACAAAATATCGGAATTAAAAAAACCCCATTCTTGCCTTGTTGGTTAATTGTACATGAAGGAAAACAACAAAGAGTAATGTAGAATGTATTGGGGGAGGTTGAGGAGACATTAAAGGCATAGATGTTTAACCCAATCAAATGGAATAGCATTAATATTTTTTTTTTTTAAAGATGTTCGGATTGACGAAGAAATTGACAATGTTGTTAACGTTTTTTCTATTTTGGCAAATATGTATATTTCACAACTTCCATGCTCTTCACCTTTTTAACTTTTGACACACTTTCTCCTTCATGATCTTCAGCAGCATCATCTTTTTCATCAAATTATTCTTCATCTTCACCTTCTTTATCTTCTTCTTAAACTTCTTGCTATTCATCTTTTTGTTAACATTACTCATATTGTTCTTATTAAACTATTATTCTTCTTCATATTCTACTTCCTCTTCATCTTCGTCATCATATTCTTATTTGTGACAGAGATTCCTGTACTTGTAATCTGTAAAAGTATGAATTTTTCATCCTTCCGTTCTTGCTGTCACAAAAGATTTAAATTACCACAGTATTTGTCTGTGTTCAGTTTAGCCTGCAGCAGCAGGCATTTTCCAGGGGCACCACGAGGAGTAACGGACTCACCCCCATACACTGCTTAGTCTTCTTCTGCTTATAATTTAGAGCATATATTTTGCTCTTCATTTCGGTCTTATACTTCATGTTCTTCTGCTTTTTGATCTTCTGCTTATTGTTCTTCTGTCTCTTGTTCTGTATCTTGTAGTTTGTCTTAACCTTCTTTGTCCTGTTGGTGATCTTCTTTTGGGTAATCTTTTATTTCTTCTTTGTGATGGTGTTCAGGCTGGTTGGCTTGATGCTCGTCGACCTTGTGGTCGTCATCTTCTTCGGGGTGGTCATCAGGGTCGTCGTCTTCATTGTTGGAGATCCAGAGTGATTACCCAAAAAAATCTTTAAAAAATCTTCAATTTGTAAATGTAGCTGAAGGTACAGAAGGCTGACTAACTTCCGAGAACCAGCTGACGTTACTGGAACCCGGACGGGTAGCAGAAGGTACAAGAGCCAATGCAAGTAACGAGGAACAGCTGACTGTGCTGGAACCCGGAGGGGCAGCAGAAGGAAAAGAGCCAATGGCACAACCGAGGACCAGCTGATGTTACTGGGACACGGTTACTAAGCAGGAGGTACCTGTGCTCCAAAGCACTACCAAGGACCAGCAGACGTTGCTGGAACTCGGATACTGAGATGGAGGCACTTAGGCCAAAGGCACTGCGTAGAACCAGCTGACGGTACTGGAACCCGGACGGGTAGCATAAGGCACCCATGAAATGTAAGTTGACAGGCCGCAAGCCGTCTGCAGTTACCGAATCACACAGTCCTACAGTGGGTGCTTGTCCTATTGTCACAATGGAAACAGCCTTTATTTACTTATCCCACAGCACACATAGGAATCACCTAAACTGCAGGCACCATACAGTTGGCTAACCCGAATGCAACACGACAGGACAACTTATTGGAGGCAAATTGATGTTGACACTGCCAGGAAACAGCTGTCATGCTGTAACCAGGCTAGGCAGGAGTCAGTACCCCTGCCAATTACTTCCGAGCAACAACTGGCGGTGTTGGAGCCCAGGGATGAGAAGAGAACAGGGTGGAGGCAGCAGGACTTTTTGTTGCTGTACACACAGCAGGGGAACAGCTGACATTACTGAACCCCAGTAACACAGGAGCAAGTGTTGACTGTGCTAACAGCACTTCCGAGCAACAACTGGCGGTGTTGGAGCACAGGGTCAAGGAGGGTGTAGGCAGAGGCCTAGTATGAGATGTTTGAAGTTAAATTTGTAGTTAGCAGCATATATTTTTGCCAGACACACAGCAGGGGAACAGCAGGCGTTACTGAACCCCACAAACACATCAGCGATTGTTTTGATCTGTGCATCCAACACTTGTGAGCAGCAACTGGCGGTGTTGAAGCCCAGGGTCAAGAAGGGTTTTGAAATAAAATATTGAGTTATTGCCTTGTTACGTGGCCATTGCAAATGTATGTACTTCAACCAAGAAAAAATGAATGTTTACTAGGACAATAAAATTATGAATTTCAATTCCAAGAATAAAAATAAACACCCTTAAAATATAAACGCATATAAGCACATGGCAACAAAAAATGGAACAACACACCACCCAAAATTTATTTTACAAAATATAGTGTTGTAAATTTATGAATAAAAGTACATTATTGTGAACACCGTAAAAATGCTGGTGGAGGCCATGCGACAGCAACAGCAGGCTACACAGCAGCAACAGCAGGCTATGCAGCAGCAGCAGGCTATACAGCAGCAGGCTATGGAGCGGCAGCAGGCTATACAGCAGCAGGCTATGGAGCAGCAGCAGATATTTAATCGACAGCAACAGGAAAACAATAGTCTACTGATGCAGCACATCACAGCGCCGCAGACAGCAGGAGCTGCCCGGGGATGCCAGGATGTCCGTAAAGCGGTGCGTACACCGATCCGAAATATGGAGCAATCAGATGATATAAAACACCCAAGTGTAAGAGAAAAATGGGGGAAGAAAGAACCACCAAGGCAGGTAAAGGTACAATAAATGTTTTTATTTGAAGAAATCACATGAACATTTGCACAAAAATGATAATAATATAATATTTAAAATGATGTTAAAAAGGAAGCAAAAACGCACCACCCTACAGTACCTAATAACCGGGATATATATCCATATGACCAGGTAAGTATATAACACAACCCAATAATAGTGCAAAAATTAATAAATTATGCTGGTATACACAGTAAAATCAAAAACCCAATGTACTAAAAATAATGTACATGTGCTAATATGACCATTAACAGATATGACTAAGTGTTATACTAAAGATATATCACACTAAATAAAAAAATAAAAAAAATAAAAAAATATGTTGTGCTAAATAATAATAAAGTGCCTGCAATCAATGCACAACTAAGCACATGAATACGCATAGTGCTCCATAAAAAAACACAAATGTGTAAACTTTTATATACTTTATTGGTTGGTCATCCAACCGCACTCAGTGGTGTGATCACAATTAGTGGTGTATACATTTATGTAGTGTATTTTACATATTTTCTGTGATATTATTTTTACATTTGTTCTACACCTTATTGTATTGCACTCCTCTTTGAGCAATCAGATGATGTCGAGGTGTACCTGGAGATGTTTAAAGGCGTGGCAAAAAGGGAGAGAGTGCCCCGGGACCAGTGGGCCGAGATCGTGGCTCCGTTTTTGACTTCAGGACCCGCAAAAGCCTATAGGGACCTACCCCCCGAGCAACAGGAGGACTATGAGAGCGTCAAGTGTGAGATACTTGCACGTCTTGGGGTAAATGTTTTGGTCCGGGCCCAGCGGGTACACCAGTGGAAGTTTTCCCCTTCCGAGCCAGCTCGGTACCAGTATTATGACTTGATACACCTGATAGAAAAGTGGTTGCAGCCCACGGTGTTGTCACCCCGCGCTATGCTGGATCGTATAGTGACTGATAAATTCTGGAGAACTTTGCCCCACACCCTTCAAACATGGGTTGGACAGGCAGCCCCTACTGATGATCTCCAAATGGTAGACCTCATTGAAAGATATTGTAAGGTTCTTTGTCTCTGTTGACATGTTCCTTGAAACTCAGTTTTCCGTCGGCCATTTTGCTTTCTGTCTTTCTGCAGCTCTTGCCCTCAGTTAATATGGAGTTCCAGTTTTCATGTTCTCGCCCTGATTCTTCCCTCTTGCTTTTTAACCAGCCTCAGCTGAACAATCAGTGCTCCTGAATCAAGCCTCAGTCAGTCTGTGACCTGACTCCTGGAAACCTTGGACTTGTACTCCAGCTATTCCCTACTGAGGAACCTTTGAACACTTTTGGACTCTGGAAACCTGCTGTTTGGTGAATCCATGTTTGCAGAGGAATTACGGTACAGAGAAGAGATCCTGAACCTGCTTTGGAGATTTATTGTAGTGCTTGAAATTACTCTGGCCTGCTGTGTCTCCTGACTGTTCCTGCAAACTGTGTGAACTTTTCAGCATGCTTGTATGAAGTAATACAAGTCATTTCATTTCAACCTATGTCTCCTGTGTTTTCTTCGCACCCAAGCACAAGACGCTATAGGAACTGTACACTATACATGACAGATATGGGGCTACCAAGGAGATACAGGGAGAGACTACCCGGAAGATATCAAGTAAATTCCCCAAACCTTCACCCACAGCTCGGCGAGCAGAGACTCGGAGGGCCGCCCATGATGGGTCGAGGAACGAAAGGGGCCCCATAATCTGTTGGCGGTGCCAAGAACCAGGACATGTGAGAGCTGATTGCCCCCACCTGACTGAGCCCATGGACAACAACTTTGGCTACTATCAGTCTCACTATGCAGAACACATGTGTGCAGTGGGCAAACCAGAGGGACCCAGTATGAACCATTTGTGTAAAGTGGAGGTGGAGGGTAACCCTGCTGTGGCTGTACTGGACTCAGGTAGTCTCGTGACCCTAATACGAGCCAGCCACGTCCAAATCAGCGAGTATACTGCTCTGAAAATGGGTGTGTTGTGTATTCATGGGAATTAAAACATTATCCTACCGCCCTGGTGATGATAAACACGTCAGCGGGGAGGAGGTGAGACGAGGTGGGGGTGGTGGTTAATTTGCATTATGAGGTAACAATGGGGAGAGATTTTCCGTTATTTTCTGTGCTTTGGCCTGTAATTACCCCTCCCACAGAACAGTCGTCGGCACCAGTGGCAACCAGGTTGCATTCTCCTGAAATCGGGCATGAACCTGGTGGCCCAGAGGAAGATGTACTGGCGGTAGGAGTACCTTTGCCTTCGGTGGAGGAGGAAAACCCTTCTCCTATAGAAGTGTTGGCTGGGGAGATGGAAAATTTGCCACCGGGACCAGAATTCTCATAGTTAAATGTGGCAGGTGACAATTTTGTTACGGCGCAACTACGTGACCCTACGTTGACTCCAGCCCATGAAAATGTACTGGTTGTCAATGGGGAACCCCAACACCCCGGGGCAGCTACAGTATTTCCCCAGTTCGAGATGAACCAAGATTTGCTGTATCGGGTTGAAAAAATACATGGGGAAATTGTCGAGCAATTGCTGGTACCGCAGTCATATCGGAGGTTGGTAATGGACTTAGCGCACGCGCATGTACTAGGGGGACATTTGGGACAAAAGAAAACCCTAGACAGAATTCTATAACGGTTTTACTGGCTAGGGGTCTATGAAGAAGTTAAACTGTATTGTAACTCTTGTCCCGTGTGCCAGGTAACCAGTCCGCAGCCTCATTTTCGGAGTCCCTTGGGGCCATTACCATTGCCAATTATAGAGGTACCGTTTGAGACAATAGCCATGGATCTGGTGGGTCCGGTTAATAAATCACCAAGGGGTCATCAACACATCCTCGTTGTTCTAGACTACGCTAGCAGGTATCCTGAGGCTATTCCCTGCGACACACCTCGGCCAAACAGATCGCAAAAGAACTCATGGGTATGTTCTCTCGGGTGGGAATCCGTCAAGAAATCTTAACAGATCAGGGGACCCGCTTTATGTCAAAAATCATGAAGGAACTGTGCCACTTGTTAAGTGTTAAACAGTTGCGCACATCGGTCTATCATCCCCAAACAGACGGTTTAGTAGAAAGGTTCAATAAAAAACCCTGAAGAATATGTTTAAAAAAACAGTCTCGAAAGATGCTTTGGACTGGGATCTCTTGTTGCCATATCTGATGTTTGCAGTGCGGGAGGTGCCCCAGGCATCTACGGGGTTCTCGCCCTTTGAACTATTATATGGCAGACATCCCCATGGCTTACTAGATATAGCAAAAGAGGCCTGGGAAAACCATCCAACTCCCCACAAAAGTGTGATAGAACATGTGGCCAAAATGCAAGAGAGAATGGAGACAGTCCTACCATTAGTCCGAGAACATATGGAAGCAGCACAAAGGTCACAGAGGCAGGTCTATAACCGGGAGGCACGGGTAAGGTCCTTTAACCCTGGGGATCAGGTGTTGGTACTTGTGCCTACAGTGGATAGTAAGTTCCTTGCAAGGTGGCAGGGACCCTACAACATTATAGAGAAGGTGGGACCAGTAAACTATAAAGTACAGCAACCAGGGCAGAGAAAGCCAGAACAGGTATACCATGTGAATCAGCTCAAACCATGGAAAGACAGAGACACACTTGGTGAGGATTGTCCACGGCCTGCATTTCCAGTACAGATGGCTTCCTTGCCTCAGGAGAAGGCAAGAGAAGTTCTCTCCGCCGTCAAAATACCAGACACTTTGTCGCCCAGACAAGTTCAGGAAGTCCGAGAGTTTGTTAGCCGAAATACAGATGTATTTTCGGAACTTCCTGGTCGTACCTCCCTAATCCAACATGACATTGTCACTGAGCCGCAGGGCAAAGTACAATTAAAGCCATATCGGCTGCTTGAGGCCCAGCGACAAGCCAGCAAGGAAGAGGTCAAGAAGATG
>JARQOD010000003.1:559605879-559659385 GCA_033576555.1 Oophaga sylvatica
TTTGTTATCTTCTTTTTCATTTGTGTGGCCTAGTTTAAAACTCCCCCTGCCTATTTGAATTATTTTTTTCCCCCCTACATTAGGGTATAACAGGGCAGTAAAGGGCTAGCCTACGCTGAGTGGGGGCGCCAAGTCGAATCTCTAGTGGTGCCAACCTCCACGGTCAGGTAGGAATATCCAGGATTAGTATAGGCCACGCAAATAGCTAGATTTTTTATCTTGAGGTATTTTTATATACCTTTTTTTCACTGGGTTGTGTTTTTTTATGATTATCAATAAAATTTGGTTTTAGAGGGAATTCATTTTTCACACAGAACGTGAGAGAATCCTTGAATCCCACCCACTGCTATAAGTCTCTCTTGACATTTAGCCTTTCCATAAGGAGAACCTTTACCCCTCAACTCCTCTATTAAAAACTTTCCCACAGTTAACAATTGGATGCTTTTTCTTTTGGAGAAGATACCAGTTTGGCTTTATATCATAAGGCTGTTTACACTGACTTCTAGGATTGCTACTATCAAAAGGTGGGCAGTAGATACCCTAATATTTTCCTCTGTGTGAAAGCTATTTGCACATCATTTTACCTTTGTATGTTTTTTTCTTAAACCCTCTTATCTGTACTACTTCTGCATTTACTTTTTTTTGTCTGTTACAAGGTATTTTTCTTTATACACTTGCAAACTCAGTTTTGTCAGTTTTGAATGTCTTAATTACTTCTAATTTCAGACATTCTTTCAGAATTATCTCAGTCCATGCTTTGCTTTCAAATGCTTAAACACATGACAACATCAATGTTTTCTGTACTTCCCATAATGCTTGGGAATTCCACCACACTGACATCCCATTTAGTAATACTTAGCTATTTCTAAGGTTATACAACCGAAAATATATTTTGAGAGGGAATTATCAAGCCTTTTTTAAAACCATTATCTTACTGGAGATTTTTGCATAGCTAAAACTTTTTCACAGAGTGGTGCATCTGAATCATATTTTAGCATCAAGAATGAGATCAGAAAGGTACTTCCCTTAAATTGTTTTGGGAAAAGTCTGTTGTAAACGTCCAGGACTGAATCCGTCTTTAGTATTTAATAAATGATTCATGTACAAAAATTGTTAAATTAAATAAATACAAAAGTAAAATTAATTAAAATGTATTAAAATAATTTTCAATTAAGTAATAATTGTTTAAAAAGGTATTTATATTAGAGCAAAAACAAAATTATGGCCAATAAGTCTTCTAATGTAAAAGTGTTTCTTACCAAGTATCCAACTGTACAGCTGAGAAGAATTACCAGTATTAAGAGGAAAACTATGATTGTGCCTGTCCAAACATTCTTTGTTTCTTTTCAATGTGTTGCACTCTTGGATCTGTAACAAAATAAGAGAAACACATTAAAATATTTTTTTTTTTTTAGTAACTCAAAATACAAACCTTTGTCCTCTGGGTCTCATTTTTTCTCGAGGTAACACCACACCTTTTATTGTAAATACCAGGGGCCACCTTAATGATCTTTACATAACACCAAATAAACTTCTATAAATATATACAAAATTACTACATTCCAGAGTAGGCATTTTCAGTATAAAGAATATGATCTATTTTGTAGGCCTGTTGCTGATTTTTTTAGGAGATTGTCCACTACTTAGATATCCCCTTTTTAAATAAAGCAGTCGCCTTTATAAAATAAAAACACAGTGTACTCAGCTCTCTACCAAAGCTTTTCCAGCTATGTCAGAGTCGGATTTCTGGGGCTCATGTTACATTGTTATGCTATTGAGCCCTGCATCCTCTGATTGGCAGTAGGACTCAAAATAGCATAAAATGCTTATGTGGGCCCCAGGAGACCCGGTGCCAAACATCGCTGAATGGCACCGATACAGGAGGTGTGTATATGGTGTTTTATTTTTTGGGGATGACTACTTTGTTTCACAATGGGTTATCGACTAACTGGTCAACCCCTTTAACCAATTTTGTAATAAATTTTACACTGCACCAATTATTAAAAAAAAATATAGAGTACAGACAAAAAGTTTGGACACACCTTCTCATTTAAAGATTTCTCTGTATTTTCATGACTATGAAAATTGTACATTCACACTGAAGGCATCAAAACTATGAATTAACACATGTGGAATTATAAAACTTAACAAAAAAGTGTGAAACAACTGAAATGATGTCCTTATATTCTAGGTTGTTCTTCAAAGTAGCCACCTTTTGCTTTAATGACTGCTTTGCACACTCTTGGCATTCTCTTGATGAGCTCTGGTATACAGCTCCCAAGGACACTTAGTATTCCCATGGGTTTCAGTCTACAAACATTGTGTGTATTCTGAACTTGGAGTCATGTGCTTCTCACTCTGTACCTTCTATATTTTCTATTATAGAAAGATAGTAGATGGGAGGTATGTAAGAATATAGCACACAAACTAAAGCCTGTTGAAATTTTGGAGGCACAAAGGTCTGACAGAGGTGCAAAGCAAAGCTGTAATTGCTTATATATCTACATATGAAGTAGTGGGATGGTTGTATCGGCACTTGCCCGCAATTAAAAATGGCATCACTTTTTGTATTAACCAAAATGCCAATCATGAGAAATTTAGATCTAAAAATCAGATGCAAATCACTTTGGAGTGCACTAGGAGTGTCAGTGTACTTGGATCGATTCTCTCAATGCTTTGACCTACTACCATGCACTTCCAGCCTCATTTGTATCTGGTTTTAAAGCTAAATTCCTGATGATACCACATTGGGAACTAATAAAGAAAATTGTATTATTTTTATTGGGGACAAGAGTCCAACACAACTATACTTATTCTTCACTATCTAAAAATATGCGAGATGCAAATAAGAAATTTTTCAAAATTATAAAAAAAATGTAATCTGATGTCAATTTTATTTGACAATTTACTTTTTATTAAAGGGGTTTTCTGGTTTTGGGGAAAGAACCTTTACCCTGGCTCAGTTTCTTTTAAGAAAACAAATTTTGCTTTGCATATTCTCTACGGTCCAACACTGGTTTTACTTTTCCTTCTGATGTTTGTTAATGTCTGCGGCACTGATGTCCCCTTCAACAGTGCGCAGCCAATCAGTGAGCTCAGAAGTTCATAACATGGGCCGCTGCTGTGGTCCCTGATTGCTGCATGCTGTCAGTGTGACCTAAGGCTACAGACAAAAAAAAAACATCTGAAAAGCAAGACAGGAGGGTAGGTAAAGGACAGTTTGTTTGTTGTCTTTAAAAAAAACCTGAACTAAGAACAATATTTTCTTAAACCAGAAAACCACTTTGTGTTTCCATTATAAACTGATTAAACGTAAAAACAATAGCCCCATATATTAGTTAATATGAACTTACCAGTTGCTTTTTTCCATTAGTAATATCCAGCTGTGAATGACTGGATTCCAAGGGAAGATTTAGAAGAGCATATTCACATGACCTCCATACTTATGATTAATTTTAAATAGTACCGTTTTCATATATTTTCTAGAAAAATAAAACATTAAAATTAGAAAAATGAAAAGTTCATTTAATGATCGGAATAGTTTAAGTTTTAGACTTATGTTGCGCTCCCTAAACTCAAATAGTCAAAGGACAATCTATAACATTTTAAGATTATTATTATTATTACTAATATAATAGTAATATAATTAGTAATATAATAATAATAGTAGCAGAGATGAGTACATTTATTTTGAGTGGAATTGAATTCTCCATGAATTCTAGAAAATGTATATTCTCCAGAAATGGTTTTGTTTTTTCATAATTTGTTCCACTTAGATTCAGCAATATAACAGCTAGGGTTGGCCACCATTTTGCTGAACCACAGAGGGTATGCAAAAGGTTAGAACAAATAATACTCACCTCACCTGTCCCAACACTGTCCTATGTGCCTCTTTTTTTCTTTTTCCCCTGTCGCCCATATCCTTTTTGGCCAGTTTTACTCTATGTCTAGCCTTCCAGCAGAAAAAAGCTCTGATTTCACTACTGTAGAGTGAAGCAGTCTGAAGAGGACGAGATGCGATGTTTTAAAGAGGAACAGAGATTATTAGCCATATTACTAATAACACTATTAATAATATAAATCATATTATTTATTTAACCCTTTATAGATCACTATATTTTTACGTTTTTCACGTTTGCTTTTACCTCCCCTACTTCCATTAGCATTTGGGGAATTTTTTAATAATTTTTTTATTACATTTAACATGTGGAAAAGCAATAGACAGCTTTGCTTTTTGGGTCAATACAATTACTGTACAGCATACCAAATGAACATGGGTTTTATATGGTTTGCTGCTGTTGCACTCAAAAAAACATTTTTTTTACAAAATATACAGGTGCTTCTCACAAAATTTATCATCAAAAAATTAATTTATTCAGTTTCTTCAATACAAAAAGTGAAACTCATATATTATATAGAGTCGTTACACACAGAGTGATCTATTTCAAGTGTTTATTTCTGTTAATGTTGATGATTATGGCTTACAGCCAATGAAAACCCAAAAGTCATTATCTCAGTAATTAGAATACTTTATAACACCAGCTTGAAAACTGATTTTAAAATACGAAATGTTGGCCTACTGAAATGTATGTTCAGTAAATGCACTCAATACTTGGTCGGGGCTCCTTTCCAATCAATTACTGCATCAATGCGGCGTGGCATGGAGGCGATCAGCCTGTGGCACTGCTGAGGTGTTATGGAAGCCCAGATGCTTTGATAGCAGCCTTCAGCTCATCTGCATTGTTGGGTCTGGTGTCTCTCATCTTCCTCTTGACAATACCCCATTGTTTCCCTATGGGGTTAAAGTCAGGCGAGTTTGATGGCCAATCAAGCACAGAGATACTGTTGTTTGTAAACCAGGTATTGGTACTTTTGGCTGTGTGGACAGGTGCCAAGTCCTGCTGGAGAATGACATTTCCATCTCCAATAAGCTTGTCGGCAGAGGGAAGCATGAAGTGCTCTAAAATTTCCTGGTAGACGGCTGCGCTGACTTTGGTCTTGATAAAACACAGTGGACCTACACCAGCAGATGACATGGCTCCTGAACCATCACTGATTGTGGAAACTTCACACTAGACCTCAAGCAGCTTTGATTGTGGCCTCTCCACTCTTTCCCCCAGACTCTGGGACCTTGATTTCCAAATGAAATGCAAAATTTAGTTTTCCTTGTGTAGTGTGTCAATGACTGCCTTCAGGACATCTGTCAAGTCAGCAGTCTTCCCCATGATTGTGGATCCTTCTGAAACAGACTAATGCAACTTTTTAAATGCTTAGGAAGCTTTGCAGGTGTTTTTTTGTTAATTATTCTAATTTACTGAGATAATGAATTTTGTGTTTTTATTGGCTGTAAGCCATACTCAACATAAACAGAAATAAACACTTGAAATAGATCACTCTGTAATGACACTATATAATATATGAGTTTTACTTTTTACATTGAAAACTGAAATAAATTAACTTTTGTATAATACTCTAATTTTGTGAGAAGCACCTGTAATTTGTTTTTGCATCACCATACTTTGAAAGGTATAACTATAAATACATATTTTTTTTTACGTCATTGTCATATTAGTGGTTGCTTTCTTGCAGGCCGAGCTGTAGTTTTAAAAGAAATAATTTATTTTAATCTACTGAAAAACAGGATAAATCTTGCAAGTGAGGTAAAATGGTGAAAAAAAAACTAATTCTGGATTTTTTGGTGGGAAGGGATGGAAGGAGGTAAATTTTATTTTTATGGTGATAATTATGTGGTAAAAATAACCCGGCAATTTCAATCTCCAGGTCAATATAATCAAATAAATGAAAAAATGTCTAAGATTATTTTTTAATTTTTTTTTTTCATATTTCAGTGAATTAAATAATTTCAGAGCCTTTTAAAAAAAAGAGTGTTTTGGGAGACCCATATTTTTTTTTATTTTTCTGTTCATGCAGCTGAGTAAGGACTTTTTTTTATTGATTTTTGTAAATATTTTTCTCAGCCTTGCCCGGCAACCAAGAAACAGCAATTATTGTATGTCGATTTTTCTGCTTTAGAATGTGTGTGTATATATATATATATATATATATATATATATATATATATATATATATATATAAATGAAAAATGCAGTGCAAATGAAAAGCATTCATACTCCGTGAAACTCTTCCACATTTTTTTACGTTACATCCTCAAACTTATATGTATTTTTTGGATTTGAAGTGATATACCAACACAGGGCAGCAATATTTGGCAAGTGTACACGAAATGATACATGTTTTTTTTTTAATTATTTAAGAATATAAACCTGAAAATTGTGACGTGCATTTGTATTAATGCCCCGTAGTCTGATATAAAATGCGAAATATGAAATGCATGTTGAGGTACTGAGCAGTGTGGTCTTTATCTATTATGGCTTATGGTGAGTATAGGCTTGGTCTGCGTTTAATCTAACTTTTGTAGTTCTACCTCAAGGGGTCTTTCACTTCTAATTTGAGATTTATTTTACTTATCCATTGATATGACTGTTTCTGCAATGCTTTAGAACTCTATGGTATATATCGACCATTTCTATTGCTTATTGTCATTATTGGTCTCTATAACTAATTGTTTGTTAAAGTATTTCCCTATACCCTCATTATTGTGATGTACTGATGAATTTGTGCTAATCTAAATCTATTTCTTTTTGACCACACTGCCTGATCTTTTTATCTTGGTTTTATTGGGTATTTTTTAAATGTTATTTTCTTTAGTATTTGTATACTATTTTTGTTAATTAATAAAATGTTATATTTTGGATATTGTTTCCTTGGTATTTAAATTCATTAATTTTGGTGAGGTAATTATAGGTTTATGCTATGTTTCTTTGGTACCCCCAGTATTAAGCTATTTATATTATATTTAATTTGAATAAGCATCTGAAATTCCAATTTTGTTGAATAGTTATTCAATGAGGCAGTGCAGATCTGAGTAGAGCAGGACAGCAAGAAACCAACGAGTTTCAAAGGCAAAGCTGCCTTCTTCCTCAGGTTCCTGAGGAGGAAGGCAGCTTTGCCTTTGAAACTCGTTGGTTTCTTGACTCCTGTGCTGCCCCGTAGTTAGTGTGATGTCACATGCTCAGGGAGCTTGCTGGTTTTGCTTTCACTTTCACAGGCATCCAGGGAACGCTGCCGGCCGGAGTTTTTCACCTGGCTCTGCTTAGTGTAATTGCTGTCCTGCTCTACTGCTATCTGCATCTGCAATCCACAGCAATATCTCTGCTGACTTTCCAGCTCACACACGACACCCTCCACTGAACGGCGAGGGCATCACTGCCTTTCCTATTATTACAAAGGGGATCTGTGTGTCAGTAGTGTTGCTACCACCTGGGGCTGGTAATTGATTTACTGGACGGTTACCAGACTAGTATATACATTTGGTTGTTTTGTTGGATCCACTTAGCTTGTTCTTTGCTGTCCTCTCCTGGAGTGCCATCTGGGGCCAGTATTTGTTTTATTGGATGGCTATCAGTCTCTATACATTCTTTGTTCATCGGATGTATTCAGTTTGTTCTGTGCTACCCTCTCCTGGAGCGCGGTCAGTCTATTTAACACTTGTATATTTGTCTATAAGGGTGACACCTATCCCTCACTAACCTTAGCAGCTAAGGGGATTCAAGCAGTGGTTTTCAGCTGCATGGTCATGTAGCACTTGTGTGGTTTTGTATTTTCTATTAAAGGGAACCTGTCACCAGGAATAACATTGTTAACCTGAAAATATGTTGTTAATCTGCAGGCTAACAGCGTTATTATGCTGCCTGGCGTCCGCATGTAGCCGAATGCAGAGGGTAGAAAAATTAACTTTATTTTCCCCACCAGCATTCAGTGTTCAATCATGAAGGCGGGGGCTCCGCCGCTTCAGCCATCGCTCTGAGTATACAGAGCGGCCATTGTAACTGTGCCCCCAGCCCTCACTGATAGCCGGTCGCAATGTAGAGCCAGTGTCAGTCAGGGTCGGGGGTACGATTACAACAGCCTCTCTTTATAACTAAGGCCTTAAAGGACGTACTTAGGTTATCTGAATGCAACACCTATTTTTGCAAAGTTGGAGCAGATAAGCCAACGTTTTTACATTGAATGCAAACAGTAAATTGATAAATAGAATAGAATTGTTTTTTAATAAAATAGTGGTGTGTCTTATAGTCCACTTTTACGGCAGATTATCAGAGGGGAGATGGCTGGGGTGGAGAGGAGTCCCAGGAAGCAGGGTCGCTGCTGCAGGAAGGTGGTGGTGGCGGCAGGAGTGGGGCAATGCTGCGAGGAAGGGGTGTTCGGTGGTGCGCTCCAGCGGCAGGCTCAGAAAATGTCTGGAGACCCTGCACTTCCCACTCTTTTCACTGTGGTGCACATTGGGAAAATGGCAGTAACATCATCCTACTCCTGTCACGGCCGCCAGCTTCCTGCAACTGCGACCCTGCTTCTTGGCACCCCACTCCACCGCAGCCTCTCAACCCTGTTAAGCTACATAAGAATTATAACCCTCATTTTCCCCCAAATTATAAGCGTGTATAAAAATATAAAATAAAAATTACAATACACATCTTTATTGTAATTGTATGTTTATATGAATATGAATAATAGTATATAAAATAGAAAGTAAGTATGAACATATCTTAATTTTTAGAAAATGGAGGAATTGCAAATAAAAATAGGTCTTGTTGTTTATATTCTATTTCAGTTTATAAATTCTGGTTAAAATATTTGAGTATATCCCATTAAACACGCTCTTCCTTTGTGTTGCATTTATTGCAAAACTGTTGACTCATTTTCTCCAGCTTTGCAATTGGAAAATCTGGACAACAATAACATTAGGATGAAGTTTTTCGTCAACAGCATGCAAATATCCTAAACATATATAAGTTTAAAAATCATAGCAAACAATTATTACAGGCATCATAGACTGTTAACAAGCTTCTATCCCAAGTCCCCAGGAAACTTAGACTTACCTTTATAAATTCTAAAATAAATTGATGAATTTTCAGTTCTTTGAAAAATGGTTAGGTTGCTAGATTGACCATCAGAAAGGCTGTCAGACTAGGACTTCCTCTTTTAAACCTTATGGTTATGAACTCATCTAGAACATAAATGCTGTACATAAAGCAAGCCGCTACATTCTGGGTTTTTTTTTTTTAACACTCACCAATGTCACTGTTTCCTCTCTATTGGTATACAATTTCTTTCTTATTTCCTTTTTAAGATACTATATTAGCACATAGAGAAGTTGGTAAAGTTTTTTACAGGTTGTGGTCAGTGACATGTCAATAGAGGATGCAGATGTAGACTGAAGGGGCACATAGATCTCTCTGTAACAAGAGAATACGAGACACTAGATTTGGCATTTAATCAAGAGCCTTGAAGCTATGCCTCTGCTTCTATACCTTAAAAAACTATCAAAAAGATAGCTAATTAATCAGAATTTTATTGCAAGAAATAAGTATTTGATACAATAGAAAAACAAAATTTGATATTTGGTACAGAAACCTTTGTTTGCAGTTACAGCTGTCAGACTTTTCCTGTAGTTCTTGACCAAGTTTGCACACACTGCAGCAGGGATTTTGGCTCACTCCTCCATACAGATCTTCTCCAGATCCTTCAGGCACCGGGGCTCTCATTGTGCAACATTGAGTTTGGGCTCCCTCCAAAGATTTTCTATTGGGTTCAGGTCTGGAGACTGGCTAGGCCATGCCAGGACCTAGAAATGCTTCTTAACCCCTTAATGACCAAGCCATTTTGTAGGTTAAAGACCAGGCCAATTTTTACAATTCTGACCACTGTCTCTTTATGAGGTTATAACTCTGGAATGCTTCTACGGATCTTGGCGATTCTGAGATTGTTTTCTCGTGACATATTGTACTTCATGATAGTGGTAAAATTTCTTCAATATAACTTGCGTTTATTTATGAAAAAAACGGAAATATGGCAAAAATTTTGAAAATTTTGCAATTTTCAAACTTTTAATTTTTATGCCATTAAATCAGAGAGATATGTCACAAATATTAGTTAATAAATAACATTTCCCACATGTCTACTTTACATCAGCACAATTTTGGAACCAACATTTTTTTTGTTAGGAAGTTATAAGTGTTAAAAGTTGACCAGCAATTTCTCATTTTTCCAACAAAATTTACAAAACCATTTTTTTTAGGGACCACCTCACATTTGAAGTGAATTTGAGGGGTCAATATGATAGAAAATACCCAAATACCCATTCTAAAAACTGCACCCTTAACGTGTTCAAAGCCACATTCAAGAAGTTTATTAACCCTTTAGGTACTTCACAAGAATTGAAGCAATGTGGAAAGAAAAAATGAACATTTAACTTTTTTTCCCAAAATTTTTCTTTCGACACAATTTTTTTAAATTTTGTCAAGGGTATCAGGAGAAAATGAACCACAATATTTGTTGTACAATTTCTCCAGAGTACACCGATACACCATGTGTGGGGGTAAACCACTATTTGGGCACATGGCAGAGCTCGGAAGGGAAGCAGCGCCATTTGACTTTTTTGGCTGGAATTGAGATTGGACACCATGTCGCATTTGGAGAGTCCCTGTGTGCCTAAACAGTGGAAACCCCCCACAAGTGACCCCATTTTGGAAACTGGACCCCCCAAGGAACTTATCTAAATGTGTTGTGAGAGCTTTTAAACCCTAAGGGCTTCACAGAAGGTTATAACGTAGAGCCGTAAAATTAAAAAATCATATTTTTTCCACAAAAATGATCTTTTCATCCCAATTTTTATTTTCCAAAGGATAAAAGGACCCCAAAAGTTATTGTGCAATTAGTCCTGAGTACGCTGATACCCCATATGTGGGGGTAAACCACTATTTGGGCGCATGGCAGAGCTCGGAAGGGAAGCAGCGCCATTTGACTTTTTTGGCTGGAATTGAGATTGGACGCCATGTCGCATTTGGAGAGTCCCTGTGTGCCTAAACAGTGGAAACCCCCCACAAGTGACCCCATTTTGGAAACTAGACCCCCCAAGGAACTTATCTAAATGTGTTGTGAGAGCTTTTAACCCCCAAGCGCTTTACAGAAGGTTATAACGTAGAGCCGTAAATTAAAAAATCATATTTTTTCCACAAAAATGATCTTTTCATCCCAATTTTTATTTTCCAAAGGATAAAAGGACCCCAAAAGTTATTGTGCAATTAGTCCTGAGTACGCTGATACCCCATAGTGGGGGTAAACCACTATTTGGGTGCATGGCAGAGCTCGGAAGGGAAGCAGCGCCATTTGACTTTTTTGGCTGGAATTGAGATTGGACGCCATGTCGCATTTGGAGAGTCCCTGTGTGCCTAAACAGTGGAAACCCCCCATAATTGACCCCATTTTGGAAACTAGACCCCCCAAGGAACTTACCTAGATGTGTGGTGAGAGCTTTGAACCCCCAAGGGCTTCACAGAAGGTTATAACGTAGAGCAGTAAAATTAAAAAATCATATCTTTTCCACAAAAATGATCTTTCCACCCCCAATTGTTATTTTCCAAAGGGTAACAGGACCCCAAAAGTTATTGTGCAATTTGTCCTGAGTACGCTGATACCCCATATGTGGGGGTAAACCACTATTTTGACGCATGGCAGAGCTCGAAAAGGGAAGGAGCGCCTTTTTCAAATGCAGACTTTGATGGAATGGTCTGCGGGTGTCATGTCACGTTTGGAGAGCCCCTGATGTGCCTAAACAGTAGAAAACCCCCACAAGTGACTCCATTTTGGAAACTAGACCCCCCAAGGAACTTATCTAGATGTGTGGTGAGCACTTTGAACCCCCAAGTGCTTCACAGAAGTTTATAACGTAGAGCCGTGAAAATAAAAAAATCATATTTTTTTCCACAAAAATAATCTTTTTGCCCCCAAATTTTTATTTTTATAAGGGTAACAGGAGAAATAGGACCCCAAAAGCTATTGTGCAATTTGTCCTGAGTACGCTGATATCCCATATGTGGGGGGGAACCACTATTTTGACGCATGGCAGAGATCGGAAGGGAAGGAGCACCGTTTTTAAATGCAGACTTTGATGGAATGGTCTGCGGGTGTCATGTCGCGCTTGGAGAGCCCCTGATGTGCCTAAACAGTAGAAACCCCCACAAATTACCCCATTTTGGAAACTAGACCCCCCAAGGAACTTATCTAGATGTGTGGTCAGCACTTTGAACCCCCAAGGGCTTCACAGAAGTTTATAACGTAGAGCCGTGAAAATAAAAAAATCATATTTTTTTCCACAAAAATGACCTTTTTGCCCCCAAATTTTTATTTTTCTAAGGGTAACAGGAGAAATAGGACCCCAAAAGCTATTGTGCATTTTGTCCTGAGTACGCTGATACCCCATATGTGGGGGGGAACCACTGTGATCGCCCTACTGTGATCTTTGGGAGGCACAATGAACAAATCTACAAAAGGTGAAGAATTGGTTTTCTTTTTTACGCTGTTCCTCGTGCGGTATTAGTGATTAGGCGACTTTATTCCTCGGATCGGTGCGATTACAGCGATACCAGATTTACATCCTTTTTTCATGTTTAGCTTCTGTCACACTCAAAAGATGCTTTTTTCTGGAATAATTTTTTGTAAGAAATTTTTGCATCGCCGTATTTTGAGAGCTATAATTTTTCCATATTTCTGCCGACAGAGTTATCTGTGGGCTTATTTTTTGCGGGACGAGCTGACGTATTTATTGGTACCATATTCGGGCACATAACGTTTTTTGATCGCTTCCTATTCCGATTTTTGTGGAAGCAAAATGAACAAAAACCAGCAATTCAGGAATTGTTTTTTTTTTTTTTTTTACTCCGTTCCGCATGTGGTAAAATTGATAAAGGAGCTTTATTCTTCGGATCACTACGATTACAGCGATACCTCATTTATATTTTTTTTTATGTTTTGGCGTTTTTTTACACAATAAAAAATTTTATAGAAAAAATAATTATTTTTGCATCAGTTTATTCCGCGAGCTATAACTTTTTTATTTTTTCGCTGATGATGCTGTATAGCAGCTTGTTTTTTGCGGGACAAGATGACGTTTTCAGTGGTACCATGATTATTTATATCTGACTTTTTGATCGCGTGTTATTGCACTTTTTCCAAGCGGTATGATGATACCGCTTGGAAAAAGTATAATTTACTACTTTTTTGTGTTTTTTTTTTACGGCTTTCACTGAAGGGGTTAACTAGGGTTACGCTTTTATAGATGGGATTTTTACGGACGTGGCGATACCTAACATGTGTATTTTTTTTGTTTTTTATTTTTTTATTACATAAAAATGTGTATTTTTTAGGGGATTTTTTAAAATTATTTTTTAATATTTTTTTTACAATTTTTTTTTAAAAAAATATTTTTTTTAACTTGTCCCTTTATGGGACTTTCACTTTTTTTACTTTTTATTGCAGTTACAATGCATTGTAATGCTCCAGCATTGCAATGCATTGTACCTATGGGGAAAACTGCTGTGACCATGATCACAGCAGCTTCCCGTAGCTAGATGACCCGGAGGTTGTCATGACAACCCCCGGGTCATCAAGGCAGAGATCGGGCCCTGCAAATACATTGCAGGTCGCCGATCTGAGGCAGAGGGAGCTCCCGACCCTCTGCCTCCTCCCCTGAGCTCTGCGATCGGGCTGGATCGCAGCAGTCAGGGGGTTAACAGCCAGGGGCGGTGGGGGCTCTGCTCCTGGCTGTCAGTGCAGGAAGCCTGGCCACTGCAGCGCCGGCTCCTGCACTGATCGCGCTGGAGAAACTGAAATTTCAGCTTCTCCTGCACGATCGCTGCTGTGTTTGGTCAGTCAGATTGACTGACCAATCACAGCGCTGTGGGTGCGGGGACCGACGGCAAAGGTCCCTGCACCGCTTGCCGTGCCTGTCAGCTGTCTGTGACAGCTGTCGGCATGGGCGTACCCACCGTGGGGCAGGGGGGGGCAGGTGCCCCCCCCTAGAAGCAGGGGCACACAATGAAAGAGAGTGGAGAGAGCAGCACAATGCCGGCTCCCTCTGCAGTGCCTGTCTGTGTGCGCAGTGCACGGAGCTGCTGTCTCACCAGAGGAGCTCCTTCCTTCCTTCCTTCCTTCCTTCCTGGCGGCAGCAGCTGTAGTTTCACTTTCTGCCCTGCAGGCTCTGGTTGTCTCAGCCACACTGGGTCCTAGTGCCCTCTGTGTGCAGACACTGGACACTTCCTGCTCCTGCCTCAGCCACTGCCTGCAGCTTCATGGTAAGAGGGGATGGAATTTATTAAATTCATTCTGCTCAGGCATGTCATGGTCACTGTGGGGGAATGTGAGAGGATGGGGGTACAGTGGGGGAGGGGTACAGTGCACTGGGGTGAATGTAAGAGGATGGGGTATTGTGGGGGCTAGGGCACTGGGGGTTAATGTGAGAGGATGGGGGTATTGTGGGGGAGGGGTACAGGGCACTGTGGTGAATGTAAGAGGATGGGGGTATTGTGGGGGCTAGGGCACTAGGGGGTTAATGTGAGAGGAGGGGGGTATTGTGGGGGCTAGGGCACTGGGGGGGTTAATGTGAGAGGATGGGGTATTGTGGGGAGGGGTACAGGGCACTGGGGTGAATGTAAGAGTATGGGGTATTGTGGGGGCTAGGGCACTGGGGGGTTAATGTGAGAGGATGGGGTATTGTGGGGTAGGGGTACAGGGCACTGGGGTGAATGTAAGAGTATGGGGTATTGTGGGGGCTAGGGCACTGGGGGGTTAATGTAAGAGGATGGGGTATTGTGGGGGAGGGGTACAGGGCACTGGGGTGAATGTAAGAGGATGGGGGTATTGTTGGGGCTAGGGCACTGGGGGGTTAATGTGAGAGGATGGGTATTGTGGGGGAGGGGTACAGGGCACTGGGGTGAATGTAAGAGGATGGGGTATTGTGGGGGCTAGGGCACTGGGGGGTTAATGTGAGAGGATGGGGGTATTGTGGGGGAGGGTACAGGGCATTGGGGTGAATGTAAGAGTATGTGGTATTGTGGGGGCTAGGGCACTGGGGGGGTTAATGTGAGAGGATGGGGTATTGTGGGGGAGGGTACAGGGCACTGGGGTGAATGTAAGAGTATGGGGTATTGTGGGGGCTAGGGCACTGGGGGATTAATGTGAGAGGATGGGGATATTGTGGGGGCTGGTGCACAGGGGTTGATGTGAGAGGATGGGGTATTGTGAGGGAGGGTGGACAGGTCACTGGGGTTGAATGTAAGAGGATGGGGGTATTGTGGGGACTGAAGTGGGGAGGGGCAACAGAGCACTGAGGGGTGCATGTGAGAGGATGGGGGTATTGTGGGGTCAGTGGGACAGAACACTAAGGGGTGCATGTGAGACAATGGGCTGTTGGGGTGTGGGTGGGGACAGGGGAGGTAGGGGGCTTTTTTTTTACTTGTGAGCTCCTTAATACTTTAATAATAGATTAATATTTCAGTATTATTATAACAAGGGCATAGACAGACGGCCGTATAACTCATGCGAGGATCGCACTGCAATCCTCGGACTTGCTGGTACCGCTCCTGACATGAGCGCGACTGCCATGTATAATATATGGTATATACAGCGTAGTGTCGCCTACACTGCTGTATTATACAATATACAACAGTTCTAATGCTCCATACCTAATATGCAGGATAATGTACAGTGTATATGATGTAACGTGTATAAGATGCGACATTGGCTTGCCCCCCCCCTAGTTTTGATCCTGGGTACGCCCATGGCTGTCGGCACTGATCTACCACTGCGTGTTTACACGCAGAGGTAGATCAAAGGCATGACGTGCACAGTCCGTCCTGGTGCCGGAACTGGCACCTTGCCATGACGGACTGTGCACGTCATTGGACAGTAAGGGGTTAAGAAGCCATTCCTTAGTTGCCCTGGCTGTGCATCTTGAGTTATTGTCACGCTGGATGACCTAGCCATGACCCATCTTCAATGCTCTTATTGAGGAAAGGAAGTTGTTGGCCAAAATCTCTCAATACATGACCCCATCCATCCTCCCTTCAATACATTCCCTGCTGTCCCCTTTGCAGAAAAGCACCCCAAAGTATGATGTTTCCCCCACCATGCTTCACGGTTGGGATGGTGTTCTTGGGATAGTATTCATCCTTCTTCTTCCTCCAAACATGGCGAATGGAGTTGATACTAAAAAGTTCTATTTTGGTCTTATATGACCACATGATCTTCTCCCATTCCTCCTCTGGATCATCCAGATTGTCATTGGCGAACTTCAAATGGGCCTGGACATGTGCTGGCATGAGCAGGGGGACCTTGCATGCTCTTAATGATTTTAATCCATGATGGCATAGTGTTTTACTTCCTGTAATGTTTTAGACTGTGGTCCCAGCTCTCTTCAGGTCATTGACCAGATTGGCAGTCATCTTGTGTTTTTTCAATTTTCTAATAATTGTGCCAACTGTTCTGTTCTGTAGCCCATCCCAGCCTTGTACAGGTCTACAATTGTGTACCTGGTGTCCTTAGACAGCTATTTGGTCTTCGTCATGATGGAGAGGCTGGTGCATAATTCATTGAGTGTGTGGACAAGTGTCTTTTATATGGGTATATGTGTAATGAGTTCAAACAGGTGTAATTAATACAGGTAATGAGTGTAGAATAGGAGGGCTTCTTAAAGAAAAACTAAAAGGTCTGTGAGAGCCAGAATTCTTGCTGGCTGATAGGTGATCAAATACTTTTTTAATGCAATAAAATGTAATTTAATTATTTAAAAATCACACAATGTGATTTTCTGTTTTTTATTATTTTTAGATTCTGTCTCTCACAGTTGAAGTGTACCTACGATAAAAAATACAGACCTCTCCATTCTATGTAGATGGGAAAACTTGCAAAATCAACAGTGTACCAAATATTTATTTCCCCCACTGTATAAATGAGATCTCCCCTGAGATGTATTTTTCTAAGCAAAATAAGCCCAACTTTTTCAACCTTTCATCACATGGGGCATCCCTTGTAATAATTTAGTTCCCCTCTTCAGAACAGACTCTAACTTTTGAATATCCTTTTTAAAATGTGAAGCCGAAAACTGGATCCCATATTCTTGATGTGGTCTTACAAGTGATTTGTAGAGGGTAACCATACATTGGGATCATGGGATTTTATCTCTAATTTCATACACCCTTAAATCTTGTTTGCTTTCGCAGCTGCTGCTTGACATTGAGTACCTTACTTCTAACCAGAATACCCAAGTCTTTTTCCTGTTCTGCAGTCCTGTGTATACTTCCATAAGGATTACTCTGTCCTGGGTGTGTTACTCTACATTTATCAATGTTAAATCTCATGTGCCAAGTGTTTGACTATTCAGTCATCTCATCCAGATTGTTTTGCAATATTGTAATGCCAAGGTCAGATTTTAATATCCTACATAGTTTGGTGTTGTCAGTAGTGTGAGCATTCCGATACCGCAAGTATCGGGTATCGGCCGATATTCGCTGTATCGGAATTCCGATACTTAGTTCCGATATTTTTCCAATATCGTATACCGGAATCGGAAGTTCCCATAATTCTTTGAGAGGCAATGTGATTTTAGTCAGCCAATGAGGAATCTTATGAAGTGTGGGCACATCCTGTAATGCTGCGGTCATCTTAACTAATGGCATGGCTGTGATTGGCTGCTGAAATGATGTCAGAATGCACTATAAAAGACGCCGCCGCCATTTTAGCGTCACTGTGCTGTGAACTCAGTTAGGGACAGAACGCTGTTCTGCTGACTTTGAGGGACAGTTAGACATTGCGATTTTGTGTACTGTGCTTTAGGCAGGCTAGTTTACCAACCGCTGTGTAAAGCTTCCTTTTGCCAGTGTTGTTTTAACAGCTCTGTGCAAGGTGTGTGTGAGAGTGCAGGTGACGCTGCAGTTTGCTCTGCATCCACCGCTGTTTGTAGGCATCTGCACGTGTCACTCACTGACTCATTTTTTTATTTATTTTGTGGAATTGGTGCAGCTCCATTATATTTGAAAAAAATCTAATCTATTAGTGTGACGCGCTTCCATCCGTATACAATACATTGGTTGCAAACACTATAGAAGTACAGAAAGGAGCCTTTCACAGATAGTGAACAGTTGTGTTTCAGTGTTCACTGCAGTCTGTGAGGTTTTGATTTTTTGAGTGCAGATCACACTCCAGTTAGTTCTTCAACCACTGCTGGTTGTAGTCTGCTAAGCGTGTGTCACTGCCTCATCCTTCACATTTTTCTCTAATTGGTGCTGCTCCATTATATTTGAAAAAAATCTAATCTATTAGTGTGACGCGCTTCCATCCGTATACAATACATTGGTTGCAAACACTATAGAAGTACAGAAAGGAGCCTTTCACAGATAGTGAACAGTTGTGTTTCAGTGTTCACTGCAGTCTGTGAGGTTTTGATTTTTTGAGTGCAGATCACACTCCAGTTAGTTCTTCAACCACTGCTGGTTGTAGTCTGCTGAGCGTGTGTCACTGCCTCATCCTTCACATTTTTCTCTAATTGGTGCTGCTCCATTATATTTGAAAAAAATCTAATCTATTAGTGTGAGGCGCTTCCATCCGTATACAATACATTGGTTGCAAACACTATAGAAGTACAGAAAGGAGCCTTTCACAGATAGTGAACAGTTGTGTTTCAGTGTTCACTGCAGTCTGTGAGGTTTTGATTTTTTGAGTGCAGATCACACTCCAGTTAGTTCTTCAACCACTGCTGGTTGTAGTCTGCTGTGCGTGTGTCACTGCCTCATCCTTCACATTTTTCTCTAATTGGTGCTGCTCCATTATATTTGAAAAAAATCTAATCTATTAGTGTGAGGCGCTTCCATCCGTATACAATACATTGGTTGCAAACACTATAGAAGTACAGAAAGGAGCCTTTCACAGATAGTGAACAGTTGTGTTTCAGTGTTCACTGCAGTCTGTGAGGTTTTGATTTTTTGAGTGCAGATCACACTCCAGTTAGTTCTTCAACCACTGCTGGTTGTAGTCTGCTGAGCGTGTGTCACTGCCTCATCCTTCACATTTTTCTCTAATTGGTGCTGCTCCATTATATTTGAAAAAAATCTAATCTATTAGTGTGACGCGCTTCCATCCGTATACAATACATTGGTTGCAAACACTATAGAAGTACACAAAGGGGCCTTTCACAGCTACTGAACAGTTGTCTGCAGTGTTCACTGTAGTCTGTGAGCTTTTCATTTTTTGAGTGCAGATTACGCTCCAGTTAGTTCTTCAACCACTGCTGATTGTAGTCTGCTGAGCGTGTGTCACTGCCTCATCCTTCACATTTTTCTCTAATTGGTGCTACTCCATTATATTTGAAAAAAATCTAATCTATTAGTGTGACGCGCTTCCATCCGTATACAATACATTGGTTGCAAACACTATAGAAGTACACAAAGGGGCCTTTCACAGCTACTGAACAGTTGTCTGCAGTGTTCACTGCAGTCTGAGGAATAACCACACTTAGGCCTTATAACTTTTCTGACTTTCTTTATCAATCTACCAAGATGAAGAAGGCAGGGAGTAAGGCACGTGGTCGTGGCTGTGGAGTTTCAGCAGGGAGAGGACGTGGGGATTCTGTGGCTGCTGCCGCACCCAGTGACACAGCATCCACCAGTTTTCCCCGTGAGCGTTCCTTTATGCGCACTTTTGTAGGAGCTCAGCGTACCCCCCTGCTGCGGGAAGAACAAATTGAAGCCGTTGTTGGTTGGATGGCAGCCAATGCATCGACTTCAATTGCTTCCACCTCCTCTCAGGACCACAGCACTGTTGAACAACCATCTGTCTCTTCACCGCCTGCCAAATTGCCCAGGCAGTCAGAGAGTTCTGAACTGGAGCCAGCTGAGTCTCTGCTTTTGTTCTCAGAATCTGTTGGCTTGCAAACAGGGGCCCAGCCAAGCAGCATTCTGGAATGTGAAGAAGAGGCAGTATGCAGTGATGCGCAACAGCTGTGTCTCTCTGAATCTGAAGAGGCGGGTGAGCCAGTGCCGATGGTCAGCACACCGCAGAACGCATCTGATGATGATGAGACTCAGGTGCCAGTTTCTGTTGAGCATGGTGCTGGCCAGACCACCCAACAGCAGCAGGTGTTGGAAGAGGGTAGTGGAGATGATGAGGTCCAAGACCCAACATGGCGTGAGGAACAGGAAGGTGGTGGTAGCAGCTCTGAGGAAGAGATTGCCCCAACGGTCCAAACAGTAGGGAGAGGTAGGCTGCAGACTCGGTTGCCTGTAGCCTCCAGTTTGGCACCCGTTCGTAGCAGTTCTCTTCCAACAGCAAAAATGGGCGCTCCCAGGACTTGCACTGCGTGGTCCTTTTTTGACACACTTGCAGATGATATTTGCTATGTCAAATGCAAGCTGTGTAATCAAAAAGTAAAAAGAGGTAAAAGTGTCAGTAACCTTAATACCACAAATATGTGGAAACATGTGCGGTCAAAGCACGTGGTTGAGTTACAAAGACACACTGGAGATGTAGGCCAACCTACAGCAGCACCTACATCTTCAGCTCGTGTTGGAGCCTCTTCCTCCAGCTCACACACAGCTGGTTCGGCTTCCTCACAGGATCGCCATGGAAGAACCTCTGTCACTGTTGTCCAGAGACCCAGTGTTATTCCACCCACAGCTGCAAGTTCCCTGTCATCCTCACACTCCCAGGCCACAAAACAGCCATCGGTAGCACAGGCATGGGTTAAAAGACGGCCATACTCGGCAAACCATCCACGAGCACAGGCTCTGAATGCTGGCATTGCAAAACTCCTGTCCCTTGAAATGCTGTCATTCAGGCTGGTGGAGACTGACAGTTTCCGTAACTTAATGGCATTGGCAGTCCCACAATACAATGTGCCCAGCCGATTTTATTTCAGCAGGCAAGCCGTCCCTGGTCTGCAAAAGCATGTTGAGGGAAAAATTAAACATGCGCTACTAAACGCCGTCAGTAGCAAGGTCCACCTGACCACCGATGCGTGAACCAGTACCCATGGCCAGGGACGATACCTTTCCCTCACTGCCCATTGGGTCAATGTTGTGGAGCCGGGTACAGATCTTGCGAGTGGCGCTGTACGTGTTCTGCCAACTCCAAGGATTGCAGGAATCAAGTCTGTCCACATTGACTCCTCCTCCTACTCCAGTTCCTCAGAATCATCGCTGCAGGAGCCGTCACGGTCTACCTCCACATGGACCCGTGAACGCTTACCTGATGCGACCGATATGAGCACAGCCGTGACCAAACGTCAACAGGCCGTCCTGAAATTAATTTCCATGGGGAATCGAAGCCACACAGCGCAGGAGCTGTGGAATGCCATCAAGCAGGAGAGCGACGTGTGGTTTTTGCCAGCGAATCTCCAGCCAGGCTTGGTAGTGTGTGACAATGGCCGAAATCTGGTGTCAGCTCTGGGCCTTGGCAACCTCACTCACATACCATGTCTGTCATATGTGCTCAACTTGGTCGTGCAGAGTTTTTTGAGGGACTATCCGGATCTTGATGCACTGCTGCACAAGGTCCGCCTAGAGTGCGCTCACTTGCGACGTTCCAGCATGGCCAGATCGCGCATTGCAGCTCTGCAACGCAGATTGCGCCTTCCTGAACATCGCATCATATGTGACGTACCCACCAGGTGGAATTCCTCGTTACATATGTTGGAGCGGTTGTGTGAGCAGCAGCCAGCAGTAATGGAGTATCAGCTGCATCAGGCGCAATCAACTCGCAATTTGCGCCGTTCACACTTCACCACTACTGAATGGGCCTCTATGAAGGAAATCTGCCATGTTTTGCGTCCGTTTGATGAGTCAACGCGTATGGCGAGTGCAGATGATGCACTAGTCAGCCTGACTGTCCCCCTTATCTGCCTGCTTCAAAAAACACTGCAAGCACTAAGGGATGAGGTTTTGGAAGAGGTGGAGGATGAGGAGTCACAAATTCCATCACCTTCTGGACAGTCAGCGCAACGTAGTTCCTCACAAAGGGCTGGGCAGGGCTCTCTTTGTGAGGAGGATGAGGAGGAGTCAATGGAGGAGGAAGACATCGCTCCAGAGGGAGGTACACAACGCTCCAGTCAGTATGTAGAGCGAGGGTGGGGTGATGCAGAGCAGGCAGAGATGACGCCTCTTGCAGGGGTCAGCGTTTCTTGGCCAGTTGGGAGTCTGCAGCACATGGTTGATTTCATGCTGCAGTGCCTGAGAAACGACCGCCGCATCGCCCACATTCTCACCACGTCTGATTATTGGGTGTACACCCTCCTAGACCCTCGCTACCGGACAACTTACAAAGCCTCATCACACCGTTGAACCGGGAGCGTAAAATGCGGGAGTACCAAGACACACTGGTGCAATCCATAATGTTCTCCATTCCAGCCCAGAGCACTGCTGCTGCTACTGCTTTACAAAGCAGCTCTGTGCGTCGAGGCAGTGGAGACAGCTCTGCAACAAGAGGGAGCACAAGCAGCGCCTCTGCACAGGGCAAGACCAGCATGTTCCAAATGTGGCGAAGTTTTGTGGCAGCGCCACAAATGTCTACACCATCCGAGACGGCTCCAGTCAGCAGGAGGCAACGTTTCCGTAAGATGGTGACAGACTACATGTCTTTCCCTCTCAGTGTACTCCCAGATGGCTCTTCCCCATTCAAGTTTTGGGTCTCTAAGCTGGATACATGGCCAGAGCTTAGCCAGTATGCATTGGAGGTGCTGGCTTGCCCTGCTGCCAGTGTATTATCGGAGCGCGTCTTTAGTGCTGCAGGTGGTGTACTAACAGGCCGTCGCATGCGACTATCCTCCGATAATGTAGACCGGCTTACTTTTCTGAAAATGAACAAGGCATGGATCTCGGCAGAATTTGTCTGTCCGTTTTCAGATTAAATAACTGGTTCGCAATGTTATCCATGTCTCCTGTTATGTTCATCTTTCTACCACCTGAACTCTACTCCCTGGGCTACAACACTGCCAGTTGCTGCTCAGAAGTGTCGTGTCCACAGACCAATACACAAGCTATAGTGTTAGTGGGGTTCAGTAACGCCAGCTGTTCCCCTGCTGTGTGTCCGGCAAGAAGTCTCCTGTTCCCTACACATGCACAGAAAAACCCATGTCGAACATGCTCCAAATAGGGAAGAGCCGTCACCCTGATTGTTATGCTTAAAACAGGAAATTGTGAAGTTTTCCAGGCCTAGAATGATAAATTTTTATGACAAATATGGACAAATAATAATTTGTCATCACAGCGCATATCTGCACATGTCTATTAGAAATGGTAACAAAAACTAAAACATAGTCTTCACTTTTTGAAATGCATAAAAGTACATTTCATACTTATCAATTAATGCTTTTTAAGGAACTTTATCTGTACCTGTAAGATAATGCAGTCAATGGATGTACGAATCATAAAATCCTCATCATCATCATCACAAGTTTTATTTATGACAGACATTATAAAATACACATACTGATGCCAACTGTAACTTCACACACCATATATGAAATGGCCAGCATCTAAACCTGGTAATAATGTGCAATAATAAATTATTACATCTAGAAAGTGCATCATGCATACTGACAATAGGTAGTTATACCTGCAAGTGCTGTTGAAACAACCACAACAGATATAAATTAATAATGGTATATAGGTATCACAGTGCATAGTTACTCATTGACAATGTCGATGTAATACTGTACCTCAATAAAGTCAGCGTCAACCATTATGCTTGTTAGTCTTGTAGATTGTTAAAGAGGGAACGGTCTTTTTTTGTTGGTCATAGGTGGAGTATTAGACAGTAAATGATTAGTGCTGTCGTATTTTTGGCGTCCCTAGGGCGCAATAACGCTGCGTAACGTCACATTTTATAGAGTCATCTAATTGACACACGCTACCCTACCCTACGCGTGACAGTAGGAAGGTAGTGTTGACGGATAAAGCCTTCCGCAACCAGACATGCTTTTACCCTCTTCAACACTGTACAAGCAAAAAATGCATGATTGCAGCCGCAGACTTTATTGACGTACAGTATAACATCGCCATTACCCATCAGAGGCTGTCCACTGTCTGATACAGACATAGAATATACCTTTGCTATCCGTAGCCTTTGTTTCACCTACACTTGCAGACACACACTTAAATTGTGACAATGCATTATGTTTTTTTAAATGGTTATTTTTTATCGTACATTATTGTGTCATCACATTGATGAGTCCATGCTGGACATGTCATACATGCTGTACAAAGTAACGATTTTATTAACTTAAATAATTGAAATGTCTGTGACTGTCACATCTAAATTGCAATGATGATGATGATGAGTGACTATTACAAAATCCATTGTCTTCACTATGTTATGGTTTAACATAGCGTTCCTTAAGCATTATTCATAAATACAAAAATGGACTTTTATTCTTAAATTTACAACACTATATTTTGTAACCAATTTTTTGGGTGGTGTGTTGTTCCATTTCTTGTTGGCATGTGCATATATGCGTTTATATTTGCAGTGTCTTTATTTTTATTCTTGAAGTTAGGAAACATGTGTATCTTCGTACCTTGTTAGCCAGTAGATAGAAAAATATTTAGACTTGAGAGTCCGCAGTGGTTGATACCTTTTAATGGATAACTGAAAAGATGGTAACAAATTGCAAGCTTTCGAGGCTACTCACGTCTCTTCATCAGGCAAAGACTAAAACAAAAAATGAAGCATCACATATTTCTATACACAACAGGACACAGGAATAGTGCAATAGGTAAGACAAGTAAGTGACGTGTAGCAGAACTGTCATTATCACAGAGGGATGAACATAAATATTGGAACAGTTCCTAGATAAGGATAGAAAGTTTTATTGCCCTCTGATTGGGGTCTGGTTTTGTGTTTTCATGCCCCTGGAAGGGCAGAGACGCAGATTCCTTAATTGATATAGAATGACATAAATCCGTGTGATCTATTCATTCCATCACTAACAGTGTCAAAGGTCATGATGAGCTTATATTCTGAAACCTTTGTATCTTTCTCATATTTGAAGTTATATTTTAATACCAGTAATTCCATATCCATCATGCTATGACCGGGCATACAAAAGTGTTTTGCCACAGGTAAATCCATTATTTTTTCTCTTATTGTGTGGCCTGATAATTCATCCTTGTTCTCATTTTTTGGCCGGTCTCCCCTCACTTGTCCCTCCCTCACTTGTCTTACCTATTCCTGTGTCCTGTTGTGTGTAGAAATATGTGATTCTTCATTTTTTGTTTTAGTCTTAGCCTGATGAAGAGACCTGAGTAGTCTCGAAAGCTTGGAATTTGTTACCATATTTTCAGTTAGCCATTAAACGGTATCAACCACAGAGGACTCTCAAGTATAAATATTTTTCTATTCTTGGAATTGAAATTCATCATTTTATTGTCCTAGTAAAACTTCATTTATTCTTGTTTGAAGTACATACATTTGCAATGGCCACGTAACAAGGCAATAACTCAATATTTTATGCCTACACCCTCCTTGACCCTGGGCTTCAACACCGCCAGTTGCTGCTCAGAAGTGTTAGATGCACAGATGAAAACAATCGCTGATGTGTTTGTGGGGTTCAGTAACGCCTGCTGTTCCCCTGCTGTGTGTCTGGCAAAAATTACTGCTGCTAACTACAACTTCAACTTCAAACATCTCATACTAGGCCTCTGCCTACACCCTCCTTGACCCTGGGCTTCAACACCGCCAGTTGCTGCTCAGAAGTGTTAGATGCACAGATGAAAACAATCGCTGATGTGTTTGTGGGGTTCAGTAACGCCTGCTGTTCCCCTGCTGTGTGTCTGGCAAAAATTACTGCTGCTAACTACAACTTCAACTTCAAACATCTCATACTAGGCCTCTGCCTACACCCTCCTTGACCCTGGGCTTCAACACCGCCAGTTGCTGCTCAGAAGTGTTAGATGCACAGATGAAAACAATCGCTGATGTGTTTGTGGGGTTCAGTAACGCCTGCTGTTCCCCTGCTGTGTGTCCGGCAAAAATTACTGCTAGCTACCTAATCATGGTGAAAAAAACATGACATGTCAAAGTGTCTAGTGCTACACATAGATATGAGGCTACACCTTGATTTCTAAGCTGTAAACATTTGAAACGTCAACTTTAAAACCATAAAATGATTAGTCTTTGTCACAAATCTGTAACAAAATAATTGTGACATATTATTACAGATATGCACATGTCGAAAACAAATGCAAACACAAAAGCCTACTTATGCTATAGGATACTGATGGTCAACCTTGTCACTCCATAGCTTAGACAAATCCAACTCACATCATGACTCAAATGCTGCAATGTTGGAAGTGCATAATGTGGGTTGAACTTTGACAACTGCTGCAGTGCGAAGGTTATACTTCAGTGTTCTTGCCTTTTAAATAAAAGCATACAAGTAAATATAATAATCCAATGTTGATTAAGGGACGTGATGTACACCTGTAATATTGTGCAAACAATGCATGTAGGAATAGTCCTCTTCAACATTACTTATATTTGTGTCATTTTAAAAAATACAAATTTAATTAGAAAGTTAACAGCCCATATCATAAAGGTCCTTCATGTAAACATGATAATCGCTAACAAAAATCATGCATTATCTTGGTAAAGTCAATAGTGCATAGTCACAATAGCAAAATATATACCTGTAAGTGGTGCTGAAAGAACGACAACTGATAGAATAGGTGAATGATATCTATTTATCAGACTGAATAGCGACACCTGTACAATGTCGATATAATACTGTACCTTAACAAAACAGCTGTGTCACACCTCACACTCGTTTTTCTTGTAGCTTGTTATGTAATAGGGCACATGCGTGTATGTTTCATCATAGGTGCATGTTTACTGAGTAAAGCAGTCATGACAACGCCTTTGTGTTGTCGGTACGCTTGCGATGATGAACGATGCGCACCGTGAATGTTAGTCTGCGTCATAAGACGTACAGACGCTCCAATACCCAACGCGTCACAGCAGGAAGCCAGTCTGTGCGTCCAAACAAAGGCGCAACCATACATGCACGTAACCTTTTATAAAGCTATATAAAAAAAAGGATGTAGTAGTAACGCACACTTTATTGAGGTACAGTATTACATCGCCATTCACCATCTGTGGCTATGCAGTCTCATCTATATATACCTTATCTATCCGTTGTCATGCTTGCAAGTCCACAGTCAGGCATAAATATCTGTTTTCACTCTGCACTATGCACTTTTTAAATTTTTTGTTTGTTAATATAAATGATTGGCACATATTATCAGTATTACATGATGGAAATTTTAGATATTTTTTAAAAAATTTTAGTGATATTATTCACCAAATGTAAAGTTTTATGAATGTCAAAGATAACTTGTAATGCTGATTATGTTTTTAAGTCAGCCATTCATTGTCTACACAATAAAAATGGTGTACATACTGTTACTTAGCCATCATTAATGGATTCTGATATGTACTTGTATGCTTTTATTTTAAACCGTATAGCAGATTATTTAACCTATTTTAATTGTGGTTTGCATTGCTTTTCAACATGTTAATGTATGCGTTTATGTTTGTAAATTATTAATTTACATATATTTTTAAAGTAAAATCATCATCTTATGGTACTAAAGGTTATATTTCTCTTGTTTGGAGTATAGACATTTTTAATTGACACGTAACAAGGAAAATACTTGATATAGTATTTAAACATCCTCCTTGACCCTGGGCTCCAACACCGCCAGTTGTTGCTCGGAAGTGCTGTTAGCACAGTGAACACTTGCTCCTTGTTACTGGGTTCAGTAATGTCAGCTGTTCCCCTGCTGTGTGTACGGCAAAAAGTCCTGCTGCCTCCACCATGTTCTCTTCTCATCCCTGGGCTACAACACCGCCAGTTGTTGCTCGGAAGTGCTGTTAGCACAGTCAACACTTGCTCCTGTGTTACTGGGGTTCAGTAATGTCAGCTGTTCCCCTGCTGTGTGAACGGCAAAAAGTCCTGCTTCCTCCACCATGTTCTCTTCTCATCCCTGGCTCCAACACCGCCAGTTGTTGCTCGGAAGTGCTGTTAGCACAGTCAACACTTGCTCCTGTGTTACTGGGTTCAGTAATGTCAGCTGTTCCCCTGCTGTGTGAACGGCAAAAAGTCCTGCTGCCTCCACCATGTTCTCTTCTCATTCCTGGCTACAACACCGCCAGTTGTTGCTCGGAAGTGCTGTTAGCACAGTCAACACTTGCTCCTGTGTTACTGGGGTTCAGTAATGTCAGCTGTTCCCCTGCTGTGTGAACGGCAAAAAGTCCTGCTGCCTCCACCATGTTCTCTTCTCATTCCTGGGCTACAACACCGCCATTGTTGCTCGGAAGTGCTGTTAGCACAGTCAACACTTGCTCCTGTGTTACTGGGGTTCAGTAATGTCAGCTGTTCCCCTGCTGTGTGTACGGCAAAAAGTCCTGCTGCCACCACCATGTTCTCTTCTCATCCCTGGCTACAACACCGCCAGTTGTTGCTCGGAAGTGCTGTTAGCACAGTCAACACTTGCTCCTGTGTTACTGGGTTCAGTAATGTCAGCTGTTCCCCTGCTGTGTGTACGGCAAAAAGTCCTGCTGCCTCCACCATGTTCTCTTCTCATCCCTGGCTACAACACCGCCAGTTGTTGCTCGGAAGTGCTGTTAGCACAGTCAACACTTGCTCCTGTGTTACTGGGTTCAGTAATGTCAGCTGTTCCCCTGCTGTGTGAACGGCAAAAAGTCCTGCTGCCTCCACCATGTTCTCTTCTCATTCCTGGGCTACAACACCGCCAGTTGTTGCTCAGAAGTGCTGTTAGCACAGTCAACACTTGCTCCTGTGTTACTGGGGTTCAGTAATGTCAGCTGTTCCCCTGCTGTGTGTACGGCAAAAAGTCCTGCTGCCTCCACCATGTTCTCTTCTCATCCCTGGGCTACAACACGGCCAGTTGTTGCTCGGAAGTGCTGTTAGCACAGTCAACACTTGCTCCTGTGTTACTGGGGTTCAGTAATGTCAGCTGTTCCCCTGCTGTGTGAACGGCAAAAAGTCCTGCTGCCTCCACCATGTTCTCTTCTCATTCCTGGGCTACAACACCGCCAGTTGTTGCTCGGAAGTGCTGTTAGCACAGTCAACACTTGCTCCTGTGTTACTGGGGTTCAGTAATGTCAGCCGTTCCCCTGCTGTGTGAACAGCAAAAAGTCATGCTGCCTCCACCCTGTTGTCTTCTCATCCCTGGGCTTCAACACCGCCAGTTGTTGCTCGGAAGTGTCATTGGCACGGGTACTCACTCCTGCCCAGACTGGTTACAGCACGCCATCTGTTTCCTGTCAGTGTAAACGTCACTTAGCCTCCAATAAGTTGTCCTGTCGTGTTGCGGTCGGGTTAGCCGACTCTATGGTGCTTGGAGTTTAGGTGCTTCCTATGTGTGCTGCGGGATATGCAAATAAAGGCTGTTTCCGTTGTGACAATAGGACAATCACCCACTGTAGTACTGTGGGATTCGGTAACTGCGGCCGGCTCACGGCCTGTCAACTTAAATTTCCATGGGTACCTTCTGCTACCCGTCCGGGTTCCAGTACCGTCAGCTGGTTCTCCGCAGTGCCTTTGGCCTAGGTGCCTCCATCTCGGTATCCGAGTTCCAGCAACGTCTGCTGGTCCATGGTAGTGCTTTGGAGCACAGGTACCTCCTGCTTAGTAACCGTGTCCCAGTAACGTCAGCTGGTCCTCGGTTGTGCCATTGGCTCTTTTCCTTCTGCTGCCCCTCCGGGTTCCAGCACAGTCAGCTGGTCCTCGTTACTTGCATTGGCTCTGTACCTTCTGCTACCCGTCCGGGTTCCAGTACCGTCAGCTGGTTCTCCGCAGTGCCTTTGGCCTAGGTGCCTCCATCTCGGTATCCGAGTTCCAGCAACGTCTGCTGGTCCTTGGTAGTGCTTTGGAGCACAGGTACCTCCTGCTTAGTAACCGTGTCCCAGTAACGTCAGCTGGTCCTCGGTTGTGCCATTGGCTCTTTTCCTTCTGCTGCCCCTCCGGGTTCCAGCACAGTCAGCTGGTCCTCGTTACTTGCATTGGCTCTTGTACCTTCTGCTACCCGTCCGGGTTCCAGTACCGTCAGCTGGTTCTCCGCAGTGCCTTTGGCCTAGGTGCCTCCATCTCGGTATCCGAGTTCCAGCAACGCCTGCTGGTCCTTGGTAGTGCTTTGGAGCACAGGTACCTCCTGCTTAGTAATCGTGTCCCAGTAACGTCAGCTGGTCCTCGGTTGTGCCATTGGCTCTTTCCTTCTGCTGCCCCTCCGGGTTCCAGCACAGTCAGCTGGTCCTCATTACTTGCATTGACTCTTGTACCTTCTGCTACATTTACAAATTGAAGATTTTTTCAATGCTTTTTTGGGTAATCACTCTGGATCTCCAACAATGAAGACGACGACCCTGATGACCACCCCGAAGAAGATGACGACCACAAGGACGACGAGCATCAAGCCAACCAGCCTAAACACCATCACAAAGAAGAAATAAAAGATTACCAAACAGGACTAAGAAGGTTAAGACAAACTACAAGATACAGAACAAGAGACTTAAGAACAATAAGCAGAAGATCAAAAAGCAGAAGAACATGAAGTATAAGACCAAAATGAAGACCAAAATATATGCTCTAAATTATAAGCAGAAGAAGACTAAGCAGTGTATGGGGGTGAGTCCGTTCCTCCTCGTGGTGCCCCTGGAAAATGCCTGCTGCTGCAGGCTAAACTGAACACGGACAAATACTGTTGTAATTTAAATCTTTTGTGACAGCAAGAACGGAAGGATGAAAAATTCATACTTTGACAGATTACAAGTACAGGATTCTCTGTCACAAATAAGAATATGATGAAGAAGATGAAGTAGAATATGAATAAGAATAATAGTTTAATAAGAAGAATATGAGTAATGTTAACAAAAAGATGAATAGCAAGAAGTTTAAGAAGAAGATAAAGAAGGTGAAGATGAAGAATAATTTGATGAAAAAGATGATGCTGCTGAAGATTATGAAGGAGAAAGTGTGTCAAAAGTTAAAAAGGTGAAGAGCATGGAAGTTGTGAAATATACATATTTGCCAAAATAGAAAAAACGTTAACAACATTGTCAATTTCTTCGTCAATCCGAACATCTTTAAAAAAAAATATATTTATGCTATTCCATTTGATTGGGTTAAACATCTATGCCTTTAATGTCTCCTCAACCTTCCCCAATACATTCTACATTACTCTTTGTTGTTTTCCTTCATGTACAATTAACCAACAAGGCAAGAATGGGTTTTTTTTAATTCCGATATTTTGTTCCCATAGACTTACATTGGATTTCCGGTATCGGTATCGGGTATCGCCGATATTTTTTGGGTATCGGCGATACCATTCCGATTCCGATACTTTTGGATATCGGAAAGTATCGCTCAACTCTAGTTGTCAGCAAAGATTGGCACTTTACTCCCAATCCCATCCACAAGATCATTAATTAATATATTAACAATAATTGATCCTAGCACAGATCCCTGCGGTCCCCACTGCTGACTATACCCCATTTAGAGAATGTATAATTTACGACGACTCTTTTTTTTCCTTCCTTTTAGTCAGTTTCTTACCCAACTGCATATAGATTTCCCTAGTCCCTGCTTCTGTAGCTTCAGTATATAATTGTTTGGTGGTACAATATCAAATGCCTTTGCAAAGTCCAGAGAATTGACATCAGCCGCATTACCAACATCTAGATTTGCAGTTGCCTCCTCATAGATACCCAATGACTGGAACTGAGCGATTGCAGTGTGAATTAAATTTAATTTTCTCCCTGTGGTCACTGCTTCTTTGAGCCTGCTACACATAATGTCAATGCTATTTACCTGCTGCTTACCAATATTTTTGTAGGTAAATAGAGTTTCAGGTGTCAGGGACCTTTTAGGCTGTGTTTTCACAATAAGTTTTTGGTGAGTTTTTGACACTGCGTATTTTCGTTGCATCAAAAACACAGCGTCTTAGGCTATGTGCACACGTTGCGCAAATGCTCAGTAATTTTGCAGAGCATTTACGCAACTCTCTGCCGTGGGTAAAAGCATACATAATTAGTATGCGTTTTTAGCTTGCAGAATGCTAGCGTTTTCCAAGCAATCTGTAGCATCACTTGGAAAAGCATAGTGCTGACAAGTGTGACCAACTGTTTACTAAATGAGTAATGTAAAAAATAATAAAAAAATAAAAAATATTGATATTTTCACCTTCTGGTGGCCTCTGGAGTCTTCCCGCTCCTCAGCGATGCTGCCCGCAAGTTCCGTTCCCAGGGATGCATTACGAGAATGACCTTTGCGACGTCGCGGTCACTCGACCGCTACTTCATCTGGGGTAATTGTCGCAATGCATCCCTGGGAACGGAACTTGGCGGCAACTTCGCTGAGGAGCGGGAAGACTCCTGGGGCCGCCGGAAGGTGAGAATATCAATATTTTTTATTTTAATTCTATTTTTGACAGGAATATGGTACCCAGGGCCTGGAGGAGAGTCTCCTCTCCTCCAGGCCCTGGGTACCAAGCGCACATGAAGTGCTCACTTCACGCATGGTGGGCATAGCCACATGCCTAAAGTGAGAGTTTCAATGCAATCCTATGGCGGCGTAATCGCAGCGATTACGCAAAAAGAATGGACATGCTGCTTAATTGTACGCGAAGCGATTACGCTCTGCAAAAATACGCAGCATATGCACAGCAATGCGTAATCCCATAGGATTGCATGGGATGCGTTTTGTAAACATTTTTTAAGCAATTACGCCGCGTAAAAACGTGGCAAAATGCTGAAAAAATGCAACGTGTGCACATAGCCTTACAGTTCCAGCAAAGTGGATGGGATTTATAGAGATCTCCTGCCCACTGTGCTTCTTTTTGACCTGTAGTGCGTGTTTCAAATCTGCAACATCAATTTTTCTTGCACAGATTTTTATGTACAGATACCAAAAATCTGCAGCAGAAGCACATTACAAATGCTTGTAATCTGCACATGACTGTATCAATAAAGTTTTGTCAAATTCAAATACCTGGTGGCATCAAAAACAAATTATCTTTGATTAAAACATGACACACAAACAAGAAACAAAAAACCCACAGTTAAAAACGCGATAAAGTGAATGCAAAAAACACTAAAAAAATGCAATGAAAAAAACAAGCAACCTAATTTAATTAACAGGTGCAGAACATATGGGGCCTATCCAGTCTCCACAGCATAATAAACATAGGATGTAAAGAACATTAAAAACTCACTAAAAGCTCATTGTGGGAATGCAGCCTTAATATTTAAAGCAAACCTGTCAGCAGAATTTTGCTAAGTAAACTATGAAACATGGGGCGAACAAATCTGTCTTGTTTTTCTTGTGAAAGAACTGCCCACAGGTCCACCCCGAAGCACAGTCTGTCACTATGATGAGGAACATATTTGTGCTTCAGGCGGCCTGTTGATTTGTCTTTCCTTGGTTTGTCTGGCTTAGAGCAGGAAGATAAAGTTCTACCAACATTCCCATCCTGGATCATGGGCATATCATTAACTGAAAACTTCTAACTCTGATTACACAAGAACCACAAGACAGATTTCTTCACCCCAGGTATCACTTTAATCAGTTTAACACTGCAAACCTGACAATGCCTGTAGTTTACTTAACAAAATCCTGCTGACAGGATCACTTTAAGGTCACATTCACATGTTTAGTATTTGGTCAGTATTTTACACCAGTACTTGTAAACTTGGTGAAAAATGCACAAGTGGTGCACATGTTTTCATTCTCCCTGGGGGAGAGCTAAGAGACCGACATCGATCTGTTAAAAAAAAGTCTGACCTATAGAAAGCACTGCTGCATTTTATATTCAGTTAGCTCAAAGATAGGAAAACTTTATTTTGCTTGCTGCTGGTGTAAGATGAAAGTGCATAGGAGACAATGAAACAGGCTAGATTTATTTGTAACAAAGATCTACTTTGTTGAGAAGGAAATATTGCAGTAAACATAAGCATAGCTCCCAACGGTCCCATATTCAGTGGGACTGTCCCGATCTGAAGGGACAGTCTCGTTGTCCAGACAGGCAAGGGCATCTACTCATTGTGTCTGTGCTGCTTCTTCATCACTTCTCCTCCTTGGGGGGGGACAGTGCCGGCATCTCTCTGCACACACTTATAATTAAGTAAATATTATTTTTCTGTTTTTCTTATGAATTGATAGCCAAGCAACCAAACCAATAAGAAAAACAGATATTTTTTTCCTTGGAAATTAAACCCAATAACTGCATCATTGAAGGCATGAGCAAAAGCTATAAACCATAGCCTGCACTGACAAGAATGGGAGGATGTCATATACTTGAAGCTGCATTGAAATCACAGGCAGATTATACTTGTACATAGAGATACATTGTATATAGCAGTGTATTTATATGTCCCTGTATTTTAGAGGCAAAATAAAAGTCAAATTTTCTCTTTCTATAAAATTACTAAAAAATAATGAAAAACAATTTCAATAATGAAATTTTTAATGAGGTTTTTGAACGTAACAACCTGCACAACACAGTGATCAGATTATTTGTGCTGATCTGTAAATGGGGTGAAAATGTGATAAAACTATAATGCTGAGGTCATGTTCACACGTAGTGTAAATGCTGCATTTTTTGTACTGCTTTTTTCTGCAGGTGTTTGCACCTCATGATGCAATAGCAATCTTCTGTAATTATTACACGTTTGCTGTTTTCCTTTATTGCTTTTTTCCTCTATATTTGATGAGTTTTTGGTGCAGATGTGAAGCAGCATTTTTAAGCAAGGTAAAGCCGCATCTTTCCCTGCAGATGATGGCTGATTTAATCAGCCATGGGGTTGCCTTTAACTGGCACGGGTGGAGTGGATCTCCACCCACAGATGTTAACCTGATAAACTCTGACAGCAGCATTTAAAGCAAATCTGTTATCAGGATTTTGCTAAGTTAACTACCGATACTGTCAGGTTGTTGCTGTTATACTGATTAAAATGATAGCTTGGTTGATAAAATAGATCTTGTGGTTGTTGTTTAATCTGTCTTTGCAGTTTTGTTAAGGAGAATCTTGTGCTTTGGGATGGGCCTGTGGGCGGGTCTTATGTGGTGCTCTGCTTACATATGCATCATTGTGGGCTTATGACAGGCCACTGATCCTTCAGTGACCTGCCTTCTATTGTACATAATGCATATAATATTGTGGGCTTGCAAAAAAAAATTATATCCAGCAAAAAGGCGCAGGCAGCAGAGCCTAAGCATTAGCATCTATCTCTTACCGATAGATGCTACTGCACAAGTGCCGCCACTGGCGACATTTAGCTGCAGCCAAATTTTTTTTCCTCCAACAAAATTACAGCGGCTGGATGATAAAACAATGTTACTGCAGCAAAATTGAGCTGGCGGTGGCGCTTGAGCAGTAGCATCTATCAGTAAGAGATTAAAAATAAACTTGAATCAGGAGGCAGAAGTCCAAGTGGTGGAGTGGAGGTGTGCATTGCATGTGTAATTTACTGTACATGTTAATCAATATACAAATGAAAAAATGACTTGGGGTTCCCATTTTTCATAACAGGGTCCAATATCCATGGACTTTCCCAGCCAATTAATATCAGCCTCCAGCTGTCTGCTTATCCTTTGCTGGTTATTAAAAGTGATGGACTCAAAAAACAATGATGTGGGGTACCCCCTATTATTAATAACCAACTAAGACAGCTTGGTGCTGATATTCATAGGCTGGGAAGGTCCTTGGATTTGGGCAAATTCCCTGCCTAATAAGACCAGCCCTAATTTACTGTATTTGTTAATCAATATGCAAAGATAGGGGTCATGTTCCGTTTGCAGTGCCCCAGATGTGCCTAAACAGTGGAAAACCCCCACAAGTGACCCCTTTTTGGAAACTAGACCCCCTAAGGAACTTATCTAGATGTGTGGTGAGCACTTTGAGCCCCAAAGTGCTTCACAGAAATTTATAAACGCAGAGCCGTGAAAATAAAAAATTATTTTTTTCCTCAAAAATGATTTTTTAGCCAGCTATTTTTATTTTCCCAAGGGTAACAAGAGAAATTAGAACCCCAAAATTGGTGTGCAATTTGTCCCGAGTACGCTGATACCCCATATGTTGGGGTAAACCACTGTTTGGGCGCACGGTAGGGTTCGGCCCACAAAGTGGGGTGCTTTGCTGCCATGTGACTAATCATGTTGGTGGTGGTCAGGCTGGTAGTTTTGTTACCCCTGCTGATGCGGGCATGGCAAGTGCTGCAAATGGCCTGTTTGGGGTTATCGGCAGAGTCTTTAAAGAATAACCAGAATCGGGAAGGTCTAACAGTTGGTGTAAGGTTCTGTGTACATGTTCCTGAAACTCAGTTTGTTCGTCAGCCATTTTACTTTCTGTCTTGCTGCAGCTATCTTGCCCTCAGTCAAAATGGAGTTTCCAGCTTGCATGTTCCCGCCCTGATTCTCTCCTTTTGCTTCTTAAGCAGCCACAGCTGAGCAATCAGTGCTTCAGAAACTAGCCTGCAGTGAACCTGTGACCTGACTCCTAAAGCCTTGGACCTTGTACTCCAGCTATTCCTACTGAGGAACTCTGAAGCACTTGTGGACTCTGAACCCTGCTCTTTGAAAGACCCACGTTTGCATGGACTTACGGTAACAGAGAAGAAGATCCTGAACCTGTTGTGGAGAGTGATTGCTGAGCTTAGATTACTCTGGCCTGCTGTGTCTCCTGCTTCTGTGTCTGCAAACTGTGTGACTATTTTTGCCAACTTGTATGAAGTAATACAAGACTTTCTATATCAAACCTGTGTCTCATGTATTTTCATCGCACCCAAGCACAAGACGCTATATGAACTGTACTACATACATTACAAGATTCTGAAGCCAAAACGTTAGTGTCTGCTGGGTCTGGAAAGGCTGTGTCTGCTGTAACTGTGGATATCGGATGTCCGGTTGTACTTTCTGTGATGACAGTGGTTGTGACTTCTCACAACCATTCCAGGTGAGCAATTCCCTTAAGTGTTTTTTTTTTCTGCAGTGTTACCACAGGTAAACACTATTGTTTTTTTTTTTTTTTTCTCTTTTCTCTTTTTTGTCTGCTGTAACTGTGGATATCAGATGTCCGGGTGAACTTTCTGTGATGATAGTGGTTGTGACTTCTCACAACCATTCCAGGTGAGCAGTTCCCTTATTTTTTTTCTCTCTGCAGTGTTACCACAGGTAAACACTATTGTTTTTTTTTTCTCCTCTCCTCTTCTTCCAGTACTCCTGTCTTAAAAGATCTGGAAAATGGAGGCCCGCATAAAGGAACTTTGCGGAGTGACTGATAATATCCTTGCAGATTTGCAGAATATAAAGACCCGTTTTTCAAGCCTACAGGACCTCACTAATCACAATTTGCAAGTGTTTGGACAGACTGCCCAGGATTTGCGAGCCAGGATTGAGGTTCTAGAAGAGCGAGTCCAGGCTCCTGCCGTAGCCCCGAGTTCTGGGATTCCCAAGTTGCCCCCTTTTCGTTTTGGCGGTGAACGTGAGAAATTCAGGGGATTTATTAATCAATGCAATCTTTTTTTTTCTGCACATGCTTCACAATTTCCCACTGAACGATCTAAGGTGCTTACTATAATTATGTTGCTTACCAACAAGGCTTTGATGTGGGCAAACCCTCTGATTGAGACTGAGGATGATTGTTTGAATCACCTTGATGCTTTTATTTCAGCCATGGGGCAGGTGTTTGATGACCCCAATCGAGGTGCAACAGCTGAAGCAGCCATGTTAGCTTTGCGCCAAGGTAAGCACTCGGTAGCTGAATATGCCTTGGATTTCAGGAGATGGGCCCTTGATACCACCTGGGACAGTTCCGCCAAAAAATCTATTTTTCGAAAGGGGTTATCTCCACTGATTAAGGATGAACTTGCTCGTGCCGACCCTCCCACTGCGTTAGGTGACTTTATTAACTACTGCATCCGTATTGATACTCGTCTGACTGAACGCAGGCAAGAGAGATGGTTCGAAAGCAATCGCACTAACCTTTTCCTACCTTCCTCCCCAGCTAAGGAACCTTTGAGTAGGATTACACGGGAACCTGAACCTGAACCCATGCAGGTAGACTCTTTACAACGACGGGTTAGTGATGCACGCAAGGAACATCGATTTAAGGAAAATCTATGTTTCTATTGTGGTAAGTCAGGGCACTTCATTATAAACTGCCCCAGCCGTTCTCGTAAGACTACTGCAGCACTCATTCATTGTGAGTGTTGCGAGAGGGGATCTGTCAGGTCCGAGCCTCAGGCTCCAGAGAGATCTGCAGCAACAGATCTTGATTTCTCGGACTTAAACTCCGTTACCTCTGAGGACGTTGACTGTGTAAACGCTGCCATTTTTCAAGTTTCCTCAGCGGTGTCCCAGCTGAGTTGTAAGAAAAACAATTCTCATTGCTTTCTTTCCATCAAACTCTGGGTTGACTCAGCTTGGGTGTCTAGCTCTGCTATGATCGACTCAGGGGCAAGTGGAAATTTTATGGATGTCTCCTTTGCTCTGAAACAGGGGATACGTTCAGTGAAGAAGGCTACTCCAGTACAGATGGAAACTGTGGATGGCTCCCTGCTGACCTCTGGACCAGTGGATCAGGAAACAGAGCCTTTGAGGGTTCTTATGGGTAAAGATCATCAAGAGAAACTGTCCTTTATGCTTATCTCTTCTCCCCACTTTCCCATTATTCTAGGGCTACCATGGCTGCAGGCTCAGAATCCTACCATTAACTGGGAGACCAAGGAATTACACTTTCCAGAGAAACAGATGAGTCCAAAAGTTTCAGCTTGCTCTGTTCCTAAAGGAACCATGTCAGTCCCTGAACTACCAGCTGTATACCAGGACTATGTGGATTTATGTGACAAGAAGAACGCTGACCAGCTTCCTCCTCACCGTCCATATGATTGTCCAATTGAATTATTGCCTGGAGCAGAGATACCTTTTGGTAAGATCTACCCCCTGGCGGGGCCCGAGCTAAAGGCTTTAAAGGATTACATAGACGAAAATCTAGCCAAATGCTTCATACGCCCCTCTTCATCTCCTGCAGGTGCACCCATCTTCTTTGTAAAGAAGAAAGATGGATCTCTGAGACCATGCGTAGACTATAGGGAACTCAATAAGGTTACTATTAGAAACCGTTATCCATTGCCTTTAATCCCTGAGTTATTGGAGAGAGTGCGACATGCCAAAATTTTCTCTAAACTAGATCTTCGTGGGGCCTATAACTTAGTCCGTATTAGACCTGGGGATGAATGGAAGACTGCATTCAGGTCACGCTATGGACACTTTGAATATCTAGTTATGCCTTTTGGTCTGAGTACCGCCCCAGCCACTTTCCAACACTTGGTGAATGACATCTTCAGGGATCTCCTAGATACATTCGTGGTAATTTATTTGGATGATATTCTAATTTTTTCTAACTCCACAGAGGAACATCATGGACATGTGAGAATGGTCTTGGAACGTCTAAGACAAAATCATCTTTACATCAAACTTGAAAAGTGTGAATTCCATAGGACTAGTGTTGAGCATTCCGATACCGCAAGTATCGGGTATCGGTCGATATTCGCGTTATCGGAATTCCGATACTTAATTCCGATACTTTTTCAATATCGTATACCGGAATCGGAAGTTCCCATAATTCTTTGAGAGGCAATGTGATTTTAGTCAGCCAATGAGGAATCCTACGAAGTGTGGGCACATCCTGTAATGCTGCGGTCATCTTAACTAATGGCATGGCTGTGATTGGCTGCTGAAATGATGTCAGAATGCACTATAAAAGGCGCCGCCGCCATTTTAGCGTCACTGTGCTGTGAATTCAGATAGGGACAGAACGCTACTCTGCTGACTCTGAGGGACAGTTAGAGATTGCGATTTAGTGTACTGTGCTGTAGGCAGGCTATCATCAACCGCTGTGTAAAGCTTCCTTTTGCCTGCAGTGTTGTTTTAACAGCTCTGCAAGGTGTGTGTGAGTGCAGGTGACGCTGCAGTTTGCTCTGCATCCAACGCTGTCTGTAGGCATCTGCACGTGTCACTCATAGACTCTTTTTTTTTTTCTTTAGTGTAATTCTAGCTGCTCCATTCAATAGAAATTATAGTGTGATGCGCTTCCATCCGTATCCAATACATTGGTTGCAAACACTATAGAAGTAGACAAAGGAGTAGCCTTTCACAGATTGTGGACAGTTGTGTTTCAGTGTTCACTTCAGTCTGTGTTTTTTATTTTTTGAGTGCATATCACGCTCCAGTTACTTGTTCAAGCACTGCTGCTTGTACTCTGCTGAGCGTGTCTCAGTGCCTCATCCTTTTCATTTTTCTCCAATTGGTGCTTCTCCATTATATTTGAAAAAAATCTAATCTATTAGTGTGACGCACTTCCATCCGTATACAATACATTGGTTGCAAACACTATAGAAGTAGACAAAGGAGTAGCCTTTCACAGATTGTGGACAGTTGTGTTTCAGTGTTCACTGCAGTCTGTGTTTTTTTTTTTTTTGAGTGCACATCACGCTCCAGTTACTTGTTCAAGCACTGCTGCTTGTACTCTGCTGAGCGTGTCTCAGTGGCTCATCCTTTTCATTTATCTCCAATTGGTTCTGCTACATTCCATTTAAAATAAATCTAATCTATTAGTGTGACGCGCTTCCATCCGTATACAATACATTGGTTGCAAACACTATAGAAGTAGACAAAGGAGTAGCCTTTCCCAGATTGTGGACAGTTGTGTTTCAGTGTTCACTGCAGTCTGTGAGGTATTTTTTTTTTTTTTTTTTTTAAATGCAGATCACGCTCCATTTACTTCTTCAACCACCGCTGCGTGTACTCTGCTGAGTGTCTGTCACTGGCTCATCCTTGTCATTTTTCTAAAATTGGTGCTGCTTTATTCTATTTAAAATAATTCAAATCTATTACAGTGACGTGCTTCCATCCGTATACAATACATTGGTTGCAAACAATATAGAAGTACACAAACGGGCCTTTCACAGCTACTGAACATGTGTTTTTAATTTTTAACTAAAATATGTATTTTTTCAAATGACACAAATATAAGTAATGTTGAAGAGGAATAGTCCTACATCCATTGTTTGCACAATATTACAGGTGTACATCATGTCCCTTAATCAACAATGTATTATTATATTTACTTGTATGCTTTTATTTAAAAGCCAAGAACACAGAAGGATAACCTTCGCACTGCAGCTGTTGTCAAAGTTCAACCCACATTATGCACTTCCAACATTGCAGCATTTGAGGCATGATGTGAGTTGGATTTGTCAAAGTTATGGAGTGAGAAGGTTCACCATCAGTACCCTATAGCATAAGTATGCTTTTGTGTTAGCATTTGTGTTAGACATGTGGATATCTGCCATAATATGTCACAATTATTTAGTTACAGATTTGTTACCAACACTAATCATTGAATGGTTTTAAATTTGACGTTTCACTTGTTTACAGCTTAGAAATAAGGGTGTAGCCTGATATCTATGTGTAGCACTAGCCACTTTAACATGTCATGTTTTTTTCAACATGTGTAGCTAGGTAGCAGTAATTTTTGCCGGACACACAGCAGGGGAACAGCAGGCGTTACTGAACCCCACAAACACATCATCGATTGTTTTGATCTGTGCATCCAACACTTCTGAGCCCAGGGTCAAGGAGGGTGTAGCCTGAGGCCTAGTATGAGATGTTTGAACTTTAAATTGAACTTTAATTTGGAGTTAGCAGCATTAATTTTTGTCAGACACGCAGCAGGGGAACAGCAGGCGTTACTGAACCCCACTATCACTATAGCTTGTGTATTGGTCTGTGGACACGACACTTCTGAGCAGCAACTGGCAGTGTTGTAGCCCAGGGAGTATAGCTCAGGTGGTAGAAAGATGAACATAACAGGAGACATGGAAAACGTTGCCAACCAGTTAGTTAATCTGAAACCGGACAGGCAAATTCAGGCGAGATCCATGCCTAGTTTATTTTCAGAAAAGTAAGCCGTTCTACATTATCGGAGGATAGTCGCATGCAACGGTCTGTTAGTACACCACCTGCAGCAGTAAAGACGCGCTCCGATAATACACTGGCAGCAGGGCAAGCCAGCACCTCCAATGCATACTGGCTAAGCTCTGGCCATGTATCCAGCTTAGAGACACAAAACTTGAATGGGGAAGAGCCATCTGGGAGTACACTGAGAGGGCAAGACATGTAGTCTGTCACCATCTTACGGAAATGTTGCCTCCTGCTGACTGGAGCCGTCTCGGATGGTGTAGACATTGGTGGCGCTGCCACAAAACTTCGACACATTTGGAACATACTGTTCTTGCCCTGTGCAGAGGCGCTGCTTGTGCTCCCTCTTGTTGCAGAGCTGTCTCCACTGCCTCGACGCACAGAGCTGCTTTGTAAAGCAGTAGCAGCAGCAGTGCTCTCGGCTGGAATGGAGAACATTATGGATTGCACCAGTGTGTCTTGGTACTTCCGCATTTTACGCTCCCGGTTCAACGGTGTGATGAGGCTTTGTAAGTTGTCCCGGTAGCGAGGGTCTAGGAGGGTGTACACCCAATAATCAGACGTGGTGTGAATGTGTTCGATGCGGCGGTCGTTTCTCAGCCACTGCAGCATGAAATCAACCATGTGCTGCAGACTCCCAACTGGCCAAGAAACGTTGCCTGCTGTGCATCACCCCACCCTTGGTCTACATACTGACTAGAGCATTGTCTACCTCCCTCTGGAGCGATGTCTTCCTCCTCCATTGACTCCTCCTCATCCTCCTCACAAAGTCCTTCAAATACATATAAATTTACAAAATTTAAAACTCAAAATTTAAAAACTTTGTATCATAATTCTGTAACATCAGTTTATGGAAACACAATAGCATTACAAAAGGATAGACAAAAAATGTACATTATGTGCTTTGTAAATACATTAAAAGTTTGTAATGGTTATGAAAATATAGACAGCGACTCTGGAGGTTCAATTGTTGATACAGCATGGTACTTTGAAAGTCCTCCAGCCCTTTGTGAGGAACCACGTTGCGCTGACTGTCCAGAAGGTGATGGAATTTGTGACACCTCATCCTCCACCTCTTCCAAAACCTCATGCCTTAGTGCTTGCAGTGTTTTTTGAAGCAGGCAGATAAGGGGGACAGTCAGGCTGACTAGTGCATCATCTGCACTCGCCATCCGCGTTGACTCATCAAACGCACGCAAAACGTGGCAGATATCCTTCATAGAGTTATTCGCCACTCATTACACTGGCAGGGGCTGCCCATTCATTATAGGATCCAATTCTAATTACTGGTTCTCACCAACAAAGCTCTCCACAGCGCAGCACCCCCCTACATCTCCTCCCTTATTTATATTTATCGGCCTAACCGACTGCTGCACTCTGCAAACGACCTTCGACTAACCTCTGCACTAATCCGTACCTCCCACTCCCAACTCCAAGACTTCTCCCGCGCTGCGCCAATCCTCTGGAATGCTCTACCCCAAGAAATTAGGACTATCCGCAATTTGGATGGTTTCAGGCGCTCCCTCAAAACACATTTGTTCACAGTGGCCTATCACATTCACTAATCAAAGTCATTCTATGTGTAATTCTGTGTGTGTAGCCCATTCACTATCTCCATGCATCCCTCACTCCCTTAAAATGGCTGGACCATCATTGTAAAAACACCATTGTATATAAACACCTGTACTTTGTATCTCCCCCACCTCATTGTAGATTGTAAGCTTTCACCAGCAGGGGCGGCTGATTTTGCTTTAATTATTGTATTGTTAACGTTGTTACTTATGACTTGTGTTTTGAAACTGTTAAACTGTAAAGCACTGCGGAATATTATGGCGCTATATAAATAAATAATATTATTATTCTTATTATAGAGGCCCACTCAGTAGTGGTGAAGTGTGAACGGCGCAAATTGCGAGTTGACTGCGCCTGATGCAGCTGATACTCCATTACTGTTGGCTGCTGCTCACACAACCGCTCCAACATATGTAACGAGGAATTCCACCTGGTGGGTACGTCACATATGATGCGATGTTCATGAAGGTGAAATCTGCGTTGCAGAGCTGCAATCAGCGATCTGGCCATGCTGGAACGTCGCAAGTGAGCGCACTCTAGGCGGACCTTGTGCAGCAGTGCATCAAGATCCGGATAGTCCCTCAAAAAACTCTGCACGACCAAGTTGAGCACATATGACAGACATGGTATGTGAGTGAGGTTGCCAAGGCCCAGAGCTGACACCAGATTTCGGCCATTGTCACACACTACCAAGCCTGCCTGTAGATTCTCTTCCAAAAACCACACGTCGCTCTCCTGCTTTATGGCATTACAGAGCTCCTGCGCTGTGTGGCTAAGATTCCCCATGGAAATTAATTTCAGGACGGCCTGTTGACATTTGGACACGGCTGTGCTCATATCGGTCGCAACAGGTAAACGTTCACGGGTCCATGTGGAGGTAGACCGTGACGGCTCCTGCAGCGATGATTCTGAGGAACTGGAGTAGGAGGAGGAATCAATGTGTACAGACTTGATTCCTGCAATCCTTGGAGTTGGCAGAACACGTACAGCGCCACTCGCAAGATCAGTACCCGGCTGCACAACATTGACCCAATGGGCAGTGAGGGAAAGGTATTGTCCCTGGCCATGGGTGTTAGAACCCTCTTGTTAGGTTTTGTTTCAGTTTGCTGGTCACATGACCTTTTTTCCCTATTTAGTCTGGCTCCGCCCTTCTGGCTTTGCTTGACTTCATTGTATTATCTACTGTTAAGCTAGCCGGGTGCTTAGGTGCCTTAATCTGTCAGTTTTGCTTGATGTTAGGATCACAAAGTATTTATTTTTCTGTTTAATTATCCATGCTACAATTTATGTTAGGAGGTGTCCACCTTTTCTCCCAGTCCCTAGATCTTGTAGGGATTACTCCCTCGCAACTATAGGTCTTCGTTCACACTAGATGAGGACTTTAGCGGGTCTGGTCGCAGGATCAGGTTCCCCGTTGCATCGTAGGGATTCAGCTTAGTTGTATTGTAGGGACAGAATTCCCTTCTTTCCTTACTGGTTGTAGCAGATCATAACAATGGGTACTGGTCCACGCATCGGTGGTCAGGTGGACCTTGCTACTGAGGGCTTTTAGTAGCGCATGTTTAATTTTTCCCTCAACATGCTTTTGCAGACCAGGGACGGCTTGCCTGCTGAAATGAAATCGGCTTGGCACATTGTATTGTGGGACTGACAATGATATTCAGTTACGGAAACTGTCTGTCTCCACCAGCCTGAATCACAGCATTTCAAGGGACAGGAGTTTTGCAATGCCAGCATTCAGAGCCTGTGCTCGTGCATGGTTTGCGGAGTATGGCCGTCTTTTATCCCATGCCTGTGCTACCGATGGCTGTTTTGTGGCCTGGGAGTGTGAGGATGACAGGGAACTTGCTGCTGTGTGTGGAATAACAGTTTGTCTCTGGACAACAGTGGCCGAGGTTCTTCCATGGCGATCCTGTGAGGAAGCAGAACCAGCTGTGTGTGAGCTCGATGAAGAGGCTTCAACACAACCTGAAGATGTAGGTGCTGCTGTAGGTTGGCCTACATCTCCAGTGTGTCTTTGTAACTCAACTACGTGCTTTGTCCGCACATGTTTCCACATATTTGTGGTATTGAGGTGACTGACACTTTTAGCTATTTTTAATTTTTGATTACACAGCTTGCATTTCACATAGCAAATATCATGTGCAAGTGTGTGAAAAAAGGACCACGCAGTGCAAGTCCTGGGAGTGCACGTTTTGACTTTTGGAAGACAACTGCTCCGAACAGGTGCCAAACTGGAGGCTACAGGCAACCGAGTCTGCAGCCTAACTCTCCCTCCTGTTTGTACCGTTGGGGCAATGTCTTCCTCTATCTTCCTTCTATCACTAACCATTTCTCTAGGCCTCTCCCAGCTTTCAACCAAAGTACTGGTTCTCAGCCACAAAGCTATCCACAGTGCAGCACCCCTCCTACATCTCCTCCCTCATTTCTATCTATCGGCCTAACCGACTGCTGCGCTCTGCAAACGACTTTCGACTAACCTCTGCACTAATACGTACCTCCCACTCCCGACTCCAAGACTTCTCCTGCTCTACGCCAATCCTCTGGAATGCTGTACCCCAAGAAATTAGGACTATCCACAATTTGCATGGTTTCAGGCGCTCCCTCAAAACACATTTGTTCAGAGCGGCCTATCACATTCACTAATCAAAGTCATTCTATGTATTCTGTGTAACTGTGTGTGTGTCTCTAGCCCATTCACTATCTCCATCCCTCAGTCCCTTAAGATGGCTGGAACATCATTGTAAATGCACCATTGTATATAAAACACCTATACTTTGTATCTCCCCCATCTCATTGTACATTGTAAGCTGTCACGAGCAGGGGCGACTTATTTAGCTTAAATTATTGTATTGTTAACGTTGTTACTTATGACTTGTGTTCTGAAACTGCTAAACTGTAAAGCGCTGCGGAATATGATGGCGCTATATAAATAAATATTATTATTATTCCTCTGAGCTGCTCCCACCACCTTCCTGTTCCTCATGCCATGTTGGGTCTTGGACCTCATCATCTCCACTACCCTCTTCCAACACCTGCTGTTGGGTGGTCTGGCCAGCACCATGCTCAACAGAAACTGACACCTGGGTCTCATCATCATCAGATGCGTTCTGCGGTGTGCTGACCATCGGCACTGTCTCACCCGCCTCTTCAGATTCAGAGAGACACAGCTGTTGCGCATCACTGCATACTCCCTCTTCACATTACAGAATGCTGCTTGGCTGGGCCCCTGTTTGCAAGCCAATAGATTCTGAGAACAGAAGCAGACACTCAGCTGGCTCCTGTACAGAACTCTCTGACTGCCTGGGCAATTTGCCAGGCGGTGAAGAGACAGATGGTTGCCCAACAGTGCTGTGGTCCTGAGAGGAGGTGGAAGCAATTGAAGTCGATGCATTGGCTGACATCCAAACAACAACGGCTTCAATTTGTTCTTCCCGCAGCAGGGGGGTACTCCGAGCTCCTACAAAAGTGCGCATAAAGGAACGCTCACGGGGAAAACTGGTGGATGCTGTGTCACTGGGGGCCGCAGCAGCCACAGAATCCCCACGTCCTCTCCCTGAAGAAACTCCACGACCACGTGCCTTACTCCCTGCCTTCTTCATCTTGGTAGATTGATAAAGAAAGTCTGAAAAGTTATAAGGTCTAAGTGTGGTTATTCCGCAGAGACTGCAGTGAACACTGCACACAACTGTTCACTACCCAATGCGTCTCAGCAGGAAGGCAGTCTGTGCGTCAAAACAAAGGCACAAGCATACATCCATGTACCCTGTTTATAAGGCTATATAAAAAAAATTATGTAGTAGTGACGCACACTTTATTGAGGTACAGTATTACATCGCCATTCACCATCTGTGGCTATGCAGTCTCATCTATATATACCTTATCTATCTGTTGTCATGCTTCCAAGTCGACAGTCAGCCATAAATAGCAATTTTCACTATGCACTATGCACTTTTTAAAGGTTATGTTTGTTAATAAAAATGATTATTGCCACATATTATGAGTATTACATGATGGAAATTGTATAATTTTGTATAAAATATTTAGTGACATTATTCAGCAAATGGAACATTTTAGTAATATCACAGATAACTTGTAATGCTGATGATGTTTTGAAGTCAGACATTCATTGTCTATACAATAAAAATGGTGTACATACTGTTACTTATCCATCATTAATGGATTCAGATATGTACTTGTATGCTTTTATGTACAACCGTATAGCAGATTCCTTAACTAATTTATTTTGTGGTTTGCATTGCTGTTCAACATGTTAATGTATGTGTTTATGTTTGTCAATTCTTTATTTATCTAGATATTAGTTTAAATGAAATCATCATCTTATGGTAGTAAAGGTTATCTTTCTCTTGTTTGAAGTATAGACATTTAAAATTGACAGGTAACAAGGAAATTACTTGATCTAGTATTTAAACATCCTCCTTGACCCTGGGCTCCAACACCGCCAGTTGTTGCTCGGAAGTGCTGTTAGCACAGTCAACACTTGCTCCTGTGTTACTGGGGTTCAGTAACGTCAGCTGGTCCTCGGTTGTGCCATTGGCTCTTTTCCTTCTGCTGCCCCTCCGGGTTCCAGTACCGTCAGCTGGTTCTCCGCAGTGCCTTTGGCCTAGGTGCCTCCATCTCGGTATCCGAGTTCCAGCAACGTCTGCTGGTCCTTGGTAGTGCTTTGGAGCACAGGTACCTCCTGCTTAGTAACCGTGTCCCAGTAACGTCAGCTGGTCCTCGGTTGTGCCATTGGCTCTTTTCCTTCTGCTGCCCCTCTGGGTTCCAGTACCGTCAGCTGGTTCTCCGCAGTGCCTTTGGCCTAGGTGCCTCCATCTCGGTATCCGAGTTCCAGCAACGTCTGCTGGTCCTTGGTAGTGCTTTGGAGCACAGGTACCTCCTGCTTAGTAACCGTGTCCCAGTAACGTCAGCTGGTCCTCGGTTGTGCCATTGGCTCTTTTCCTTCTGCTGCCCCTCCGGGTTCCAGTACCGTCAGCTGGTTCTCCGCAGTGCCTTTGGCCTAGGTGCCTCCATCTCGGTATCCGAGTTCCAGCAACGTCTGCTGGTCCTTGGTAGTGCTTTGGAGCACAGGTACCTCCTGCTTAGTAACCGTGTCCCAGTAACATCAGCTGGTACAAGATTGTGCTACAAATACAAGATACGGAACAAGAGACACAAGAACAATAAGCAGAAGATCTAAAAGCAGAAGAACATGAAGTATAAGACCAAAATGAAGAGCAAAATATATGCTCTAAATTCTAAGCAGAAGAAGACTAAGCAGTGTATGGGGGTGAGTCCGTTCCTCCTCGTGGTGCCCCTGGAAAATGCCTGCTGCTGCAGGCTAAACTGAACACGGACAAATACTGTTGTAATTTAAATCTTTTGTGACAGCAAGAACGGAAGGATGAAAAATTCATACTTTGACAGATTACAAGTACAGGATTCTCTGTCACAAATAAGAATATGATGAAGAAGATGAAGCAGAATATGAATAAGAATAATAGTTTAATAAGAAGAATATGAGTAATGTTAACAAAGATGAATAGCAAGAAGTTTAAGAAGAAGATAAAGAAGGTGAAGATGAAGAATAATTTGATGAAAAAGATGATGCTGCAGAAGATTATGAAGGAGAAAGTGTGTGAAAAGTTAAAAAGGTGAAGATGAAGAGCATGGAAGTTGTGTAATATACATATTTGCCAAAATAGAAAAAACGTTAACAACATTGTCAATTTCTTCGTCAATCCGAACATCTTTAAAAAAAAAAATATTTATGCTATTCCATTTGATTGGGTTAAACATCTATGCCTTTAATGTCTCCTCAACCTTCCCCAATACATTCTACATTACTCTTTCTTGTTTTCCTTCATGTACAATTAACCAACAAGGCAAGAATGGGGTTTTTTTAATTTCGATATTTTGTTCCCATAGACTTACATGGGACTTCCGGTATCGGTATCGGGTATCGCCGATATTTTAATGTTATCGGCGATACCATTCCGATTCCGATACTTTTGGATATCGGAAAGTATCGCTCAACTCTACATAGGACCGAAATTCAATTTCTGGGGTATGTACTGTCTACACAAGGAATTAGTATGGATGGAAGCAAAACCCAAGCCATCAAGGATTGGCCAAGTCCTAGAAATGTGAAGGAGGTACAGCGCTTCATCGGGTTTGCCAACTTCTATAGACGTTTCATTAGACATTTCTCTGAGGTAGTGTCACCTATCACCCAACTTACCCGGAAAGAGTCTAGGTTCTCCTGGACTCCCCAAGCCCAGGAAGCATTTTCCCGTCTAAAAGATAAATTTACCACTGCACCTATCCTAGTACATCCCAACCCCGAGCTTGCCTTCATAATAGAGGTGGATGCTTCAGACTGTGCCGTTGGAGCTATATTCTCTCAGAGAACAGGTGAGAAGAATGTCTTGCATCCCTGTGCCTTCTTTTCCCAGCAGTTGTCTTCGGCTGAGAGGAACTACGATGTGGGCAATAGAGAGTTGTTGGCCATTATTGCCGCCTTCAAAGAATGGAGACACCTTCTTCAGGGAACTGCACAGCAAATAGTCATCCTGACAGATCATCGTAACCTTGAGTTTATCAGGTCGGCTAAGTGCCTGACTCCTCGCCAGGCTCGCTGGAATCTTTTCTTAAACCAATTTAATTTTATCATTTCTTATAGACCAGGATCGCGCAATGGAAAGGCTGATGCACTCTCTAGGATTTACTCAGCAGAGACACGTCCAATTACTCCTCCTAAGACTATTCTTCCTGACTCTAGATTCCTAGGAGTAATTCATAATCAAGACCTACTTAAGGACATCAAGGAAGCATACCATGCGGATTCCTTTTTGGCACAACCCCCAAGGGACGTAAGTCTTGTCTTTAAGAATGGTGTGTGGATTCAGGGACAATGCCTGTATATTCCTGAAACAGTCAGATTGAGAGTATTGCAACTCATTCACGATTCCAAGATAGCTGGGCATAGAGGAATTCTAAAGACACAGGAATTTCTCTCTCGTTTCTTTTGGTGGCCCACTTGCAGGAAGGATGTTTTAAACTATGTCACTTCATGTGAAGTCTGTGCAAGATGCAAAACACCTCGCTCCTCACCAACTGGTCTGTTACAGCCTCTTCCCACCCCGTCCCGCCCGTGGGGATCCATTTATATGGACTTCATTGTGGAGTTACCAACCTCTCAAGGGAAGAACACCATTCTAGTGGTGGTTGACCGTCTAACAAAGGCAGCTCATTTTATCCCTTGTGTTGGCTTACCCACTGCAAAACAGACATCAGATTTGATGATTAAAGATGTGTTTCGCTTACATGGAGTACCGGATGAGGTTATTTCGGATCGAGGGGTGCAATTCACTTCTAGGTTTTGGCAAAATTTCTGTGCAGCATTGGACATTAAAGTAAACCTTTCTTCTGCTTTTCATCCCCAGACTAATGGACAGACCGAACGAACCAATCAAACCCTGGAGCAGTATCTCCGCTGCTTTATCTGCCACCTACAGGATGATTGGGTGGATCTACTTCCATTAGCTGAGTTCTCGTATAACAACTCTCAGAGTGCCTCCACTAAACAGTCTCCTTTTTACTCTAATCTAGGTTATCATCCTAACATTCTACCACGATTTCCCATAGAAACGCCTTTACCAGCAGTGGCTGAAAGAATCACGTCTTTACAGAAGAATATGGATCTTCTAAAGGAGAATCTGGAATCGGCTCAGGAAAGGTACAAGAAAGCAGCAGATAAATTTCGTAAACCTGCACCAGCTTTCAAGGTAGGAGACTTGGTCTGGCTGTCAACCAGAAATCTTAAGTTAAGGATTCCATCGTCTAAGTTGGGACATAAGTACATTGGACCCTATAAAATCAGTAAAATTATAAGTGCCGTTGCTTGTCGTCTTCAACTGCCCAGAACTATGAGAATTCACCCTGTCTTTCATGTATCCCTACTAAAGGCTGCGACACCCAATACGTTTCCTGGACGTTCTTCTCCTTGCCCTGACCCAGTGCTAGTCGATGGTCAGGAAGAATTTGTGGTGGAAAGGATTTTAGATTCCAGGTTGTATAGAAATCAGTTACAATATCTGATTAAATGGCAGGGCTACCCAGTGGAGGACAACTCATGGGAACCAGTCAATAACGTTAATGCTCCTCGCTTGCTCCGTCAGTTTCATCAGAGGTACCCACACAAGCCTGGCCTGAGGTCATCCGGAGGTTGTCCCTAAGGGGGGAGTAATGTAAGGTTCTGTGTACATGTTCCTGAAACTCAGTTTGTTCGTCAGCCATTTTACTTTATGTCTTGCTGCAGCTATCTTGCCCTCAGTCAAAATGGAGTTTCCAGCTTGCATGTCCCCGCCCTGATTCTCTCCTTTTGCTTCTTAAGCAGCCACAGCTGAGCAATCAGTGCTTCAGAAACTAGCCTGCAGTGAACCTGTGACCTGACTCCTAAAGCCTTGGACCTTGTACTCCAGCTATTCCTACTGAGGAACTCTGAAGCACTTGTGGACTCTGAACCCTGCTCTTTGAAAGACCCACGTTTGCATGGACTTACGGTAACAGAGAAGAAGATCCTGAACCTGTTGTGGAGAGTGATTGCTGAGCTTAGATTACTCTGGCCTGCTGTGTCTCCTGCTTCTGTGTCTGCAAACTGTGTGACTATTTTTGCCAACTTGTATGAAGTAATACAAGACTTTCTATATCAAACCTGTGTCTCATGTATTTTCATCGCACCCAAGCACAAGACGCTATATGAACTGTACTACATACATTACAGTTGGAAGGCAACTTCCATCCTGTTGGTGTTACGGGGAACGGGTGCACACCTTCTGTCTGCGGCCAACACACTGCTTCTTCCTGCCTGTTGGAGTGATATGCCTCCTTCCCCATATGTGCTGCTGTCCTCGCTCTGCATGTCCTCCTGCCAGGTTGTGTCAGTCACTGTCATCCACCACCTCATTTTCCACATCCGCACCCTGCTCCTCCTCCTGACTTTCCGGCATCGTCTACCTCTTGTGACCGTGGCTGCTCAAAGATTTGTGCATCGCTACATGGAATATCATCTTGCCCCGCTTCAAGTGGAGCGGGCGAGAGGCATGAATCTCCAAATGTAAAACTGAACAGCTCTTCGGAGTGTCCTAGTATGGGATCAGTTGTCTCAGGTCACTCGGCATGGTAGGATGAAGGAGGATCATGGTGAGTAATATCCGGCCCACACTCATGGCTACTTAGACTGGACTGTGTGGAAGATATGGTGGTGGTGGTGGCTAAGTGACTGGAAGCATTATCCGCTATCCAACCAACAACCGTTTCACATTGCTCTGGCTTCAATAGTGGTGTGCTGCGTTTGCCTAGAAACTGGGACATGAAGGTCGTGCGCGAAGATGTGGTTCTTTGCTGTGGCCCACTTTCAGCTTGGCCACCGCCTTGTAATCTGCATGCACCATCAGCATCACGTCCACTTCCCCATCCCTTGCCCCTTGCGTTGCCCATTTTAAATGGACTACTGAAATATTTGAAAAGCTCAATACAAATGGATTTATTTGGAGAAAAATTACATGTGATCAGTATGCCTGCAAAGCAAAGATTTTTCCACGACACATACACCAGGCCTCAGCCTGAGATAACAGACTGTATTAATTTTTTTTAGGTTTTGTGTTAATTTTTGAAAACACAAAATAAAGAGTAGAACAATGCTAGCAGACAGAACTATGCAACGTATGGCTGCGAAGCAAAGATTTTTACACCACAAATACACCAGGCCTCTGCCTGAGATAACAGTCTGTATTAATTTTCTTTGTTACTTTTTGAAAACAATAAAAAATGAGTAGATCAAGGCTAGAAGACAGAACTATGCAACGTATGCCTGTGAAGAAAAGATTTTTCCACCACAGATACCCCAGGTCTCAGCCTGAGATAACAGACTGTATAAATTTTTTTTGGCTATGTTTTTTGTTACTTTTTGAA
>JARQOD010000003.1:559659485-559713203 GCA_033576555.1 Oophaga sylvatica
AACAATAAAAAATGAGTACAACAAGGCTAGCAGTGTTAGGGGTCGAGTTCCCGCTTCTGCACAAGGGGAATCTCGAGCCGTCCCTGCTGCGGTCTCCCATCCGTCTCCGGCCACAGTGGACTCTGCTCAGCTTAGACGTCGGTCACAGCGTCTCGCCCAGTCTAACATTGTGCAGAGGATTACTGCTGCTCCTCCAGGCTCTGCTATTGTAGCCAGTACTGGTTAGCGGCGAGCAGACGTCTTTAGGACAAAGTCCTTGCATTCCCCTTCTGAGCATGCCCAGAGTAAGATCTCTCATTGGAGATCAGGGGTCACATGCTCAGGTACTGCAACAGCTCCTATTGGTCCGGCAGGAAGGTCCTGAAATCACTTGTGTTCTGGAGCAGTTTCCTATTGGTCCTTATCTGGCAGGTCCTGTAGTTGCTACTATAAGAGGGTGGCATGGTCGTGCCGCCATGCGCTAGTATCAATCACATTATGTGCTTTGCGCCAGGGTGATCTTGCACGCATGTGTTAGGGCTCGGCTGAAATAAGCCTCTAGAATACCGGCACCTCCGGTGAGGAGATTGTATGCACGTGTTTAGGGCTCGGCTGAAATAAGCCCCTAGAATACCGGCTTCTCCGGTGAGGAGATTGTCTGATTGCGTTGCTGATTACGTTACTACGGACTGCTGTCCGCACAGCAGTTGTCTGTGCATACCTGTGGAGTTAACAGGACACAGTCCATACTTCTGCGTTTCTACCTTAGCGACTCTGTGGCGTAACAGAGTTCGCTTATACCGCCATATAGGGCCACAGTGTCCATAGTTGCGACCCTGTGAAGTAAAAGAGTTCGCCATACCGCCATCCTACTAGCAGCAGGCTCTGCCTGCACGGTGGACCCCGGGCTGCGAACGCACTTATTATTTATATTTATTTTGTGCGTTCCGCCAGTCCTAACATAATAATAGCGCCAGGGTCTGGCTATTAAAATGGCGGACGATCAGCGTCTACTGCAGGACATCCAGCAGCTGGAGTGTAGGCTGGCGGCTCTTGAGCGCACAACCTCAGCTGTGGATGTTACCGCAGTCGCTGTTCAGGCTGCTAGCGTGGCTGCAGCCAGTGTGTCCACTGCCACCTCTGTCCCCACATTATCCCACCTCCAGACAAGTTTGCTGGTGACAGCAAGCAATGTCGGGGATTCGTGAGTCAGTGCTCTATACAACTCAAGCTTCTGGCTGCACGTTTCCCCACGGATCGGGCACAAGTGGGCTTTGTAATATCTCTTCTGTCGGGCAGAGCGTTGGAGTGGGCCACCCCGCTGTGGGAGCGTGACGACCGTGTGGTGCGGAGTGCTCCTCGTTTTCTGGAGGCTCTAAAAAAGGTCTTTCTAGGACCTCAGGTCACCCACGATGCCGCGCTCCAACTCCTGGCAAGTTCACAGGGTTCGTCCTTGGTCAGCTGTTTTGCTGTCCAATTTCGGACTCTGTCCTCGGAGTTGGACTGGCCAGATAACGTCCTCATTCCCGTGTTTTGGAGAGGACTAGCGGGCTATGTGAAAGACGCCTTGGCTACCAGTGAGATTCCCGCCACACTGGAGAAGCTTATCGCCATATCTATCCGCATCGACCTCCGTTTTCATGAGCGGAGGTTGGAGCGGTCCCAGTGTAGGCAGAGGTTCCGGCTGGCTCCCACCTTCGCCAGAACTCTGGAATCTTTCAGTCAGGCGCCCGACTCCCATGAGTCCATGGAGGTTTCTCGAGCAGGACCTAAGTCCCGGGCCGCTCGAGTACCCGTGGTCTGTAACATCTGCCAGCAGTTAGGACATTATGCCAACAAATGTCCACAGCGGTCGGGAAAACAGTCGCATCTAGTGATCTTGGGAGGAGGTTCACTAGACACTGCGGCATTTTCCACCAAGTTGTCCTTTAAGGGGACAATTACTGTAGGTCCATCCACTCTCACCGCCGAGCTCTGTGTGGATTCTGGAGCCGAGGGGAATTTCATGTCCTCTGCCTTTGCTCTCCGTCACACTATACCTCTGATGATGTTCGCCAAACCGGTGACTGTGCGTGTAGTGAATGGATCGACTCTGCCCTCACAAATCACCCACCAGACTATCCCTCTCATGTTGTCCATGTCCCCTTCCCATCAGGAGAGTATTTCCTTTCTTGTCCTGCCCGAGGGAATAGACGAGGTGTTGCTGGGAGTACCTTGGCTCCGTCACCACTCTCCCCATATGGAGTGGTCCTCTGGGAGGTGTAGGGATTCGCTCTGGTAGGCCGAGACCGGGCACACAGTAATGAGGCAACACACAGGCATTAAGTCCAAAAATAACGGTTTACTGTCTCTTTAAGACCAGGTAACAACAACATGACAAAACATAAATGCATTCCATCTTTGCAAACTACTGGTCCCAGACTCACCCTTGCATGGGACGGGCTTGACTAAGCGGCTGCAAGCCAGCAGGGACCGCCAGGTGCCTTCCCGGGTGATCTGGACTCGCTTCCAGTGCTCACTGACACATTGTAACAGAAAGTCACTTCCAGGCTAACTCCAGCCAAACTCCTCAATAGAACCGCCTGGTTCTCAGTGTGGGACCGTCACAGGCTCCGCACACACATGTGTCCTGTCTGGGTGCTATTCAGGACCCCAGTCCAAAACCCCGGCCACCAAGTTCCAAGTCTCACCACGTGCTTCCAGGAATACGATCCAACACCGACAGACCTTCCAGAAACCTTCCAGGCAGCCCTGTGCAGGACACACTCTCCACTTGTCTCAGCCAGACTCCCTTGAGACACTTCCCAGTCTCAGACAGATGTCATGTGTGCATTGCCACGAAGATCGTCGCGGTTGCACATTTTGACTTCTCACAGCTGAGCTGCTGTTTCTTTGTGTTTGGCAGCTAGGGAGTTAATTCTGTCTGTGCTCGGTGCTGGGACTGGGTGCAGTTTCTCCCGGCTGCAATTGATTATTTGTTGATTGGTTTCCTTTAAATTCCTGGTTGTCTGCTTGGGGAGTTGCCAGTGAAACCTTCATGCAGACCACAGATAGGAATGAATCTGTATAGACTTTAGTTGTGAGCTCCTTAGTTGTTCTAAGCTCAACTTGGTTAGAGTTTATTTCCCAGACCATTTATGTTCCTTTGGTGTTTGAGTGTGTATGCAAGCGAGTGTTATCCTGTCTGTCTTATATGTCTAATCTGTGTATTTAGCTGAGATCAGCCCATATCCCTTTGGTGGTAGTCAGGATCCTTCTTAGGACTGATTACAGGGTTCAGGGTCTGATAGGAGACAGGGTTAGGTTGGAGACTTGGACCTCTGAACCATTATCAGTACCTCCAAGGTGAGGGATTAGTTAGGACCCCAGTTTAGGGTCAGGTTAGATCCCGGTCCACCTCTTTCCTGTTTCAGCTCATCAAGTCCTCAAGATTAACCCTGAGTTCAGCAGATATCGTGTCAGGTAAATCTATTCTATACTTACATGCTGATGTTGCTATACTAGTTGTTGTATAGAGTGTTGTTCCTGTATTATTAGTTTACTGACATTGTATACATATCATTAGACAGCGTGACATTTTCACTGGCCATAAAAATTATCTCCAGTTACCATGGATCCAGTAGCCCAGCTGGCTCTGCAGTTGCAGGGATTATCCATGGAGCTGACGGACATTAAGTCCAAAGTTTTGTCTCCCCTGGAGCAAACCAGAGTTGAACCTAAAGTAGCTCTCCCGGACAGGTTCACTGGTGGGCGAGACAAATTTTTCACCTTCCGGGAGGCATGTAAATTGTATTTTCGGCTTCGGCCTCGATCATCAGGGAGTGAGGAGCAGAGAGTGGGAATTGTTATCTCACTTCTGCAAGGGGACCCTCAATCCTGGGCATTTTCCCTTCCTCCGGGATCCCCGGCTCTACTGTCTGTAGATCAATTTTTTACTGCCCTGGGATTGGTATATGATGACCCAGATCGGGTCTCTCTTGCTGAGACAAAATTACGTAAGATACAGCAGGGAGATCGTCCGGCAGAGGAATTTGCTTCTGAGTTTCGTAGATGGGCCACAGATACTCAGTGGAATGACCCAGCTCTTAGGAGCCAGTTTTGTCATTGGCTTTCTGATAAATTAAAAGACGTTTTGGCTCAGTATGAGTCTCCTCCTTCTCTGGAGGCTGCTATGGCCTTAGCTATCCGTACTGATAGACGGCTTCGGGAGAGGGGTGAGGTAACCCCACTCCCTGTTGTTTCTCCACCTACCACTAAAGTCCCTTATGTTGAGGTTCACCTTGTCTGTTCGGATGAGCCTATGCAGTTGGGAGGGACATCATTTCGTAGGAGGGGATTGGCGGTACGCCGCAGGACTAGAAGATGTTTTTTCTGCGGGAAAGAGGGACATTTTGTTGGAGAATGTCCATCCCGTGCCTTGTTGAGCCAAAAGTCGCCGGAAAACTGTTAATCCCAGGTTGTGTGGTGGACGACAACCTGTAAGTATGTATTTCATCCGCCAGTTCTTCTCAGTTCCTTGTACCAGTGGAGGTGGTAGTTGGTACGAGAGTGGAGAGATTGTCTGTTCTTCTTGATAGTGGTTCCGGGCTAATTTGGTTGACGCTCAGTTTGCTCAGGCTCAAGGTATGCATCTGAGTGTATTGGTCAAACCGATCCCTATATTCTCCATTAACGCCAGGCCTCTCGGCCAAGGTAGCTTTGTTCATGAGATTCATAACATTGACCTTCGGGTAGGGGCAATACATAGGGAACAATTATCTTGTTATGTGTTGGAGGGTCTACCTACTCCCATTGTGTTGGGACTTCCTTGGTTGGTTAAACATAACCCTGTGATTAATTGGCAGTCCAGAGAAATAAGCCAATGGGGTGAGTTTTGCAAAAGCAACTGCATGAACACAGTCATCAGTGCGGTCGTGCCTAGTACATTGCCTCCTTTTTTGGAGGATTTTGGGGATGTTTTCTCTGAGGAGGGGTGTCAGGAGTTGCCTCCTCATCGCGTGTATGACTGCTCTATTAATCTCCTTCCTGATGCTAAGTTGCCTAAAGCTAGGTTGTATAATCTTTCTGGTCCTGAGAGGCAGGCTATGAAAGATTATATTTCTGAAAGTCTGGCCAAAGGGCATATTAGACCTTCATCTTCCCCAGTAGCCGCGGGGTTCTTCTTTGTGAAGAAGAAAGATGGAGGCCTACGCCCTTGCTTGGATTTCCGCGAACTTAATCGGATTACTGTTCGAGATCCGTATCCACTCCCTCTTATTCCTGATCTCTTCAATCAAATTGTTGGCGCCAAATGGTTTTCTAAATTGGATCTCAGGGGGGCGTATAATCTGATTAGGATAAAAGAGGGGGATGAGTGGAAAACGGCGTTTAACACGCCGGAGGGACATTATGAGAACCTAGTCATGCCTTTTGGTCTGACTACTGCACCAGCAGTATTCCAACATTTTGTTAATGACATTTTTCGTCACCTTGTGGGGCTGTTTGTGGTTGTATATTTGGACGACATTTTAATTTACTCGCCAGATCTTGTGTCTCATCAGGAGCATGTGAGACAGGTGTTGCAGATCTTGCGAGACAATAAACTATACGCCAAACTGGAGAAGTGTGTATTTGCCGTACAGGAACTTCAGTTTTTGGGTTTTTTGGTGTCAGCCTCCGGTTTCCGTATGGACCCTGAAAAGGTGAGAGCAGTGCTTGAATGGGATCAGCCAGGGGATCTTAAGGCTCTGCAGCGTTTTTTGGGGTTTGCTAACTACTACCGGAAATTTATTTGTAATTTCTCATCTGTCGTCAAACCTCTCACTGACATGACAAGAAAAGGGACGGATTTTTCTAAATGGTCGGACAAAGCTTGCCAAGCCTTTTCCTCTTTGAAGAAATGTTTTGCTTCGGCACCCGTTCTCATCCAACCAGATGCATCTCAGCCGTTCATTGTGGAGGTGGATGCGTCTGACGTAGGGGTGGGTGCTATATTGTCCCAGGGTCCGTCCCCTGGTAAATGGCATCCGTGTGCTTTCTTTTCTAAGAAATTGTCGTCCGCCGAAAGGAATTATGATATCGGCAATAGGGAACTTTTGGCCATTAAGTTAGCTTTTGAAGAATGGCGTCACTTTTTGGAGGGGGCAGTCCACCCGGTTACCGTTATTACTGATCACAAGAACCTGTTGTATTTGGAATCCGCTAAGCGTCTGAATTCCAGACAAGCTCGATGGTCGTTGTTTTTTACCAGGTTTAATTTTGTCGTCACTTATCGCCCGGGGTCTAAGAATGTAAAGGCTGATGCCTTGTCTCGCAGTTTCCCAGGGGCCAGGAAAACGGATGACCCGAGTCCTATCCTTCAGGAGGGGGTGGTAGTGTCGGCTGTATTTTCTGAGCTTGAGGAGGAGGTGTTAGAGGCTCAGGGGGACGCCCCTGCAGGACCTCCAGGGAGACTGTTTGTCCCAAATCTGTTGAGACAAAAGGTTATTGAGGCACATCATAATTCTGCTCTAGCAGGACATCCAGGGAGTAAGGCTACTTTAGATCTGCTTTCTCGCCGGTTTTGGTGGCCTAATGCTAATAAAGATGTTATAACTTTTGTCGCGTCATGTGGGGTGTGTGCTCGCTCTAAAACCCCTCATACCCGTCCGTCTGGGACCCTTTTACCCTTGAAACTTCCGGAGCGTCCATGGACTCATTTATCTATGGACTTCATTACGGACCTTCCTCCGTCGTCAGGGAATACTGTCATACTGGTGGTTGTTGACAGGTTCAGTAAGATGGCACATTTCGTTGCTCTTCCTGCACTCCCTAATGCTAAAACTCTGGCGCAGGTGTTCATTAGGGAGATCGTTAGACTTCATGGGTTGCCTTCTGATGTGGTGTCAGATAGGGGGTCTCAGTTTGTGTCCAAATTTTGGAGGGCATTTTGTTTACGTCGGGGGATGCAATTGTCATTTTCCTCGGCTTTTCATCCGCAGACCAATGGTCAGACAGAGCGTCTGAATCAGAGCTTAGAGACATATCTCCGGTGTTTTGTCTCAGAGAACCAAGAGGACTGGTCTTCTTTCTTGCCTCTGGCAGAGTTCGCTCTTAACAACAGGCGGAGCGAGTCCACTGGTAAGTCCCCGTTTTTTGGGGCATATGGTTTCCATCCCCAGTTTTGTACTTTCAATGGGGGGGGCCCTTCTGGGTTCCTGAGGAGGAGCGTTTCTCGTCGTCACTTGCTTCTGTGTGGAGAGGTGTATTGAATAATCTGAGTGCGATGAGGAACTGTTACAAACGTATGGCTGATAGGAGGAGAGTTTCTGGTCCAGATCTGAATGTGAACGATCTGGTATGGTTGTCTACCAGGAATATAAAACTTAAAGTGCCCTCCTGGAAACTGGGTCCCAGATTCATCGGGCCGTACAGGATCAGTTCCATAATTAATCCTGTGGCATTTCGTCTGGACCTCCCTCCTACGTTTAAAATTCATAATGTGTTCCACAAGTCATTACTTAAAAGGTATGTGGCACCAGTCATACCGTCACCTCTACCTCCTCCTCCTGTGTTGGTCAATGGTAACTTGGAATTTCAAGTATCAAAGATCATTGACTCACGTCTGAATCGCCGGTCCCTTCAGTACTTGGTGCATTGGAAGGGGTATGGTCCAGAGGAGAGGACGTGGGTCCCTGCGTCTGATGTGAACGCAGATCGTTTGGTTCGGACCTTCCACAGAACTCACCCGGGCAGGCCTGGCCCTGAGGGTCCGGAGGCCCCTCGTAGAAGGGGGGGTACTGTCATGTGTGCATTGCCACGAAGATCGTCGCGGTTGCACATTTTGACTTCTCACAGCTGAGCTGCTGTTTCTTTGTGTTTGGCAGCTAGGGAGTTAATTCTGTCTGTGCTCGGTGCTGGGACTGGGTGCAGTTTCTCCCGGCTGCAATTAATTTTTGTTGATTGGTTTCCTTTAAATTCCTGGTTGTCTGCTTGGGGAGTTGCCAGTGAAACCTTCATGCAGACCACAGATAGGAATGAATCTGTATAGACTTTAGTTGTGAGCTCCTTAGTTGTTCTAAGCTCAACTTGGTTAGAGTTTATTTCCCAGACCATTTATGTTCCTTTGGTGTTTGAGTGTGTATGCAAGCGAGTGTTATCCTGTCTGTCTTATATGTCTAATCTGTGTATTTAGCTGAGATCAGCCCATATCCCTTTGGTGGTAGTCAGGATCCTTCTTAGGACTGATTACAGGGTTCAGGGTCTGATAGGAGACAGGGTTAGGTTGGAGACTTGGACCTCTGAACCATTATCAGTACCTCCAAGGTGAGGGATTAGTTAGGACCCCAGTTTAGGGTCAGGTTAGATCCCGGTCCACCTCTTTCCTGTTTCAGCTCATCAAGTCCTCAAGATTAACCCTGAGTTCAGCAGATATCGTGTCAGATAAATCTATTCTATACTTACATGCTGATGTTGCTATACTAGTTGTTGTATAGAGTGTTGTTCCTGTATTAATAGTTTACTGACATTGTATACATATCATTAGACAGCGTGACAACAGAATCCCTTGAGACAGACTACAGAGACACTTCCCAGTCTCCCACGATCTCAACTCCATGTGCCCAGCACTGCCTTTCATACCTGTAGCCACTCCCCAAGCCAAGGCATGAAGCACATGGTCTGGTCACATGTTCATGACCTCATCACAGGTCCTTCACCACATACAATCACCAGTATGTACCATTCATTCTCCCACCACCAGTGGGCGGTGTATGTGTTGTTAGCATGTCCCACCCAGCTCACAAGCTAACCCTGTAGGTTCACCCTTAACAAGAATCAGAACTCTTATGGGACTATAAGTCCCAGAACAACTTTACTGACCTACAGCACAGAATAGCTCTGCGACACATACTTTCCGTTTAACCCCATACCAGGGACTGGTTTCCCATCTCTCTCATGCCTCCAGGCATAATTTGAGCAACTTATACAGCGCCCCCTAGGTGCCACATTAGTCATTATACCACAGAGGATACTGGGTTGGAGTGATTCATGTGGAGGCAGGTGTGTCAGGGAGTGCGTTCAGGTCACAACCACAGAGATACCTGTAGATCTCACTTCTCTCCCCCAGTGTTATTGGTCATACGCAGACGTTTTCTCCAAGAAGGCGGCAGAGACTCTTCCGCCTCATCGCCCCTACAACTGTCTTATTGATCTCTTGCCTGGAGCAGAACCTCCTCGGGGAAGAGTCTATCCCCTCTCGCTTCCTGAGACGGAGGCCATGTCCCAGTATATTCAGGAGAATCTGGCAAGAGGGTTCATTAGGAAGTCGGTGTCACCAGCAGGGGCGGGGTTCTGCTTCGTGCAAAAGAAGAACGGAGAATTACATCCATGTATTGACTACAGGGGTCTTAACGCCATCACCGTCAAGAATAAGTACCCGTTGCCCCTAATCTCTGAGCTCTTTGATAAGCTCCGAGGAGCAAGGGTATTTACCAAGCTAGATCTACGTGGTGCCTATAACCTAATTCGCAACCGTGAGGGGGACGAGTGGAAGACAGCTTTTAATACCAGGGATGGGCATTATGAATACCTGGTGATGCCCTTCGGACTCTGTAATGCTCCCGCTGTTTTCCAAGACTTTGTTAATGACATCTTCCGGGATATGCTTTCCACCTCTGTAGTAGTCTATCTGGATGATATTCTCATCTTTTTACCAGATATAGACTCTCACTGGAGGGATGTCAACAAAGTCTTCGACCTCTTACGGGCAAACTCCCTCTATGCCAAGCTTGAGAAATGTGTGTTTGAGCAGGAGTCCTTACCTTTCCTGGGCTATATCATCTCCGCCCAGGGATTGGCTATGGATCCTGCCAAACTACAGGCTGTAATGGACTGGCAAGAACCCCATTCTCTTAAAGCGGTACAGCGCTTTATGGGGTTCATTAATTATCGTCAGTTCATCCCACATTTCTCAACTTTGGTAGCTACCTTGGTAGCCCTCACCAAGAAGGGAGCAAATCCCAAGTTGTGGTCTGAGGCGGTCTCCAAGGCGTTCTCTTCCATCAAGTCGCATTTTGCCAGTGCTCCCATATTACATCGCCCTGATGTTGATAAGCCGTTTATTTTAGAGGTGGACACCTCTTCTGTTGGTGCTGGAGTAGTCCTTTATCAAAAGGATGCTCAAGGTCAGAAGCATCCCTGCTTCTTCTTTTCTAAGACCTTTACACCAGCCGAGAGGAATTATTCCATCGGGGACAGGGAGTTGCTGGCTATGAAGTTGGCCTTCTCTGAGTGGAGACATCTTCTGGAGGGGGCTCGATTTCCCTTCCAAGTCTTCACCGACCACAAGAACTTGGTATATTTGCAAACGGCTCAGCGGCTAAATTCTCGCCAGGCCAGATGGTCCCTATTCTTCTCTCGGTTTCACTTCACCCTCCATTTTCTCTCCGGTGAGAAGAATGTTCGGGCAGACGCTCTCTCTCGCTCCTTAGTGTCATCAGAGGAGGAGGATGAGGAGCCTCGGCTTATTGTCCCCGAAGAGAGCCTGAGAACTGTAGCCCCGGTTTCGCTAGAGTCTGTGCCTCCGGGCAAGACTTTTGTGCCCACTAATTTGCGACCGGAGGTACTCTCTTGGGCACACTCGTCCAGGGTGGGTGGACATTTTGCGGCAAAGAGGACAACAGAATTATTGGCGAGGACATACTGGTGGCCACATATGGCCCATGACGTCAGGGAGTATGTTCAGGCTTGTGTCTCCTGCGCCTGGAACAAGTCCCCTCGACAATGGCCAGCTGGGTTACTTTTTCCTTTGCCGGTGGCAGACAGGCCCTAGGAGATGGTAGGGATGGACTTTGTGGTGGGCTTACCCAAGTCTCGGGGTTGCACTATCATTTGGGTGATCACCGACCACTTCTCCAAAATGGTGCACTTAGTGCCGCTACCCCGGTTACCTTCTGCACGGGCCTTGGCAGCATTATTTATTAGACACATCTTCCATATACACGGTATGCCAGACAAGATTGTCAGCGATCGAGGTCCCCAATTTGCATCTCGGTTCTGGAGAGAGTTGTGTCATCTACTCTGTATTGAGTTAAACCTCTCCTCTGCATATCATCCCGAGACGAATGGGTTGGTAGAGAGGGCCAACCAGACCTTGGTTACATACTTGCGACATTTTGTATCTGCCAGGCAGGATGACTGGGCATCCTTGCTCCCGTGGGCGGAGTTTGCGCTAAACAATGCTGTGGCTGACTCCACCGGACAGACCCCATTCCTCTTAAATTACGGCCAGCATCCGTGGGTACCGGTGCCCATGCCCGTGGCTTCCGCCGACTCCAGGGTGGCAGACTGGGCTGTGGAGGCACGGGACATATGGGATCGCACCCAGGATGCCATTCAGGCTTCCAAGGAAAGGATGAGGTCTTCTGCCGATGCCCATCGGCGTCCTGCTCCGACATTTGCTCCTGGCGACCTAGTGTGGCTCTCCGCCTGAAACATCAGGCTACGGGTGGAATCCACTAAGTTGGCACCCCGCTATTTGGGTCCCTTCAAGGTTCTCGAGCAGGTGAACCCTGTGGTTTACTGTTTGGCCCTTCCGCCTCGCCTTGGTGTCTCCGACACCTTCCATGTGTCCCTCCTAAAACCCGTGGTCATCTCCCGGTTGCCTGAGTCATCTGCCGGGACGTCGGGTTCATCTACAGACGATTACAAGGTGAACGCCATTGTAGGGTGCAAGGTGGTACGGGGCAAAAATTTTTTTTGAGTAGATTGGAGGGTTATGGGCCTGAGGATAGGTCCTGGGAGCCTGCGGTTCATATTCATGCTCCGCAGCTCCTCGCTGCCTTTGAGCGTAGCGAGGCCCAAATAAGGGGGGCCCTAGGAGTGGGGGTAATGTTAGGGGTCGAGTTCCCGCTTCTGCACAAGGGGAATCTCGAGCCGTCCCTGCTGCGGTCTCCCATCCGTCTCCGGCCGCAGTGGACTCTGCTCAGCTTAGACGTCGGTCCCAGCATCTCGCCCAGTCTAACATTGTGCAGAGGATTACTGCTGCTCCTCCAGGCTCTGCTATTGTAGCCAGTACTGGTTAGCGGCGAGCAGACGTCTTTAGGACAAAGTCCATGCTTTCCCCTTCTGAGCATGCCCAGAGTAAGATCTCTCATTGGAGATCAGGGGTCACATGCTCAGGTACTGCAGCAGCTCCTATTGGTCCGCCAGGAAGGTCCTGAAACCACTTGTGTTCTGGAGCAGTTTCCTATTGGTCCTTATCTGGCAGGTCCTGTAGTTGCTACTATAAAAGGGTGGCATGGTCGTGCCGCCATGCGCTAGTATCAATCACATTATGTGCTTTGCGCCTGGGTGATCTTGCACGCATGTGTTAGGGCTCGGCTGAAATAAGCCCCTAGAATACCGGCACCTCCGGTGAGGAGATTGTATGCACGTGTTTAGGGCTCGGCTGAAATAAGCCCCTAGAATACCGGCTTCTCCGGTGAGGAGATTGTCTGATTGCGTTGCTGATTGCGTTACTACGGACTGCTGTCCACACAGCAGTTGTCTATGCATACCTGTGGAGTTAACAGGACACAGTCCATACTTCTGCGTTTCTACCTTAGCGACTCTGTGGCGTAACAGAGTTCGCTTATACCGCCATATAGGGCCACAGTGTCCATAGTTGCGACCCTGTGAAGTAACAGAGTTCGCCATACCGCCATCTTACTAGCAGCAGGCTCTGCCTGCACGGTAGACCCCGGGCTGCGAATGCACTTATTATTTATATTTATTTTGTGCGTTCCGCCAGCCCTAACAAGCAGACAGAGCTATGCAACGTATGCCTGCGAAGAAAAGATTTTTCCACCACAGATACAGCAGGCCTCAGCCTGGATAAAAATGACTGCTGGATATAACAAGAGAGACGGATACATGAGGCGTGTCACAGATAGACCCCACTGTAAAATGTGGCCTGTTTTTTTAAAATAATGCAACATAGTGCTGTATATAAGCAATGTGACACCCAGGACAAAAAAAGAAAACTGGCGTACACTGGCAAAACTTTGAGCACACACAGATATGAGCTGGCACAGAGATACCACATCGAAACATGTGTGGCCTGTTTTTTTTTTTGCTAAACACTGGTGTATATACTGTAAGTACAGTCACACCCAGGCCAAAAAAAAATAAAGCTGGTGTATACTGGCATGTGTGGCCTGTATTTCAATTACACCTGGGGTTGGCTATATACAGCCAATATATCATACAGGTAGCAGCAGCAGCACCAGAACACAAGAATGGAATGGACCCTCTTGATGTAGGCCTTGCACTGATGTGTATAGAGCGAAGTACGCTCCCCTGCCTACCTGACGCTGGAACCTATATACTCCAGAATTAGCCCTTAGAAGGACTGTTGGTTTATCTGGATTTGAGTAGTTTAGGATGGTAGACCCCACACTGACTAAGAAATCGCCATATCTGACCCTATATCGGCAGCAGCTCTCCCTACACTATCTCAATCCGGAGCTGAATGCGGTGAGGTCTCTTATACCCCTGATGATGCTGTGCGGCCAACCAATCACTGCACGACCACAACAAACATGGCTGCGGAGTTTCATTGCCTGGCAGGCAATCCCTTCAGCGTGATTAGGTCTTTAAAGTCCGCCAAAAATGCTGGGAGGAGACCCAAGTTCCCACCGAGTAATCCCGGAAATGCTCAGTGCTCGCCAAGTACACCGAGTACCGTGATACTCGGGCGAGTAACGAGTAGTGGCGAGTACGTTCGCTCATCACTATTAAGGACACCCACTTCATGAGGCACTGCTCACATGAGACCTTAGCTCTTCTTTCTACGCATTCTGGACTCTTTCTGCTTTTCTGACAGGAAACTATCTCTGTCCCTTCAGATTAGCCCCTCCCACTCGGGGCTAGACCCAAACATTAAAACTAACTTTCCCTACTGTCGAAAAACACACATTATTAACACAATTAACATAAAGAACAATTCACATTACAATAACTCACTTGTCCTTCATGGTGGAAACGTGAGCAATATAGCCATCTCCTTACATGGACTGGCTTCTATTTGATTCCTTTTATTTTTGCCAACACTTTAATTGTTTGGTGGATTACTTAATACCTATCTTATTTTAAATGTAGCCACAGAAGAAAAATATGCATTTTTGCAGAAAAGTCTTAGTTACTTACCGTTAACTGTATTTTTCGAAGTCCATGACAGCACTACAGAGAGAGGGGATCCGACCCTTAGGAACAGGAAACCTACAGATACAAAAAGGGCGGCACCTCTCCCACGCATCAGTTGGATTACAGAGCATAAGAGGACTAGCCAGGTTAAATGGTATAAAGCAAAAAATGTATGCATCACACAGTAATATTGATCAATTGTTTATTACATGTGGACTATATAAGAGGAAGAAGTGCACATAGAACATGGGTGGGAATCTAAGGGTGCTGTCATGGACTTCGAAAAATACCGTTAACGGTAAGTAACTAAGACTTTATTCGAACGTCCATGACAGCACTACAGAGAGAATTACAGAGAGTAATAACTACTTAGGGAGGGACTACAGCCTGCAGCACCCTTAGTCCGAAAGAAAGGTCTAAGGAAGCACCCAAATCTAACCTATAATGAGTGTAAAACGTGTGTGGAGAAGACCACGTAGCTGCCTTACATATCTGGTCAATGGAGACTTCTGCCCTCTTTGCCCATGAAGTCGCCACAGCTCGGGTGGAATGCGCCCTTAGCCTCTCAGGTGCCGGCTTGCCCCTCGAGGTGTATGCCAGAGAAATTGCTTCCCTAATCCATCTGGCCAATGAGCTTTTTGTTATTCTACGGCCTGTTAATTCCCTGAAAAGAGACAAACAATGCATTGTCCCTTTTCCAGGGATCAGTGACTGCCAAATATTGCAGGAGACATCTTCTAACATCTAGAGTATGGAGTTTTATCTCTTTTTGATTAGATGGATTAGGAATGAACGAAGGGAGAACAATTTCCTGTGTTCTGTGGAAAGCGGAAGACACCTTAGGTAGGTATGCCAGATCAGGTCTAAGTATTATTCTGTCATTCAGGACCCGAGTGTAAGGAGACAGTCTAGATAGTGCCTGGATGTCACTTACCCTCCTAGCCGAAGTTAATGCTACCAGGAATGCGGTTTTAAGGGAAAGAATTTTTTTTGATGCTGCTGATATAGGTTCAAAAGGGGGCTCTGTTAAAGCAGTGAGAACAAGGTTCAAATCCCATGTCATGATTCTGTTCTTCACTATGGGTCTCGACCTACCCGCAGCTTTAATGAATCTACTGACCCAGTAATTTTTGGCGATGTTGCAACTGAAGAGTGCCCACAAAGCTGAAACTTGCACCTTAAGGGTGCTTGTGGAGAGACCTAAGTCCAGACCCTTTTGTAGGAATTCTAGAATCTGGGTTATCGGTGTTGGGTCCCCTGCTACCACCCCCGAGCTCTGGAGAAATTTTTTCCAAGTCCTAGCGTAGATTCTAGTTGTAACCTCTTTTCTGCTCTTAAGGAGAGTATTAATTACGTTAGCAGAAAACCCCTTATCTCTCAGCAGCGACCGTTCAAAATCCACGCCGTCAGGTGGAGGCCCGCTACTCGAGGATGGTAGACTGGATCCTGGGAGAGCAGATCGGGAATATCCGGCAGGACCCACGGGTCGGCTATCGACATGTTCCTGAGACATGAAAACCATGCCCTCCTGGGCCAGAAGGGAGCAACTACTATTACCCTCGCCCTGTCTTTCCTGACCTTCCTCAATACTAGGGGAGTAAAGACAAGGGAGGGAAGGCGTATGCTAGATTGAAATCCCACTTTAATAGAAGAGCGTCCACTGCCAGAGGGCGTTCTTTGGGATTCAGAGAGCAGAACCGTCTCACTTTCCTGTTGCTTTTGGTAGCAAAGAGATCTATCTCCGGTTGACCCCATTTCTGCACAATCAGGTCGAAGATGGAAGTGTAAGGTTCTTTGTACATGTTCTTGAAACTCAGTTTTCCGTCAGCCATTTTGCTTTCTGTCTTGCTGCAGCTATCTTGCCCTCAGTCAATATGGAGTTTTCAGCTTTCATGTTCCCACCCTGATTCTCTCCCTCTTGCTTCTTAAGCAGCCACAGCTGAGCAATCAGTGCTTCAGAATCTAGCCTGCAGTGAACCTGTGACCTGACTCCTGGAAGCCTTGGACTATGTACTCCAGCTATTCCTACTGAGGAACTCTGAACACTTGTGGACTCTGGAACCCTGCTCTTTGAAAGATCCACGTTTGCATGGACTTACGGTAACAGAGAAGAAGATCCTGAACCTGTTGTGGAGAGTGATTGCTGAGCTTAAGTTACTCTGGCCTGCTGTGTCTCCTGCTTCTGTATCTGCAAACTGTGTGACTATTTTTGCCACTTGTATGAAGTAATACAAGACCTTCTATATCAAACCTGTGTCTCATGTATTTTCATCGCACCCAAGCACAAGACGCTATATGAACTGTACTACATACATTACAAGATTCTGAAGCCAAAACGTTAGTGTCTGCTGGGTCTGGGAAGGTTGTGTCTGCTGTAACTGTGGATATCAGACGTCCAGTTGTACTTTCTGTGATGACAGTGGTTGTGACTTCTCACAACCATTCCAGGTGAGCAATTCCCTTAAGTTTTTTTTTTCTGCAGTGTTACCACAGGTAAACACTATTGTTTTTTTTTCTCTTCCCTCTTTTGTGTCTGCTGTAACTGTGGATATCAGACGTCCAGTTGTACTTTCTGTGATGACAGTGGTTGTGACTTCTCACAACCATTCCAGGTGAGCAGTTCCCTTAATTTTTTTTTTCTCTTTGCAGTGTTACCACAGGTAAACACTATTGTTTTTTTTTTTTTCTTTTCTCCTCTCCTTCCAGTACTCCTGTCTTAAAAGATCTGGAAAATGGAGGCCCGCATAAAGGAACTTTGCGGAGTGACTGATAATATCCTTGCAGATTTACAGACTATAAAAACCCGTTTTACAAACCTACAGGACCTCACTAATCACAATTTGCAAGTGTTTGGACAGACTGCCCAGGATTTGCGAGCCAGGATTGAGGTTCTAGAGGAGCGAGTCCAGGCTCCTGCCGTAGCCCCAAGTTCTGGGATTCCCAAGTTGCCCCCTTTTCGTTTTGGCGGTGAACGTGAAAAATTCAGGGGATTTATTAACCAATGCAATCTGTTTTTTTCTGCACATGCTTCACAATTTCCCACTGAACGATCTAAAGTGCTTACTATAATTATGTTACTTACCAACAAGGCTTTGATGTGGGCAAACCCTCTGATTGAGACTGAGGATGAATGTTTGGATCATCTTGATGCTTTCATTTCAGCCATGGGGCAGGTGTTTGATGACCCCAATCGAGGTGCAACAGCTGAAGCAGCCATGTTAACTTTGCGCCAAGGTAAGCACTCGGTAGCCGAATATGCCTTGGATTTCAGGAGATGGGCCCTTGATACCACCTGGGACAGTTCCGCCAAAAAATCTATTTTCGAAAGGGGTTGTCTCCACTAATTAAGGATGAACTTGCTCGTGCCGACCCTCCCACTGCGTTAGGTGACTTTATTAACTACTGCATCCGTATTGATGCTCGCCTGACTGAACGCAGGCAAGAGAGATGGTTCGAAAGCAATCGCACTAACCTTTTCCTACCTTCCTCCCCAGCTAAGGAACCTTTGAGTAGGATCACACGGGAACCTGAACCTGAACCCATGCAGGTAGACTCTTTACAAAGACGGGTTAGTGATGCACGCAAGGAACATCGTTTTAAGGAAAATCTATGTTTCTATTGTGGTAAGTCAGGGCACTTCATTATAAACTGCCCCAGCCGTTCTCGTAAGACTACTGCAGCACTCATTCACTGTGAGTGTGCGAGAGGAGATCTGTCAGGTCCGAGCCTCAGGCTCCAGAGAGATCTGCAGCAACAGATCTTGATTTCTCGGACTTAAACTCCGTTACTTCTGAGGACGATGACTGTGTAAACGCTGCAATTTTTCAAGTTTCCTCAGCGGTGTCCCAGCTGAGTTGTAGGAAAAACAATTCTCATTGCTTCCTTTCCATCAAACTCTGGGTTAACTCAGTCTGGGTGTCTAGCTCTGCTATGATCGACTCAGGGGCAAGTGGGAATTTTATGGGTCTCCTTTGCTCTGAAACAGGGGATACGTTCAGTGAAGAAGGCTACTCCAGTACAGATGGAAACTGTGGATGGCTCCCTGCTGACCTCTGGACCAGTGGATCAGGAAACGGAGCCTTTAAGGGTCCTTATGGGTAAATATCATCAAGAGAAACTGTCCTTTATGCTTATCTCTTCTCCCCACTTTCCCATTATTCTAGGGCTACCATGGCTGCAGGCTCAGAACCCTACCATTAACTGGGAGACCAAGGAATTACACTTTCCAGAGAAACAGATGAGTCCAGAAGTTTCAGCTTGCTCTGTTCCTAAAGGAACCATGTCAGTCCCTGAACTACCAGCTGTATACCAGGACTATGTGGATTTATGTGACAAGAAGAACGCTGACCAGCTTCCCCCTCACCGTCCATATGATTGTCCAATTTAATTATTGCCTGGAGCAGAGATACCTTTTGGTAAGATCTACCCCTGGCGGGGCCTGAGCTAAAGGCTTTAAAGGATTACATAGACGAAAATCTAGCCAAGGGCTTCATACGCCCCTCTTCATCTCCTGCAGGTGCACCCATCTTCTTTGTGAAGAAGAAAGATGGATCTCTGAGACCCTGCGTAGACTATAGGGAACTCAATAAGGTTACTATTAGAAACCGTTATCCATTGCCTTTGATCCCTGAGTTATTGGAGAGAGTGCGGCATGCCAAAATTTTCTCTAAATTGGATCTCCGTGGGGCCTATAACTTGGTCCGTATTAGACCTGGGGATAAATGGAAGACTGCATTCAGGTCACGCTATGGACACTTTGAATATCTAGTTATGCCTTTTGGTCTGAGTACCGCCCCAGCCACTTTCCAACACTTGGTGAATGACATCTTCAGGGATCTCCTAGATACATTCGTGGTGATTTATTTGGATGATATTCTAATTTTTTCTAACTCCACAGAGGAACATCATGGACATGTGAGAATGGTCTTGGAACGTCTAAGACAAAATCATCTTTACATCAAACTTGAAAAGTGTGAATTCCATAGGACCGAAATTCAATTTCTGGGGTATGTACTGTCTACACAAGGAATTAGTATGGATGGAAGTAAGACCCAAGCCATCAAGGATTGGCCAAGTCCTAGAAATGTGAAGGAGGTGCAGCGCTTCATCGGGTTTGCCAATTTCTATAGACGTTTCATTAGGAATTTCTCTGAGGTAGTGTCACCTATCACCCAACTTACCCGGAAAGAGTCTAGGTTCTCCTGGACTCCCCAAGCCCAGGAAGCATTTTCTCGTCTAAAAGATAAATTTACCACCGCACCTATCCTAGTACATCCCAACCCCGAGCTTGCCTTCATAATAGAGGTGGATGCTTCAGACTGTGCCGTTGGAGCTATACTCTCTCAGAGAACAGGTGAGAAGAATGTCTTGCATCCCTGTGCCTTCTTTTCCCAGCAGTTGTCTTCGGCTGAGAGGAACTACGATGTGGGCAATAGAGAGTTGTTGGCCATTATTGCCGCCTTCAAAGAATGGAGACACCTTCTTCAGGGAGCTGCACAGCAAATAGTCGTCCTGACAGACCATCGTAACCTTGAATTTATCAGGTCGGCTAAGTGCCTGACTCCTCGCCAGGCTCGCTGGAATCTTTTCTTAAACCAATTTAATTTTGTCATTTCTTATAGACCAGGATCGCGCAATGGAAAGGCTGATGCACTCTCTAGGATTCATTCAGCAGAGACCCGTCCACTTGCTCCTCCTAAGACTATTCTTCCTGACTCTAGATTCCTGGGAGTGATTCATAATCAAGACCTACTTAAGGACATCAAGGAAGCATACCATGCGGATTCCTTGTTGGCACAACCCCCAAGGTACGTAAGTCTTGTCTTTAAGAATGGTGTGTGGATTCTGGGACAACGTCTGTATATTCCTGAAACAGTCAGATTGAGAGTATTGCAACTCATTCACGATTCCAAGATAGCTGGGCATAGAGGAATTCTAAAGACACAGGAATTTCTTTCTCGTTTCTTTTGGTGGCCCACTTGCAGGAAGGATGTTTTAAACTATGTCACTTCATGTGAAGTCTGTGCAAGATGCAAAACACCTCGCTCCTCACCAACTGGTCTGTTACAACCTCTTCCCACCCCGTCCCGCCCGTGGGGATCCATTTCTATGGACTTCATTGTGGAGTTACCAACCTCTCAAGGGAAAAACACCATTCTAGTGGTGGTTGATCGTTTAACAAAGGCAGCTCATTTTATTCCTTGTGTCGGCTTACCCACTGCAAAACAGACATCAGATTTGATGATTAAAGATGTGTTTCGCTTACATGGAGTACCGGATGAGGTTATTTCGGATCGAGGGGTGCAATTCACTTCAAGGTTTTGGCAAAATTTCTGTGCAGCACATCTAATGTGGTGTACCTAATTATATGTACTAAATGTCCAACTGGGGGTCTGTATGTGGGGGAGACCGGGCAAAAACTGAGAACAAGGATGAATTCTCATCGCCACACGATAAGAGAAAAAAAAATGGATTTACCTGTGGCAAAACACTTTTGTATGCCCGGTCATAGCATAATGGATATGGAATTACTGGTATTAAAATCTAACTTCAAATCTGAGAAAGATAGAAAGGTTTGGGAATACAAACTTATGATGACTTTTGACACTCTTAGTGCTGGAATGAACGTGTCACATGGATTCATGTCATTCTATATCAATTAAGGAATCTGCGTCTCTGACCTTCTAGGGGCATCACAAACACAACACCAGACCCCAATCAGAGGGTAATAAAACTCTCTCCTTATCTATGATCTGTTCCAATATTTATGTTCATTCCTCTGCCATAATGACAGTTCTGCTTCACGTCACTTGTCTTACCTATTGCACTATTCCTGTGTCCTCTTGTGTATATATATATATGTGTGATTCTTCAGTTTTTGTTTTAGTCTTTGCCTGATGAAGAGACCGGAGTAGTCTCGAAAGCTTGCAATTTGTTACCATCTTTTCAGTTAGCCATTAAAAGGTATCAACCACTGAGGACTCTCAAGTCTAAATATTTTTCTATCTACTGGCTAACACGGTACGAAGATACACATCTTTCCTGTGCAGCATTGGACATTAAAGTAAACCTTTCTTCTGCTTTTCATCCCCAGACTAATGGACAGACCGAACGAACCAATCAAACTCTGGAGCAGTATCTCCGCTGCTTTATCTGCCACCTACAGGATGATTGGGTGGATCTACTTCCATTGGCTGAGTTCTCTTATAACAACTCTCAGAGCGCCTCCACTAAGCAGTCTCCTTTTTACTCCAATCTAGGTTATCATCCTAACATTCTTCCACGATTTCCCATAGAAACGCCTTTACCAGCAGTGGCCGAAAGAATCACGTCTTTACAGAAGAATATGGATCTTCTAAAGGAGAATCTGGAATTGGCTCAGGAAAGGTACAAGAAAGCAGCAGATAAATTTCGTAAACCTGCACCAGCTTTCAAGGTAGGAGACCTGGTCTGGCTGTCAACCAGAAATCTTAAGTTAAGGATTCCATCGTCTAAGTTGGGACATAAGTACATTGGACCCTATAAAATCAGTAAAATTATAAGTGCCGTTGCTTGTCGTCTTCAATTGCCTAGAACTATGAGAATCCACCCTGTCTTTCATGCATCCCTACTAAAGGCTGCAACACCCAATACGTTTCCTGGACGTTCTTCTCCTTGCCCTGACCCAGTGCTAGTCGATGGTCAGGAAGAATTTGTGGTGGAAAGAATTCTAGATTCCAGGTTATACAGAAATCAGTTACAATATTTGATTAAATGGCAGGGCTACCCAGTGGAGGACAACTCATGGGAACCAGTCAATAACGTTAATGCTCCTCGTTTGCTCCGCCAGTTTCATCAGAGGTACCCAGACAAGCCTGGTCTGAGGCCATCCGGAGGTTGTCCCTAAGGGGGGAGTAATGTAAGGTTCTTTGTACATGTTCTTGAAACTCAGTTTTCCGTCAGCCATTTTGCTTTCTGTCTTGCTGCAGCTATCTTGCCCTCAGTCAATATGGAGTTTTCAGCTTTCATGTTCCCGCCCTGATTCTCTCCCTCTTGCTTCTTAAGCAGCCACAGCTGAGCAATCAGTGCTTCAGAATCTAGCCTTCAGTGAACCTGTGACCTGACTCCTGGAAGCCTTGGACTATGTACTCCAGCTATTCCTACTGAGGAACTCTGAACACTTGTGGACTCTGGAACCCTGCTCTTTGAAAGATCCACGTTTGCATGGACTTACGGTAACAGAGAAGAAGATCCTGAACCTGTTGTGGAGAGTGATTGCTGAGCTTAAGTTACTCTGGCCTGCTGTGTCTCCTGCTTCTGTATCTGCAAACTGTGTGACTATTTTTGCCACTTGTATGAAGTAATACAAGACCTTCTATATCAAACCTGTGTCTCATGTATTTTCATCGCACCCAAGCACAAGACGCTATATGAACTGTACTACATACATTACAGGAAGTCTTTAATGACCACTCTCCTTGACTCAGGAGATTGCGGCTTAAGAAGTCCGCCTTGGTATTTTCTTCTCCCCTTATATGTAGAGCCGTTAGAGAAAGAAAGTGTCGTTCTGCTATCTGGAGTAGGCGCCTTGCCACTTCCATGAGAGGACCGGAACGAGTACCACCCTGGTGGTTGACGTAAGCGACTGTGACACGTCAGAGAGCACTCGAACGTGGTGACCCTGTAGATAGACAAGGAGCTTTTTAATCGCTAGCTCTACCGCCATTAACTCCTTCATATTAGAAGACATTTGAATCTGATCCAGCTCCCATAAGCCCTGAACCATAACGTCCCCCATATGAGCCCCCCACCCAGAGGGACTTGCATCTGTCGTGACTATCCGGGATATTTCATATTCCCAGGGAACCCCTTTGACAGGTTCGTCTCCTCCTTCCACCAATCCAGGGATCTTATAGTAGCCTGGGACAAGGATAGCTGGCCTTCTAGGTAACCACCTAGAAAATTTTGATACAACAAGACCTCAGCCTGCAGCGTCCTTGTGTGAAATTGAGCCCACTGAACCGCAGGGATACAGGATGAGAGGGAGCCCAAAAGAGACATGGCCTTCCTAAGAGACATGGAGTGGTTATTGGAAGCGTTTAGGACCTGGTACCGTAAGCGAATCAACTTGTCTGACGGTAAACTACAGTTCTGATTCCGTGAATCCAGAATTAGCCCTAGAAACTGCTGGACCCTCATCGGATTCAAACAAGACTTTTTGGTATTTTTTAGCCATCCCAGCCGCTCTAAGGTAGATATTGCCCTTTGCAGTTGCTCTAGGCAATGCTCTGCCGTCTTTCCAATGATAAGAAAGTCGTCGAGGTGGGGGACTATAAGCATATTGGATTCACGTAAGTGGGCCATGACCTCCATATAACTTTAGTGAACACTCGTGGGGCAACCGCCAAGCCAAAAGGAAGGGCGCTATATTGAAAATGTCGCAGCGATTCCCCCATCTGGATTGCTACTCTGAGGAAACGCTGATGCTCCACATGGATCGGTACGTGGTAATAAGCGTCTTTCAGATCTAACACCACCATAAAGCAATTTTCAAACAGAAGCTTTATTGCTGAGCTGACCGTTTCCATTTTAAATGGGTGAATAACCAGGAATTTATTGAGGGCTTTCAAATTAATAATTGTTCTAAAAGAACCGTCCGGTTTACGGATCAAAAACAGAGAGGAGTAAAACCCTTTACCCCGTTCTGCTTCCGGTACCTCCACTAAGACTTTCTTAGCGCAAAGCTCCTGAACTTCCAACTCCAGAGCGGCCTGCTCCGATGGGGATGACCTGAGGGGGGTAATTTTAAAGTTATCCCGAGGTACCGAGGAGAACTCTAACCGCAGCCCTGTAGCTATGAGGTTAAGGATCCAGCTACTGCTTGAGATTTCCGACCAGGCCGGGTAGAAGGCCCTCAATCTGCCTCCTACCGGCATCGCTAGTCATTGCGAGGGTTTTTTGGTTTCCCTAGGCGGACCCCTAAACATAAACCCTTTACCTCTTCACCTCTTTTCATCCCATTTGGCTCGCTCCCTGGATGACCTTCTGCGGCTGAACCTCCTTCTGCTGAAAGGTCTCTTATAGGAAGGGGTCGATAGACTGGGAAACTTTTTCTTGTCGTCCCCTGCCTTTTCCAAAAGTTCGTCCAGGACCGGGCCAAAAAGATATTCGCCGTCACACGGAATGGAGCAGAGGCGAGATCTGGCCTGAATATCACCCGGCCAACATTTCAGCCACAACGCCCTTCGTGCTGCATTAGACAGACCTGCCGTTCTGGCAGCCATTCTTACTGAGTCCGCTGAGGAATCAGTCAGGAAAGCCGCCGCGTTCTGAATTATCGGCAAGGTCTTCCGAATTGACCTCCTAGAGGTTCCATCTGCTAACTGGGACGCTAATTGGTCTAGCCAGACCATCATTGATCTGGCTGTACAAGTGGCTGCAACCGCTGGCCTCAGGGCACCTGCCGACATCTCCCATGTCCCTTTCAAGAAGGAGTCTGCCTTCTTGTCTAGTGGATCTTTCAAAGACCCCATATCATCGAATGGGATGGAGGATTTTTTGGAAGCCTTCGCCACGGCTGCATCCAGCTTCGGGGCCTTATCCCATCTACCTGTCAAGGGATCTTCAAAGGGATATCTCCGTTTAAACGCTTGGGGTAAGGAGCCTCTTTTTTCTGGCTTCTACCACTCTCTGTCTATAAGGCCTTGGATGCTACTGTTTAGTGGAAAGGATCTGCGTTTTTTCGGATCTAGACCACCGAACATCAGATCCTGTACTGAGAGTTCTGTTCTCGCATCCTCTACCCCCATGGTGGACCTAACTGATTTGACAAGTTTGTCCATCTGGTCCAAGGGAAAACAAAATCGAGTAGCGTCTTCTGTAGAAGAAGAGGAAGAAGCCGAAGAGGAAGGCGAAGAGGGTCCTGAAATAACTTCACCCTTGTCATGGGCGGCGGGAGAATCTGAATCAGATAACACTGGTACAGTCCTACGCCTGGAAGATTCTCCGTGTCTTAAGGACGCTTTCATCTCCGCCCTTATTATCTCTTTCAGGCTCCCGGTGAAATCTGGAGTCTCCTCCGCTATCTAAAAAGGGAAGGGGGAGGGGGGTGTTACTATCTCATCCCAGGCCCCTGCCCTTCCCCCTTAATGCCCTACCGTCTGTTGCTTGCACGGCTGGCATAACCTTTTAGGGCAAGCGTCTGGCAGAGGGCAAGCACAAAAGGCACATTCCCTGTGCTTGCTTTTCACCGAACACTTCTTCCCCTAGTAACGGAACACAGAATGGGGGAAACTGCATTACTGGGTATTCTAAGTCTGACGATCTCTTACCCAGTCCATACAGCAGTAGGTACCGGATCACGGGGAGGGGTCTTTTTCCCAGCTGAGGAACTCCTGCGGCTGGCGCCCCTGGCCATTGAAGAGGAGCGCTCTGTCTGCTGCTGCTGGCTCTCCTGCTGCACTGAGGGAGCTTCTGCAGTGTCCATTGTAAGAAATGGGGCAGAAGCGCTTTCCCAGCTTCATAGGCTCCTTATATCCTCCCCCGGATATCCGGGTCAGCAGGTGCTGCCAGGGGTCTACCCCTCCTGCTCCCCACCCCACAGCTCCCCCTGCACTTCCCTGCCGCCCCCACATCAGGTGCCGCCCGGTCATGATGCAGCCGCGCCAATTTTTCAAAAAAACGCCAGCCGGTGTCCCACTTCCGGTTCCAGCGGTGGAGACTCCGCCCCCCTTCCCGACGCCGCCAGGACCAGCGCTCCCACGGGGACCCCGCAGACCCGACCGCATCGCCCAGGTACCTGAGCGGAGTCTCCCGCCGCATCGCCCCCCCCAGTAGGGACGCGAGCGGGAGATCCCAAAAATCCCCGCAGCGCCCCTCACAGCAGCGACGCGCGGCGGTAAATTCAAAAAAACCCCCGCCGTGCCGTCCGTAGCAGCGACGCGCGGCGGGAAATTCAAAAACCCCGCCGCGCTGTCCATAACAGAGACGCGCGGCGTGAAATTCAAAAAAAAAAAATTTTTTTTTTTTTTTCTTTTTTCGGCTGCACCACCTCCGGCCCCCATCATGCAGGACCACAGGAGAAGACAGGGAGCAGGCACCGGGACCAGGGAGAGGGGGGGATACTTACCAACCAACGCTGGCTGGGAGACAGGAATCCTCCGGATACTGCTCCACCTGCTCCGCACACTGTCGTGGAATCCTACCCGGACCCACCATGGCGCTTCCAGAGGCTCCGCACCGGTCGAGGTAGGAGATCCCCCCCGCTACCTGGGTCGACCGCCGGCCTGGGTCCTCCTGAAGATCTTCATCTGTAGGAAACCCGTCCTTTAGGAACAGGAAACCAACTGATGCGTGGGAGAGGTGCCGCCCTTTTTGTATCTGTAGGTTTCCTGTTCCTAAGGGGCGGATCCCCTCTCTCTGTAGTGCTGTCATGGACGTTCGAATAAATCAGTAGTCTTGAATAGCAACCACCCATGACTTGAAGATAGTATGTGTGTAACAGAATAAACAGAAATGAGCTTCAAGTAAAAACACTGGATGAATTCACAAAAGCATTTAGAGCAATACCCAGTATAAGAACTGATCCAGAGACTGTCATATATGAACAAAAATAACCGTGTCCTGGTGCACTCGACCATTTATATCGAACAATTGCTATCCGTGGTTTTAATGCTAGCACTAGTACGCATATTATTCTTTGGGGCTGTGCACATTTCCAATTTTTTCCTTGGTGACATGTCCAATTTTGATCTGAGTATTGGATCAAAATTGTCAATACAAGTCTGTGGGTCTGTGTAAAACATTGGACTGCACCCAAATGATATATCCAATTTTCATGGACTGACCGAATGGATAAGGTGGAGAACCTTTTTTTTTCTCTCCACTTACGAGAAAAATTGATCCCACTCTGATCAAACTCTGATATGAGTCTGATCCGCATAATCGGACCGTTTTTCTCAGGTGGAAAAAATACCAGTCGTGTGCACCTTCCCATAGTCAGAGATGGGTCCCAGATACCACAACCTCCCTCCTCATCCCCTGGTTCTCCTGATCTGTTTTTTTCGGGAACTGGACAATTCTTACTCTCACTCACTTGTATATGTGTCCATAACTCCAACAGTCCTGAATACTTCCTTGAATCTTTACATGCTGCAGAAAACACACAACCTCAGCACAGCGTGTCCTACCTTAGAAATGGAGGCTGTCAGAGATGTAGCATTTTGTGTTTATGCACATTTCATGCGTGATGTTCTTATTATTTTAGATACAATAATTTTTTAAATTTTTTTTTGGGAGGGGAGGAAGTGTGCAAATTGAACCGTTATTGTGCGAGCCCCATGATGTACACAAATGCTGGAGGAAAATTATATGTCATTAAATTAATTCTAGAGGGCTGAAGTAAGGCTGGAGTCACACTGGCGACTAAATCGTACCACTAGAATGCGATGAAATATCGCATTGCAGTCGAACCAATATTAATCAATGGAGTAGCTCCCATCATCCGATTTTTTGTGGTCCGATTTAAACGTGCGAGTGCAATCGCAGCATGCTGCGATTGTCACCGATTGTGGGTCGACTATCGCCAATGCAAGTCTATGGGAGCGATGAAAAGTGGGATTACAAACGGACCGCACGTGTGAGTTGCGATTAAATCGCACAACTTTTCCAGGTGACAGGAAACTGGCTTTGAATTTCTCAGGAAGCCTTTACATGCTAATTAGCTAAGCACATCTTAAAAAAAAACAGGAAGAACGCCTACACGGAGTCCAGAAACATGGCATCTACCCTCATCAATGTGGAACTCCTCATTGTATTGGTGCAGGAGAGGCCTGAATTGTGGGACCAGCGCGATCCCAATTACAGCAATCGGACGCGCAAAGAGGCGGCATGGAAAACAATATGTGTGCACATTTTTCCGGACTATCACCAGAGATCCAGGGAGGACCAAGAGCGACTTAGTAAGTACCGCATGTAACGGTTTTTTAAAATGTTTGTAAAAATTTTGGAAGCAAATAATAATGTAGCCTTATGTGTTTAAATGCTATTTAAAAGCCAGCATTATCGACCTCTTACTATTTAGCAGAAAACATTGATGTGTGTGTACGCAAACAATATCCATGTATATTTAAATATCATCGATGCTTCGGCATCTATTGACTACAACATTTTGTATTTATCTTCACCTCAGATGTAGTGTTTTGGTCATAAAATTGAAAATGATTGAGGCGTTTTGTAAAGGGCCAAGCATTTTTTTAAATGTATGTTAGTGCTTATAACATGGATACTTCTGGTTGTATGTTGATGTCTTTTAATATTGTAAATCACATCACACATGACCAGTATTTAAATGTTCAGTGTTGCATATTTTTTTTTGTTTGGCTTCATAAATAGATATCAGTCCTAATAACCGTTATGCTCTTCTTAAATTTGTAGTGACTGATGTGACAAGGCGATGGCGCAGTTGTCGGGACTGCTACCGGAGGGAGAGGCAGATTAGGGATCGGAGTGGGGCTTCAGCATCTAAGAAGAGAAAGTACGTCTATTTTGATAGACTGAACTTCCTTGAGCCAGTGTTGAATCTGCGACCGTAAGTGCATGTGTGTTGAAGCACTTTCATGGCAAAATTTCAATTTGTATTGATTTTAATTTGTATCATTTTTTTCATTCCTAGAACTGAGTCAAACCTAACTGAGAGGGAGACGGGGTCTGACTCAGAAGTGCTTATTGACCCCGTTGGTGATGGAGCACAGGAGGCAGGCCCTTCCTCAGCAGCATGTGGGTCCACCCAAGCAGCACCAACAACAGCTGCAGGAGCTGAGGATTTCCAATCACAGCATCATGAAAATGAGGACCTACTTCTGAGCAGCAGCCCTAATAGGGCTCAAGAAATATCTCCTCCTCCTTCCCAACTCACAAGGCGAGGTAGGCGGCGACGAGAAGGAGTGGGTTCTGTGTCAAGGAGGCAGGTGGACCGAGGAGTTCTGGACTATTTGTCCAGTGTAGCTAAAGATGATGGTGAGGAGGGATTTTGCCGCAGTCTGGCCCCTTACCTCCGGGCTACTCAAATACAGCACAGACTGAGGATCAGAAGTGGACTGCAGATTGTGTTGGAAGCTGGAACAGCTCCTAATGATCCCACCAACCTACTAGATTATCTTCATAGATGGGTGGTTGGTCCTGAAAATTTAGTGAGGTTGTTAGCACCAAATCCAGCACAATCTGCTTCAGCCTCTGATCCTCATCCTCATCATCATCCTCCTCCTCCTCCACCTCCTCCTTGTGTCCAACAAAACCCAATTCCTCCTCCTCATCCTACTGCAGCTCATTCTTTCTATGGAGCTTCCCAGCTCCAAACCATGAGACAGAGTGGCCATGCACAATATGCCCACTCTAACATACCCAATGTTGTTGGCTGGCCACAACATGGATATGTTAGACATGGGCATATTGGGGGTCACTCTGCTAGTGCTCAGTCATATCTATATGACTATGAGCATCAATTCCCTATGTACCCCTACCCACAAGGCATTCATGATGCAGCCAGTAACCCAGCTGCTAATGTAGGATCTGCAGCAGCTGTTTCTCAAACACAGGTTGCAGATTGTGGAAGGGCAAATACACAACCTGCCCCTCCATCCTCACCAACACCACCACCAAGCTACCAGCAATTGTAGCTGTAAGAATTGTTTTTTATTTTTTAAGTTATATATTTTTGTATTTTCACATTAATAATGTTATACATATTTTTTTATTCTGTTTGGACATGTTGGTCCTGTTTACCAAAAAATATATCAGCCTTTAAAAGGCTTCAAAAGAAAATACTAATGAGTAAAATTAGTGAAGTTACATTGGTTGTCTGTGTTTATTGTTATATGTTATGTAGTGTCTTAAGTATGGGAAAGTATTATCCAAAAAAAGAGTCAACCATGAATTGAATAATCAAAAGGCACTTTATGTTATGATATCACATAAAACACACTACATACCTATGGCCTCATCTTGACAAGGAATAGAACCACCAGGGGAAACAAAATAATTTGTCAATAATTCACGCACTTTCAGACCAGAAGGGGACGACGAGGATGGATGACTGGTCTCATAGGCCTCGTCATATTATCAGACTGAAGGTCAGGCATATCAGCTAATGAGCATTCATGCATTCTTGTAAAATTATGTAGTACCACACATGCTTGCACTACAAGATTTACATTTGATTCACTTAGCTGAATAGCTGATTGTAGGACACGCCATTTGGCTGTAAGAATACCAAATGTGCACTCCACCAGGCGTCGTGCACGAGAAAGGCGATAATTAAAGATGCGTCTCTGATGGTTCAGATTGCGCCGAGGATATGGCCTCATAACATTACAACTTAATTGGAAGGCCTCATCCGCTACTACAACATATGGCACTGCATCCATATTGGAGTGTGGAAGTTGACATGGTGGTGGTAAGTCCAATTGGTTATTGCGTAGCCGCCGACCCATAATGGAAGAATTGAAGACTCTGGAGTCTCCAGTCCTTCCATAGGCCCCAATGTCTACAATTATGAAGCGTAAGTTACTGTCGACCAAGCCCAACAAAACTATAGAAAAATATTGCTTATAATTGTAGAATTGGGTCCCTGAGTTCGGCGGCTTACGCACACGTATGTGCTTCCCGTCCAGGGCTCCAATACAGTGTGGAAAATGACTGTTTTGTTGAAATCCATGTGAAATCCTCAACCAATCTTCCATTTTGGGCTCTGGCATCACTTCTTTATTTAGTCTGGACCAAATTTGTCCACAAGTAGAGCTGACTATTCCGGAAATGGTGGATTTTCCAATTAAAAACTCTAAATGCAGAGCAGCGTATGAGAGCCCAGTGGAAAGGAACCTGCAATACAGAAACAACAACAAACATGTACACATCAGACAAACAAAATATTCAAAAAACATTAAACAAATGTAAATAGTGGACATTTGTATACTCACACATTCTCTTAATGTTAGGAGTTCATAACCATTAAGACTGCTACACACAAGCATATAGGGAAAATAATACAATTTCATAATGCCATGATCTTCAGTATGTTAAGATGAACAAAGTAAGTAGAATGTGAAAGATGGTAAATTATGAAAAACATCATCAACATATCGTTGACACACATACCTTAATGTTAGAAGAAGCCTTTCCTCAGCACAAATTGAAGGACGCATGCTGGTGTTCTGCAAGGTGATTCCAGGGCGCAATATGTCCAGCAAAATATCAAAGGTGACAACACTCATGCGACAATAGGCAAAAAACTTGCAGGATTCCTACGCAGTGTCCAATACAGGCGCTCAAAATGGCCTTTGCTGATCCTTCGCTTCACAAGGGGATGCACCCACATTCTTCTGCGGATTCTGTGAGAAACAACTACAGGGTATGGCTCCCCAAAAGTTCTGGATAGCAGCCAATAGTACAGCACACGCTCAGTTGTATTAAAACGTAGTCTGTCACTCATATTTTTAACTTAGCAGCAACACAACAGGAACCACTAAGAAGCAAAACACTCCACGGCAAAGGTGGGAGGGTAATAACAGTCAAACCACGCTTAAATATGGGTCTGGCTCATTATTCAAATGATTTGCAGGCCTCAAAAACGTTAAATGTCCATTTTGCTATGATGCCACTAAAAATCGGTAGTCGGTGGGTAATCGGATGTGAAACGTAAGCGTACATGCTACAAAATCGCATCAACTACAAAAAATCGAATGCCAGTCGCATCAATGTTCATTAAATTTTATCCGATTATTGACCGACTAAAACGGACCGATTTTTTAGACGTTGTGTGTGACTCCAGCCTAACAGTGAAAATCATAATTCATTGATAGAGGCTGTGAGCGCAGCATATGTTATGAATAACAGTGAATATTATGATTTTTTGTCAGGGCTGGTGGCATATTTTATGCTAAAATAAATTGCATTAGGATATTATAATTGCTGGGGGGGTAGAATGTATATTATAATTGATGGGTGTGAACTATTCACACCATGTATATTGTAAATAGCAGTTGAGGACAAAGTACGTGTTATAACCCCCTCACCTCCCCAAAAATGCATATTTGGGTATGCAGATCTTTGAAGTGCAAATCTTTTTACACCTTATATCTTCTAACTGCATTTCCAAGAAATTAATGCTTTCATTAATATGCAAATGAGATGTTAAGTGCTTTAGGCATGACAGAGCACTTAACAAGCTTCTGAATACTTAGATTGTTTGCTTGGTCAGCACCAGACACTTTAGTTTAATTGATAGCTCACTGTCTGAGTTCTTTGCCTTGCACTTGATGTAACACAGATAATGAACTATCAATCAAGCCAAAAAGGCTCTTGCTGGTCTAAAGCCCCCGTCACACACAGCGAGATCGGTCATCATTGTTAAAGTTCTGGACAACCCCCTCTAATTCATTAATGATGATACTAGTCACATAGATTCTAGTATCACAAGTAAATTAAAAAGCATAGAGCTGCTGATCATATTTATGATATCAATCAGAAAAAATCAATCAATATATCTGTTGAGGCTGAACACTTTTTGAAGCACATATGGCCAGATTACATTCTTTTAACTTTTTGGGAATAGAAAAAGTTAACAGACATACAATTTGCAAACTGGAGAAAGGCATTATTAAATCGAGAGGCCTCATGTAGAACATTGAGTCTCATGTTTAACCTCTTCATCACCTGGCGATTTTTCCATTTTTGCATTTTTTCCTCCATTTTTTCCTCAAATTTTTTACCAAGAGCCATAACTTTTTTTTATTTTTCTCTTCACATAGTCATGTGAGGACTTTTCTTTTTTTTTTTTTTTGCAGGATGAGTTGCAGTTTTGAATGACAACATTCAATCTACCATTCAACATACAGGAAACAGGAAAAAATGGTGAAATTGTTGTAAAAGATCAGATGCCATGCAGATCACTTTTCATATGTTGCCGTCCGTATGCAATCTGTTTTTTTACTCAGCAGCTATTAATCATTCACAGTTTCCTATGCTACAGAATTGCAATGTATCAGTAAAAATCAGATGGTCCCTAATGCATCTGATTTTTTATCTTGCACCCATGCGATTTCGGAGCCAAATTGCAAAATGCTGTGATTTTTTCCTCCCGAGGATTACAGCCGAGACAAAATATGCAGATTTGCACTGTTAATTTGAATAACATTGGTATGACAGCTATTCCTTTTTATCTTATTGAACTCATCCGGTTTATATTCTCGCGTGAGCAAGTCCTAAGGCTAAGACGTCAGATCCCGGGTAAGAAAATCAGACAGTGAGCTATCAATCAAGCTAAAGAGGCTAGTGCTGGGAGGGGAAACAATCTCCAGAGGTAGAGGCTCTGTCACGCCCAGAGCACTTAACACCTTATTTGTTTATAAAATAAAAAACTAACTTCTAGGGAATGCAGCAATAGATAGAAGATATAAAGGTGTCTACGGATTTACATTTCAAGGAACTGCGTGCCCTGTATATGCTGTTTGAGTGGGGGTCTGATCTTACTGACACATTCCCTTTACAAGACAAATGATAAATGTCTGAGACTAAAGCAAAACATATCAATATTTTAAGATTACATATAATATTGAATTTGAATTTTATAGGCCAAGGTGAGAAAAACACAATAATTCTCCATTTTACAAAACTGTATAAAATAATTGAAGCCAATTTAGTTATTTTATAGTTCCCTGTTCAATAATCGCTCTTAACTCACTAGGGCCCATTTTGAGCAGAGAGATAATTATGGTGTAAACTATACACAATCAGTAAGGGGAATCATTCCCAGTGGGCAACACATTAATATCTTGTACTAGTTTGCATTCATTGTGGAAGATTGCATAAATAAATTCCCGCAACGTCCACGAGATACATCTTTAAGAAGAAATTTGAGAAGAAACAGCGTTTTCAAGAAAATATTGGCAAATCAGGTTCGGAATAACAAGTCTGATCCTTTTGCTATTTTTCAGAAACTGAGCAAAGAGTTGTTAGGCGGGACACAATATGGGGACTTGGCGCACCGTAAGGATGGATATTATTTGTGAATATCTTAGCTGAAATCTATCATTTGGTAAACAAAAATAAATTAAAAACTGCTAACTTAAAAAAAAAAAAAGCATATGAGACTTCACCAAAGAGGATTTCACATGCTCTAAGACATTTTCCAGGTACACTATATAACGTTTTTATAAAATCTTTTTTAATTATTTACCTGATACATTCTTTGTTGTTACATTCTTTACATGCAACATTTAGCATAAAGATGGCAGAAGGAAACCTTTTCTTTCATCATCAGATGGCACAAACTGTTATTTTACTCCTTTGTAAGAGAAGAACAATGAAATTAATGGCAGCGTCATATCCATCATGTAATGGAATTCAGTGTCAGCTTTTGACTCCATTGACTTTAATGGGGTCTGTTGAGGTTCCATAATGGCGTTGAATAGGGGCCGACCGAGACAGAAGTGGTCTCTAGTACTATAACAGTATATGGGCCCTTTGCGATCCAATAACTCATCATAATGCACAATTCTATCTGCTTTGAAGCTGAAAGTGGCCCCTCAACTCTTGGGCACCTTTGTGGCTGCACAGGTTGCACCAATGGTATGTCCTCTCTTTGTGGCCAACATTTTACGGGACAATATTGCGCAGCATGCTTTGCTATTTTGTCTGATATTTTCACCAATATCTGCCACAGACTTTGCAATGCAGATGTGCATATAACCTTAGGCCTCATTCAGATGTCAGTTTTTTTGATGTACAAGAAAAATGAACCAAGTTTCATCAGTTTTTCATCAGAGTTTGGTCAGAGTTTCATTAGTTTTTTCACTGATGAGAAAAAAAAAGTTGCTCCATTTTCTCCTCTTAGTAAGTGAAAAATGGAATGCACATGGATGGCATCCAAGATTTTTTGTGACCTTTGGATCAATGTTGGACATGTCCCTGTAATTTTACATGCACCACTTGGTTCGAGAAAAAAATCTGACCTATGACCAGACCCATAAACTGAATGAAGAAATAAACTTGGCACTCAACTTATAGGCAAATGAGAAGAAATTTATTGCAGTCATAAAACAACATTTCGGTCATCAATGGACCTTTTTCAAAGCACTGCAATGAATATACAGAGATACATACATCATATAATCGATATACTATGAGTGTAAATGCATAAATGAGTAAATTACATCATATGAGTATAAACAAATGAAAAAGCCCAATAAATGAGGCTGGTGAAAATGTTGCAAAATAAAGAATGAAAATAAAGAATATAATAAAGAAAAAAAAAAGGGAAAAAAATCCTACCCGACTGCTTTGAGGATACTCTCAAATAGATGACACTAGAGTCATATGGGAGCTATAGAGATGTCCTGTAGAGACGTTTTACTGCACCAAATGAAACCAGAAAATAAATTAATTTAATAAGGATAACATACCTTATAGTAATGGGATGACACCTGGGAGTATATATATTGTATTTAGTGAAAATTTCTACCTATTGAGTGAAGCATATGTATTAGACAGAATAATGATAGATAATGTCTATTTATAATAGCCAAATTGACACTACGTGTCAACCGTTGAAACTAGGGAATATAGATAGACATGCAGATATGTGCAGTGCTTTTCGTGGAGCCAGAGTGTCAGGAATCAAACCCAGTACCTCTTGTCCACCGGCCAGCAGCTCTACCATCTGAGCTATTCTGCTGTTCATTGTTAATTATATAGTTCAACATTGTGCACTATTACAGAGTGCTGCTAATGAAAATAATCCCAAAGCAAAAAAGTATTATGGAGTACTTACACAGAAAATGTGGACTATCTTTGGTGATAACAGTTATATACTGTGGTGAAAGAAACCTAGACTTGTGAGACAATGTCCAGACAAAACATGAAAAGTGCACTAGTGGAAAATTGGAATAGTATAACTAAAGTGCACTTACTGAAGAAATGCAGTAGATTCATTAAGGACGCAATTCATACACACTGCAGTAGTAAATTGTAAGTATATACATGAAAGTCCATCACAGTAAAACGTTATCAAGTGGTGGTGACAAAAGGTAGTGCACTTACTCAGACAATTGTGGTATAGTCCTTGAGGTGAGCAAACACTGTGGTAACAATGAAATATTCAAATAAGGTGAGGTCCCATATTCGTTATGACCGCTATGGTGTGCGGTGCCCAAGGTGCTTTCTTACCAGAAGTGGTGAGGAGTAAGGTGGCGTCTAATGCCAATGCGGTGTCCACCGCTTGTTGGTGAGTGGGAACGCCGTGTGTATCGCCATTTATGGCTGAGGGGCGGGACTAAACGTCCAGGTCACAGAGGAAGTCAGAGACAGGAAGTGGGCGGCTTTGTTGTGTTCCACTGATGTGACTATGTGTTCCAGCGGCCATTTTGGGGCCGGCTTAGGGTGGTAACTATGAAGATGCCGTGGGTAGCATGAAAAAAGAGGAACGCTTTGCTGGTTCTGAAATCACAGTCTGGTAATATAATGGTATTGTTATAATAGCAGTCGAGTAGGAAGCAGAGAGGATGAAGGAGAATCCAGAGTAGGACGAGGAACGTTTTCAACTATCGGTTCAATAGAGTCGACTCTGGAAAGAGAATACAGGCATTATAATCTGTAATGTGGTAATACATAGTAAAACAATGGACATAAAATATAATGTTAAGGGCTAGTTCCTACATTATTAACAGGCGATGTGTCGATACTACCTAATGGAAATGATGAGTGTAGTGGGACACTAAATGAATGATTGAAGGTCATAGTCTCTATTTAGACCTCTTGGAGCAAGAGTTTGTATTCACCCACATTCAGGTAAAAAATATAAAATCAAAGATTACTCCACTTGTAATTCTTCATATGCCATTTACCTTATTAAATGCCCATGTGGCTTACTTTATGTGGGAGAAACCACTCAACCCATTAAGGATCGGATCTCCAAACACAAATCCACAATAAGATGCAAAAATATGCTACTACCAGTTCCGTATCACTTCATCACTATGGGACATTCTATAGCACAACTAAGATTTCAAATTATTGAACTAGTAGCACTACAAAGACGTGGGGGTGATCGTATTAAGCATCTCAAAAAGAGAGAATCCTTTTGGATACACGAGCTACAAACTCTTGCTCCAAGAGGTCTAAATAGAGACTATGACCTTCAATCATTCATTTAGTGTCCCACTACACACATCATTTCCATTAGGTAGTATCGACACATCGCCTGTTAATAATGTAGGAACTAGCCCTTAACATTATATTTTATGTCCATTGTTTTACTATGTATTACCACATTACAGATTATAATGCCTGTATTCTCTTTCCAGAGTCGACTCTATTGAACCGATAGTTGAAAACGTTCCTCGTCCTACTCTGGATTCTCCTTCATCCTCTCTGCTTCCTACTCGACTGCTATTATAACAATACCATTATATTACCAGACTGTGATTTCAGAACCAGCAAAGCGTTCCTCTTTTTTCATGCTGCCCACGGCATCTTCATAGTTACCGCCCTAAGCCGGCCCAAAATGGCCGCTGGAACACATAGTCACATCAGTGGAACACAACAAAGCCGCCCACTTCCTGTCTCTGACTTCCTCTGTGACCTGGACGTTTAGTCCCGCCCCTCAGCCATAAATGGCGATACACACGGCGTTCCCACTCACCAACAAGCGGTGGACACCGCGTTGGCATGAGACGCCACCTTACTCCTCACCACTTCTGGTAAGAAAGCACCTTGGGCACCGCACACCATAGCGGTCATAACGAATATGGGACCTCACCTTATTTGAATATTTCATTGTTACCACAGTGTTTGCTCACCTCAAGGACTATACCACAATTGTCTGAGTAAGTGCACTACCTTTTGTCACCACCACTTGATAACGTTTTACTGTGATGGACTTTCATGTATATACTTACAATTTACTACTGCAGTGTGTATAAATTGCGTCCTTAATGAATCTACTGCATTTCTTCAGTAAGTGCACTTTAGTTATACTATTCCAATTTTCCACTAGTGCACTTTTCATGTTTTGTCTGGACATTGTCTCACAAGTCTAGGTTTCTTTCACCACAGTATATAACTGTTATCACCAAAGATAGTCCACATTTTCTGTGTAAGTACTCCATAATACTTTTTTGCTTTGGGATTATTTTCATTAGCAGCACTCTGTAATAGTGCACAATATTGAACTATATAATTAACAATGAACAGCAGAATAGCTCAGATGGTAGAGCTGCTGGCCGGTGGACAAGAGGTACTGGGTTTGATTCCTGACACTCTGGCTCCACGAAAAGCACTGCACATATCTGCATGTCTATCTATATTTCCTAGTTTCAACGGTTGACACGTAGTGTCAATTTGGCTATTATAAATAGACATTATCTATCATTATTCTGTCTAGTACATATGCTTCACTCAATAGGTAGAAATTTTCACTAAATACAATATATATACTCCCAGGTGTCATCCCATTACTATAAGGTATGTTATCCTTATTAAATTCAGGTTATAGTACCTCATATACCAACCCACCATATTCTTATTTATTTTCTGGTTTCATTTGGTGCAGTAAAACGTCTCTACAGGACATCTCTATAGCTCCCATATGACTCTAGTGTCATCTATTTGAGAGTATCCTCAAAGCAGTCGGGTAGGATTTTTTCCCTTTCTTTTCCTTATTATATTCTTTATTTTCATTCTTTATTTTGCAACTTTTTCACCAGCCTCATTTATTGGGCTTTTTCATTTGTTTATACTCATATGATGTAATTTACTCATTTATGCATTTACACTCATAGTATATCGATTGTATGATTTATGTATCTCTGTATATTCATTGCAGTGCTTTGAAAAAGGTCCGTTGATGACCGAAACGTTGTTTTATGACTGCAATAAATTTCTTCTCATTTGCCTATAAGTTGAGTGCCAAGTTTATTTCTTCATTCATTTGTGGTTGGGCTCCTTTTTGTGCACCACACACAGCAGTGCCACGCTATATTTTTTTTACAGACCCATAAACTGTCATAGGTACGAGTGCCATCTGTGAAAAAAAATGGAAAGCGCTTATATGTGAAAAACTGATGTGTGAATGAGCAGAAAATTATCCTGTTTCCAGCCATTTCAATAGTTACCGTATATACTCATGTATAAGCCGACCCGTGTATAAGCCGACCCCCCTAATTTTGCCACAAAAAACTGGGAAAACTTATTGACTCGCGTATAAACCTAGGGTGAAAAATGATTATGCCCCCATATGATGCTCCACAGATTATGCCCCCATATGCTGCACAGATTATGCCCAATATGCTCCACAGATTATGCCCCCATATGCTCCAGATTATGCCCCCCATATGCTCCAGATTATGCCCAATATGCTTCAGAGATTATGCCCCCATATGCTCCAGATTATGCCCAATATGCTTGAGATTATGCCCCCATATGCTCCAGATTATGCCCCCATATGTTCCACAGATTATGCCCCCATATGCTCCAGATTATGCCCCCATATGTTCCAAAGATTATGTCCCCATATGCTCCATATTATGCCCCCATATGTTCCACAGATTATGCCCCCATATGCTCCATATTATGCCCCCATATGTTCCACAGCTTATACCCCATATGCTCCATATTATGCCCTCATATGCTCCAGATTATGCCCCATATGTTCCACAGCTTATGCCCCCATATGCTCCATATTATGCCTCCATATGCTCCAGATTATGCCCCATATGCTGCTGCTGCTGCTGCTGCAAAAAAAAAATGACATACTCACCTCTCGTCTCTTGGGGCCAGGTGCCAGTGTCCTGAGCAGGCGGTGACACCGGCGCGCTATGGGGGACAGGTGCCGGTGTCACCGCTCGCTCAGGACCCCGACACCTGAGATATTTACCTGTCCTCTCTGCACCGCTGCACGCTGCGTCCTCGTCTGACTCCTCTGGCTGTGAATGATCTGGCAGGGGGCGCGGCGCTCACTAACGACGTCATCGCGCCCTCTGCCTGATCAGTCACAGCCAGAGGAGTCAGACGAGGACGCAGCGTGCAGCGGTGCAGAGAGGACAGGTAAATATCGCTATACTCACCCCTCCGCCGGCGCGGTCTCTGCAGCGGTCACATGGTACCGCTCATTAAAGTCATGAATATGTGCATATTCATGACTTTAATGAGCGGTACCATGTGACCGCTGCAGGAAGGAGCCGGAGATCGTGGGAGAAGCAGTGCAGTGGGGCTGCAGAGACCGCGCAGGCGGAGGGGTGAGTATGATCCGACACCCCCGCTCCCCCTCCCCCGCCGACCCCCCGTATATGACCCGCGTATAAGCCGAGAGGGGGACTTTCAGCCCTAAAAAATGGGCTGAAAATCTCGGCTTATACACGAGTATATACGTAGTATTTAAAGGTTTTGTACTGCTGATCTGCACTACTTGGCAGTGGCAGCTACACATGGACCAGTGCTGTTCAGCTAAATTCAGTGTTTACATCCAAATACCGCTATGTTTAATAACAGTTGATTGTTCGGGGTACCAAATGTGGTACCCCAATAATCTTGTATTAATGACAGTATGGTGGATCAGTGGTTAGCACTGTTGCTTTACAACACTGGGATCCTCAATTCAATTCCCACCAAGGACATAGTAACATAGTTACTAAGGTTGAAGGAAGACTTTAAGTCCATCTAGTTCAACCCATATCCTATCCTAACCTGCCCTAACATGTTGATCCAGTGGAAGGCAAAACAAAACCAAGTGGCAAACAGTAAGCTTCACATTGGGGAAAAAAATTCCTTTCCAACTCCACATACGGCAATCAGACTAGCTCCCTGGATCAACGCAATATCTAGGAAACTAGTGTATATAACCTGTAATATTATACTTTTCAAGAAAGGCATCCAGTCCCTTCTTAAATTTTAGTAGGGAATTACTCATTACAACATTAGACAGCAGAGAGTTCCATAGTCTCACTGCTCTTACAGTAAAGAATCTGCGTCTGTGATTATGACTAAACCTTCTTTCCTCCAGACGTAGAGGATGCCCCCTTGTCCCCGTCACAGGTCTAAGAGTAAAAAGATCATTAGAAAGGTCTTTGTACTGTCCCCTCATATATTTATACATTGTAATAAGATCACCCCTAAGTAGTGTTGAGCGATACTGCGTGATATCTAAAAATATCGTATCGAAATGGTATCGCCGATATCACTAAATATCGTCGATATCCGATTCTGATACCGGAAGTCCCATGTAAGTCTATGGGAACAAAATATCGCAACAAAAAAAACCCTTTCTTTCGTTGTAAACACAAAATATACACACATAGAATACATATATATATATATATATATATATATATATATACACATGTCATTGTGACATATATATATACATATATTTATAGTTTATACACTTCTACATAGTAAAATAGACTCTGATTCAATTGCCGGGTAAAGCCGTGACATACCCCATAGAAGTCGACGGGCTCGGTGCCGAGTACCCCCAAAATCTCTGGCTCTGTGCGACTCAACTTGGGCGTCACAAACAGGATTCTGTAGCTCGCTATAAGCGAGTCCTGTGTGCCTGAATTGAACTGGTTTTGTGCTTGAGAATTGCTAAAATCATCAGAGAATGTATTTGCCATTTTTCTGCCATATCTGCGTCACGACGAGGCACTGGTGAAGAAGAAGGGCGTGCTCTTCATGGGTGTACACTCACTCAGTGACGCGAAAACGATGGCTCTAAATGGTACTGCAATGTAAGATCGTGCCCCACAGCTCTTCAGTTCCGCCTCCTCATCCTCCTCAGTGTGCGTTAACTAACACGAAGGTCCCGCCTCCCTACAAAAGAGGGGCCCTCTCCAGATGCTAATGACACATGTGACTTGGCAGAGATGGCTAATGGACACGAGCAGAAGTGTGAAGGGATGGAGCAATCAGAGCTCTCCCCCCACGGAAGCGACCCGATCGCCACGGAACCACCGTTGGGCACCCGGCCTGGAAACCCTCCTACGCTGCAAGAAGCGGAGGATACCCTAAGAGGCCTGGCCCGGCACCGGGAGGAGGTCGCCAGGATGGAAGCCAGCTGGCGTGCCCTAAAACTAAACTTGGAGCGGCGCCAATCCCTCTTACCTGAAGTGTCTGTACCGGAAGGTGAGGCACCCGTTCTAGTAGAGGAGTCCGTGCGGGCATCCCAGCCCTTGCAATGTGATCCGGTTGACGTTGTCGCAGTGGAGGCACCCATTCGTGCAAAAAACTCTGCACCGGCAGCACCCCAGATCCCACTGTCTGCCCCCGTCGCTGAGACAGAAGAAGCGACACCCGTCCTCATGGAGGAGGCCGCGCAGGCACCAGAGCACTACCTGCCTGTACCGGAGGCCCGACTGTCATCTGTTCCAGAGCCGGCTGCTTCCTCCGCAGGTGAGCGCCGCCAGGACTGGGGGGCGCCAGGAGAGCTGCCGCAAACCGGACACTGTAAGCTGGCATTTGATGGTGGAGACATGGAGCAGCTGGTGGAGGAGAATTACAACCGGCGTCAGGAGGAAGAGTGGAGACGTTGGGAGCGGGAAGCAGAGCGACAAAGGGAGCAGCGAGAAACCCAAAAGCTTCGGCAACGTAACCTGGAGAAGGAGCGGGCAGATAAGGACCGGATGAGAAAAGATAAAGGAACCCTGTGGGAGCCGCAGCGTAAGGGTGCAGTACGGAGCTTTAAATTGAAAGGTGGTTGGGGCTTCATCCAGGAGCCTGGACTTTATTTAGAAGTTTTTGTGAACCGGCGGGACGTGGAGGCTCACCTCCCAGAAGGACACCCGGGGAGGGACCTGTTGCCAGGAGACTTGGTGACTTACACCCGACACTGGGGTTACAATGGATGGTACGCCCTAAATGTTACCAGGTGCGACCCCCTACTCCCCAGAGTGTCAGGAACCTGTGAGACCCTCGGAGCCTTCAGCCTCCCACATCCAGGCCTCTGCAAAAGTGCCCACCCCACGCCGTAAATCTCCCCAGCCTCCCTCAGTGGTCTCCTCAGCAGCCCCAGCTATGGACATGATAAGTATAGCTGGCCCGTACCCGGCGCCTGTTAGGCCCCCTGGGGTTCGTTCAGTCCGGGACATAGGGTTCCAGACCCGGAGGGAGATGAAAGAGGTGGCCACACAGACCCAGATAGCGGGTCACGACTTGACTGTACAGGCCACACGACGTCATCAGGTCCTGGTGGTCCTTGGTGCCTCGGATGTTTGGCAAGCATCAGAAGAGTACCAGGTGGTACCTGGAACACCCCTGCCAAGAATTATAAATAATCCGGACAGGGTCCCTGTATGTAAATAGTTAAATTGTTTATGTACCCAGACGGGTGAATGTTCATAAAAAAGTTTTTTAATTTAATAAAAAAAAAAAAACACAGTTTTCATTACTTTTATTACAGTCTCATCCTGCGACGCCATCGATCTCCTGTAAAAAAAAATGAAAAAAAAAAGTATACCACCTGACCGACGCAGTCCATAGTAACGAGTGTCCCACGACGATCCAGCTCTGCTACATCAGAATGACAGGCAGAGCCTGTCATCCCGGCGCAGCACAGCTGATTACCTGCTTCCCCGGCGGTGATGTCATCGGACTGGTTTACGGCCGGGATTACCCTGCAGTCACTGCAGTTATCGCGAAAAACTGCATGTGACCGCCAGGGAGAAGATAATGGCGGCCATCAAGCAGTCCAGGACGTGACCGCCGGAGATCTTCTGCCAGGTAAGTGCCGCTGACTCCTGACAGACCCGACCGACGGACACTCACAGTGACAGTGACAAATCCGATTCCGGTATTCGATAAGACGAAAATATCGAAACGAATTATCGAAAGGCCGATAGAGCTAATATCGGCCGATACCCGATATGATATTTGCAGTATCGTATCGCTCAACACTACCCCTAAGCCTTCATTTTTCCAAAGTAAATAACCCCAAGTGTAATAACCTGTCCTGGTATTGCAGACCCCCCAGTTCTCTAATAACCTTGGTCGCTCTTCTCTGCACCCGCTCCAGTTCAGCTATGTCTTTCTTATACACCAGAGACCAGAACTGTGCACAGTATTCTAAGTGTGGTCGCACCAGTGACTTGTATAGAGGTAAAATTTTGTTCTCCTCATGAGCATCTATGCCTCTTTTAATGCATCCCATTATTTTATTTGCCTTGGCAGAAGCTGCCTGACACTTGCCACTAAATGTCAGTTTTTCGTCCACCCATACACCCAGGTCTTTTTCAGTGACAGTTTTGCCCAGTGTTTTACAATTAAGCACATAATTATACATCTTGTTTGTTCTACCCAAGTGCATGACCTTACATTTATCCCCATTAAAGCTCATTTGCCATTTATCAGCCCAAGCTTCTAGTTTACATAAATCCTCCTGTAATATAAAATTGTCCTCCTCTGTATTGATTACCCTGCAGAGTTTAGTGTCATCTGCAAATATTGAAATACTACTCTGTATGCCCCCTACAAGGTCATTAATAAATATATTAAAGAGAAGCCACCCCAATACTGACCCTGTGGTACCCCACTGCTAACCGTGACCCAGTCCGAGTGTGCTCCAATAATAACCACCCTTTGTTTCCTATCCCTGAGCCAGTTCTTAACCCACTTACACATATTTTCCCCTATCCCCATTGTTCTCATTTTATGTATCAACCTTTTGTGTGGCACTGTATCAAAAGCTTTTGAGAAGTCCATGAACACCATGTCCACTGCGTTCCCTTGGTCCAGTACGGAACTTACCTCTTTATAAAAGCTTATCAGATTAGTCTGACAAGAACAGTCCCTCATAAACCCATGCTGATACTGTGTCATGAGGTTATTCAGCCTCAGATACTCCAATATAGTGTCCCTTAAAAAGCCCTCCAGGATTTTACCCACAGTAGATGTTAAGCTCACTGGCCTATAATTTCCAGGTTCAGTTTTTGCCCCCTTTTTGAATATTTGCACCACATTTGCTATATGCCAGTCCTGTGGTACAGACCCGGTTATTATGGAATCTTTAAAGATTAAAAATAATGGTCTATCTATAACTGTACTTAATTCCTGCAGTACTCGGGGGTGTATCCCATCCGGGCCCAGGGATTTGTCAGTTTTAGTGATTTTTAGACGCCGCCGTACTTCCTGCTGGGTTAAGCAGGTGACATTTAATGGAGACATTTTTTTTATCACTGATCATGTTACCTGTCATGGGATTTTCTTGTGTAAATACTGTTGAAAAAAAGTCGTTTAGCATATTGGCTTTTTCCTCATTCTCATCCACCATTTCACCCAGACTATTTTTAAGGGGACCAACACTATCATTTATTAGTTTCTTGCTATTTATGTAGTTAAAGAATATTTTGGGATTATTTTTACTTTCTCTGGCAATGAGTCTCTCTGCCTCAATCTTTGCTGTCTTGATTTGCATTTTACAGAATTTATTCAGTCTTCTGTATTTATTTAATTCCTCATCACTACCTACTTGCGTTAATTCCGTAAATGCTTTCTTTTTGTCACTTATTGCGCCCCTTTCAGCTCTATTTAGCCATAGTGGTTTCCTCCTAATTCTAGCATGTTTATTCCCATAGGGTATATACTGTGCACAGGTCCTATTCAGGATGCTAATAAACGTCTCCCATTTTCTTTGTGTATTTTTATGTCTCAGGATATCGTCCCAGTTTATTGCACTAAGATCATCTCTCATCCGTTGGAAATTTGCCTTCCTGAAGTTTAGTGTCCTTGTAACCCCTCGACTACACATCTTATTAAAGGATACATGAAAGCTTATTATTTTGTGATCACTATTACCCAAGTGACCCCCAACCCTTATATTTGATATGCGGTCTGGCCTGTTGGTTAATATTAGGTCTAGCAGTGCCCCCCCTCTTGTTGGGTCCTGAACTAGTTGTGAAAGGTAATGGTCTCTCATAGTTGTCAAAAAACCTATTACCTTTACTGGAACTGCAGGTTTCTGTTCCCCAATGTATTTCAGGGTAATTGAAGTCCCCCATAATAATGACTTCTCCTTGAGTCGCTGCTTCATCTATTTGCTTTACGAGGATATTCTCTGTTTCTTCTATTTTATGAGACTTATAACAAACCCCTATCAGTAATTTATTATTTTTCCCCCCTCCCTAATCTCCACCCACAGAGACTCTACATCTTCATTAGATTCACAGATATCACGCAGGATGGGTTTTAAGGATGATTTTACATATAAACACACCCCCCCACCTCGCTTATTTTTATGGTCATTTCTAAACAGACTATAGCCCTGTAAATTAACCGCCCAGTCGTGGCTCTCATCCAGCCAAGTCTCAGATATCCCCACCATGTCATAATTATGTTCCAGCAAAATTAATTCTAATTCCACCATTTTGTTGGTGAGGCTTCTGGCATTAGTATACATGCACTTTATGTATCTCTCTGTACCGCTATTCTTTCTTAAATTATTAACTGTTTCTAACCCCACCCCCCATGCCACCCCCACCCCAATTTCATTATTTGTGCCCAGGTCTCTATCTGCACTGCCTTCCCCTCCTATAAAATGAATACCCTCCCCCCTAGTTCCTAGTTTAAAGACTCCTCCAGCCTTCTAGCCATTTTCTCCCCCAGCACAGCTGCACCCTCCCCATTGAGGTGCAGCCCGTCCCTAGCATAGAACCTGTAGCCAACTGAGAAGTCGGCCTAGTTCTCCAGGAACCCAAACCTCTCCTTCCTACACCAATTCTTGAGCCACTTATTAACCTCCCTAATCTCCCGTTGCCTCCCTGGTGTGGCACGTGGTACAGGCAGTATTTCAGAAAATACCACATTGGAGGTCCTTGCTTTAAGCTTGCAGCCTAATTCTCTGAAATCGTCTTTAAGGACCTTCCACCTACCTCTAACTTTGTAATTCGTGCCAATGTGCACCATGACCGCTGGGTTCTCACCAGCCCCTCCCAGTAATGTGTCAACCCGATCAGCGATGTGCCGGACTCGAGCGCCAGGTAGGCAGCACACTGTTCGACGATCCCTGTCTTTGTGACAGATTGCCCTATCTGTTCCCCTAATAATTGAGTCCCCCACTACCAGAACCTGTCTGGCCTGCCCTGCTCTCCTAATTCCCCCTTACTGGAGCAGACACTCCTCCGGCTTTCAGAGGACATGCCTGGCTGCAGCAGTGCTACCCCTGTACTGACACCCCCCTCATCTGCCATCTTAGCAAACTTATTGGGGTGTGCCAGATCAGACTAGCCTCCCTGGCGCTCTTCCCTCTACCCCGCCTTCTAACTGTCACCCAGCTTCCTACTTCAGTGTCCTGCAGCTCCATCCTACCATCCCCCCCTCATCTATCCCATTCAGCGTCTGCTCAGTGAGCAGAAGACTCCTTTCATTATTGTCTATGGATCTCAGTGTTGCCAGCTGCACATTCAGATCCAGTATTTGGGCCTCCAAATGCACAACGTGCTCACATCTCACGCAGCAGTATGCACCCTCTATCGGCTGTTCAAGGACTGCATACATGTGGCAAGATGTACACTGGATGGCATTGGCAATAGTGGAGCACATTTCCAATGGGGATTTCACCAGACAGAAAAGATAAGTAAAAATAAATAAAAAGTAGTAATAAAATATAACAGCAATTCAGTAATTCCTCCCTTGGAAACTCCCTGAATCCAAAGTCACTGAATCTCAAGTCACACTTACCACCGTTCACACTTGCGCACCGGTCACACTCAGCTCGCTCACACTCGCTGAAGCAGAAGATTTAAAATAAGATTTTTTTTCCTTCAACAGCAAATCACCCTGCTGCTCAATGCACTTCCAAAAAGACTTCAGCCCCAACCAGCTGGCCCTTATAAACCCTTAATTATGAACCCCCACCCTTAATTAACCCCTTGTGAATATAGCTACACCAAGATTTACATGCAATACAGTTAACCTTTAAACACACAGGTAGTAAAATAAGAGATTAATCCTTTAGAGAGAAAAAATAGGTTAAAAAAGCCCCCCAAAAATAGAACAGGTAGAAAGGCAGTCAGCAATCCACAGTTCAGCCACTCACACCAATTCACACAGGTATTTGTTAAAGGTTTTCCAAATACTTCTTTACTGAATCACAAGTCACACTTACCACCGTTCGCACTTGCACACCGGTCACACTCAGCTCGCTCACACTCGCTGATGCAGAAGATTTAAAGAGAGATTTTTTTTTTCCTTCAACAGTAAACCACCCTGCTGCTCAATGCACTTCCAACTTTGTATGTTCTCCCCGTGTTTGCGTACGTTTCCTCCGGGTACTCCAGTTTCCTCCCACATTCCAAAAACTTACTGATAGGGAACCTAGATTGTGGGGACAGTGGCGATGTCTGTAAGCCCAATAGAATTAATAGCACTATATAAGTGAGTAAAATAAATAAAATGACCTATGTTATAGATAGGCCATCAGTATTTTATGCCTGACATGCCTGGACAACTCCTTAAAACAAAAAATTTAATCTTGAAGTGGTGGTAGTTTAATGGGTTGCCTGTAATTAGCAAATAGGATCATAGAATTTCCTAAAACAGTGCCACAAGTGTCCATAGACGGTGTCTGTTGTTGCAGCTCAACCCTGCTTGCTAAATACAAAATCTGGACCAAGAATCATAAGCAACAACTCAAACATGACAAGGGCCACCGTTATGGGTGGTCTTTCTTAATAAATATGCCATGTAGCTTTCTTCTATCACTATTTCTATTACACCTGTTTAAGGTACTGCCACACTAAACTATCCCGCTAGCGATCACGATAAAGACGCATACTAATTGCGATCGCTAGTAGCGGCTTTATTTAGCGATGTCGTTAGGACGCTATCGCGGTTAGCGATCTCCTTAACGACTTTAGCGGTACAAAAGTACCGCTAAATCGCTAAAAAAGTGCCACATCAGCGATATATACTTACCCAGCGGGAGCGCCGACGATAAAATAGGGTCCGGAACGATTCCAGCGACGAGCGAGATCACAGCAGGAAGCTCGTCGCTGGCAGATGCCGCACAACAACAACATCGCTAACGGGATCGCTAAATAGTGACGTTTTTTAGCGATCCCGTTAGCGATGTTGTTTAGTGTGGCATACCCTTTACTGTGACCTATTAATTATCTATGCATGCACTATATGATGGTTTTTAATGCATTTATTATAACTTCCTGTATACCTACATTTTGGAAAACATAAATTCTATGTACATGTAAGGGGCACCAGGGCGGCAGTCATAGCCGAGAGCAGCCCCGCAGCACACCCTGGCCCCTTCGCATGCATACAATGTCCACTCTTCTGCTTACCTGCGTCTTGGGTCTCTGTGCCATCTGGGTTCACTTGGTATATCTGTAGGCCTCTTTTTGACGTTACTTCACAAAGGGAGACACAGTCCACCCTGGTTCTGAGGGCATCAGCCCACGCCATAAGCCGCCACATTTTGGAGTGGCCTGCCCGTACTGCTTAGTCTTTTTTGTAGCAACTGCAGTCCCACTTATACTGCACCGCTAACACTGCTGCGCTTCTTCACTACTGTTTTCACCCAGATCACAGATGGCCGGGCCTTTATGCTTAGTGTGAACGTTGCGTGACACGGCATTGTCCAGGAGGCTATAGAGCCCTTCTGCGCTCCACAGGCGCCATGGCCCCGACTCAACTCTATCAGGAAGTCCTTCCTGCCTTGTCCACCATGCTCCTCGTATATTTAACTATATACAGTACTATGTTAACTCCCATCTAGTACTAGGTAGACCAAAATGCCCCATCCAGTGGCCTAACTGACGTACCTAAAGGGGGTTAGCGACAGAGAGGAGTAATATTTTGTAACCCTATACATACACATCATCAATTTGATATAATCATATCATACTTGAAATAACATCACTGTCTTTTATTTGATTGATACAAATAATTATGATAAATAAGTGATATCTATATAAACCCCATGGTCCATGCACTGAGCTCAACAGGATTTACCTAATTAATCTGGTGAGCTGATGTGATCCTTCTTTTTTCTTACTTCTGTATTTTTGAACCAAAATGTTGACTTTTTCAATGGGTGTTATTAAAATAATTGTGACAGGTATGAAAGAACTTGATGGAAATGATGTGGAAATTATGTGGGTTATGCGGCGTCATCCACATGTATCACGCACGATCGGCAGGTATCATGCACTTGTCCTATTTAATGAACAGGATATGTGCACAATATCTACCAATTATGAAGCTGTGCGAGTTTAGAATATCATCAACACCAATCACCCTAATCACCAATGTAGAAAGGAGTTGCTATGGATGGCGCTGGATAATTTTTTTAAGGTCTCATGTACATTAGAATAAAAGTGTCTATACTGGCGGAATACTCTACCCCAAAAGATAATGATTGGAGAGAGTGGAATCGGAAATGTCAAACTTCTAACTTCTAATCTTGCTGAACAAGTGTTGGACCGACTATTTTTAAAGTGTATGGGCACCACTAGTCTACATTCTCTATGCAAGTTCTTTAATAACTGATTTCATACATTATAATTACTTACTTATCAGTAACTTGATCATATGATTATAATAATCTATATATATATATAAAAATGAGTGTACAGTATGTGTGTATCAGCCACGCCAATGCCACATAGCCCCAACCAATCACTAAGCATCTTTCATTTCACCAGAGCTGTTTAAAAGAAGCTGAGCTGTGATATTTGTTGCTATGAGCAGCAGTTTTCCTTGTAGACAGTTGTGGTAATGAGGCCTAATATTCTTATCATTTCTATGGTGTTATGTCCTACTGTAAAGCTGGAAATAACACAATTTATTACCGTGCAGACACAGACCACCCTCTGACACAGACTGCAGGGGGCCCAGAATCAGGAACTTCTCTTTGTCTGGCATGAAGCATCTCATTAACTTAAAAACTTCAAACACACAGATTAAAAAAAGAAACACAAGACAAATTTCTCCAACCCAGTGTCATTTTAATCGGTGTAACAGCATCAACCTGACAATGTTGGCTCTGATGGGATGATGTGGGATATTAGGGTAGTAGTCTGGCAGCTGTGACGGGATGATGTGGGTTATTAGTGGTAGTTGCCCGGTGGCTCTGGCTGACGGGGTGATGTGGGATATTAGGGTAGTAGTCCGGTGGCTCTGACAGGATGATGTGGGATATTAGTGGTAGTAGTCCGGTGGCTCTGATGGGATGATGTGGGATATTAGGGGTAGTAGTCCGGTGGCTCTGACAGGATGATGTGGGATATTAGGGGGTAGTAGTCCGGTGGCTCTGGCTGATGGGTATGTGGGATATTAGGGGTGTAGTCCGGTGGCTCTGACAGGTTGATGTGGGATATTAGTTGGTAGTAGTCCGATGGCTCTGACAGGATGATGTGGGATATATTGGTATTAGTCCCCGTGGCTCTGGCTGACGGGATGTTTTGGGATATTAGGGGTAGTAGTCCAGTGGCTCTGGCTGATGGGATGATTGGGATATTAAGGGTAGTAGTCCCGGGGGCTTTGTCTGATGGGATCATGTGGGTATTTAGGGGTAGTAGTCCGGTGGCTCTGGCTGATGGGATGATTGGGATATTAGGGGTAATAGTCCGGTGGCTCTGACGGGATGATGGGGATATTAGTGGTAGTAGTCCGGTGGCTCTGTCTGATGGGATGATTGGGATATAGGGGTAGTAGTCCGGTGGCTCTGACGGGATGATGTGGGATATTAGGGGTAGTAGTCCGGTGTTCTGGCTGACCGGGTTGATGTGGGATATTTAGGAGTAGTAGTCCGGTGGCTCTGATGGATGATGTGGGATAATTAGGGTAGTTTCCAGTGGCTCTGACGGGATATGTTTGTAATATTTGAGGTAGTAGTCCGTGGTTCTGGCTAACGGGATGATTGGGATGTTAGGGGTAGTAGTCCGGTGGTTCTGATGGGATGATGTGGGATAATTAGTGGTCAGTAGTCCGGTGGTTCTGGCTGACGGGAGATGTGGGATATTAGGGGTAGTAGTCCGGTGGCTCTGAAAGGTTGATGTGGGATATTAGTGGTAGTAGTCCGATGGCTCTGACAGGATGATGTGGGATTTATTGGTATTAGTCCCCGTGGCTCTGGCTGCGGGATGTTTTGGGATATTAGGGGAAAAAGTCCATGGCCGGCTGATGGGATGATTGGGATATTAAGGGGAGGGGGTTTCCCCGGGGCTTTTCCCCATGGGGGCATGTGGGATATTTGGGGTTTTAGGGCCGGGGGGTCTGGGGGATGGGATGATTGGGGGTTTTTTTGGGGTAATAGTCCCCGGGCTCTGACGGGTTTTTGGGGGGTATTGTGGTATTAAAACCCCCGGGGGCTGTTGATGGGATGATTGGGTTTTTTGGGTAGTTTGTCCGGGGCTCCCCACGGGGGTATGTGGGAATTAGGGGGAGTATCCGGTGGTCTTGCTGACGGGGATGATGTGGGGGGATTAGGAGTTGTAGTCCGGGGGTCTGATGGATGATGGGGATATTAGGGTGTTTTTAAAAGGCTTGACGGGGGATGTGGGGAATTTTTTAGGTAGTATTCCCTTTTGGGTTTGGTAAGGGGGGATTTTTGGGGGGGGGGGGGTTTTAATCCGGGGTTTGAAGGGATTGATGGGGATATTAAAAGGTAGTTGTCCGGGGGTTTTGGGGGAGGGATGATGTGGGATATTGGGGTAGTAGCCGGGGGGGGGTTTTACAGGGTTGGTTGGGGATATTTTTATTTTGGGGGGGTCCGACGGTTGTGTGGGGTATTGGGGATTTGGGGCTTGGCTTTTGGGTTGGGTTTTGGGGTATTTTGGGGGAGTGCCGGGGGCTCTGGAAGGTGATTGGGGTTTAAGGGTATAGTGGTGGCTCTGAGGGAATGTGGGATATTGGGTGTATCCGGTTTCCCCGGTTTTTAGGGGTATTTGGGGGGATTAGGGGTATAGTGGGGCCCCGGGGATGATGTGGGATATTGGGGTAGTCCGGGGTTTGTGAGGGGGGATTGGGAATTAGGGGTAGTAGTCCGGGGTTTTTAAGTAGGGGTTTGGGAGTAGTCCTGGTTTAGGGGGATGTGGGAATTGGGAAATATTCCCCGGGGTCTAAAAGGTTTGTGGGGTTTAGGGGAGTTCCGGGGTTGAGGGATGATGTGGTTTTGTTTAGTAGTCGGGCTCTACCGGGTTTTGTGGGATTTTTTGGGGGAGTATTTGGGGGTTTTGTGGGATGATGTGGGGTTTAGGGGGGGTAGTCCGGGGGTTTTGACGGGGATGTGGGTATTGGGTAGTTTGTCCTGGTTGGCTATGGGATGATTGGGGATTTGGGGTAGTGCCGGGGGTTTTTAAGGGAAAAAATTGGGGGGTTTGGGGTAGTAGTCCCGGGGGCTTGAGGGTGATGTGGAATTGGGGTATGTCCGGTGGTCTGCGATGAAAAGGGGGGATTAGGGGGGAGTCCGGGGGTTGTGCCGGGTTAAAAGGGGATATTAGGGGGGGGTTGGCCCCTGACGGGGGGGGTTGGGATATTAGGGGGGTAGTGGGGGGTTCTGACGGGATTGGGGGTATTAGGGGGTAGGGGCTTGCGGGATGAGTGGGATATTGGGGTGTGTCCTGGCTC